>CACRXP010000135.1:1035992-1061750 GCA_902702965.1 Spirometra erinaceieuropaei | reverse complement strand
GGACAACGGACCCATGGCTAGTTGGCAGAGCGTTCAACTGAATGATTAAACATCCCAGGTTCGAATCTCAGGTGCTAGGAACCTGAGGTTTGGGAAGACCTACTGACGACGGCTAGAAATCCTTAAAGGACCATTTCAGTCTCCCCCGCCTTCATTTGCATCTCTTTCAAAATGGGCGCTAATTGGGGGCATAGGAGGCACACAAAATAGGCGCTGACCAAGGCAAAGTAATCATCCAGTAGACTCAGACGGTCGCGCTCCGGAATCTCGTGCTGCGACAGGGCGGAGAGGATGGGCGACAGCATGGTAGGGTGGTAGCAGACACGGAAGAAGCCAACGGCGCCCGGATTAACGCGCACGCAGGTGTCCGCAGCGGCGGCGGACAGGGGAATGACATGTTCGCACTTGGTGTCAGCTGTCGTGTGGTTGGCCCCCGCGGACGTGGCGGCGGCGGCGGCGGCCGCAGAGGATGGTGGTGGGACAAGGGCCCGCGCCACGATAGCGCTGGAATCGTCAGCGCGACAGACGGTCACAGGGACGTACCAGTGCGTGGGAATGTCTGCAAACAAAAGGAGAGGCGCGCTGGTAGCAAGACGTGCGAAAGTGCATTAAATTTGCAGGTGAGAGAGTGAGAGCAGATGGTGGGGGGCTGGACTATAACGTGGCGTGTGGTGGGGATTTGAAAGTGCCGTGGGAGCAGGCGCATTCGGTTGAAGACAGAGCAGTCACTTAAGTTTGTTAAAGCTCGAATGAAGCGAGTGAAAACGTGTGCATTGGTGATGACAGTCGGTCCCATTTCGACGGATAGATATAATTCAGGTGAGGTGACAGTATACATACCAACGGGGGAAAAGCGAGTAAACCAAGCCTGAAAGACCGATGAAATATAACAATACAGTCGAAATAAACCTGCCATGCACCCACAGAGTCGATGGTTCACAACACCTATTGCAGAGTGCAGGTATGATTTTATCGGCGAAAGCCGCATCCTAAAGAGGAGTCCTCGATGCTGGGGGATGTGCAAGTTGGGGATGACCTACGCGACGGTGAGCAACCACCAGCTATCTGAGGTCAGTTCGACGTGCTAAATCTCCCTATCCATCTCGAAAATTTTAACAGCGCAATGTCATGCCGAAGTCAAGCTCAGAAGACGAACGCTGAGGGATCGTCTGGACAGCTGAATGGAGCCTCATTCCGACGATCAACAACAAGGGTGCAACACCTCTCACAGTACCTCATGATGCCCCCCCCCCTGATTTCGTGTTCTAGCAAAAGCTGGATGACTGAGGACAGAGATGATGGACTTTACGTCCCCCTTATCGGAAAATCCGCGTCCTCTCGTCTCTATCCGAAAAAAAGTTGCCGAAAAGCGTGCGTATTAAGTGAGCATAACACCAGATGTGAGTAGAACTGCAGTGGCCCTACTCCAAGCGCTTGTCTCAAGGCTGGGTCTCTTGAGAGTGTCTGCACGTGCGCACCAGGTCTGTCTGCCATTCGCCCACTCTGTTCTCCAACTGGCCAATCAGATTCAAGGTCGAGTCAGACGTGTCCTAGCTTAAGACCCTTGACGCATTCCCTCACGGAGACTTGGGACGCCGCTCAGCCGGCGCCGGACGTGCCCCCCCCCCCCGTCCAGCTGCCAACTCTCCGCAACTCCCCCTCCGGGTATTCCGCACAGAGTAAAATGTCCTCCCCATCGGCGTCCGCCTCCTCTTTCCATTCGGGACCGGGCCTGCAGCTTGTGGTATCCAGGGTCTCACTCTCGGCCTAGGCTATACGGAGGGGTGGTGGCACGCCTAGATGCAGGCTCACGCCGCGTCAACCACATGTGCCCTCTTCCGCCTCGGGTCTTCCTGACTCTGTTGTGACAACGGGCCCAGATTGGAGGAGAGCAGAGAGTGTGGTGGATGTAGCGCGAGTCACTGTAAGGCCCACGATGGACATTGTCGGCAACGACGGCCGCAATGTTGATGGGCAGAGAGTGACCCACAACTCCTTCAGAGTTCAACTGTTTAAATTCAGCAATGTGTGCATCCAATTCAACCATCAGTGCTGAACCTAGTGGTAGCCAGGGTCTTTCACTCTCGGCTTAGGCTGCCCCGATAGAACTTCAAAAACACCGGAAGAAATCTAAGGGACGGCTTAGTTCCGCTAGAAGAAACGCTTTTTGACCAAATTGACAATGAATTGGTTTTTGGCGCACAACGACAACAACAATGAATATACTCGACGACGAGAAGGTAGCTGGCTGAAACACATTAGATGGTCGCTTCGCCAAGTACTCTTAGTCAGGGTTGCGATAAAAACATGTAATTAGGACTCAGGTTAGAATTATGGCACACACATCGTTGCCCATGGTCTTAGGGGTCAACCAATGATTGCAGGGTTTGAGCCTCAAATCCCGAATTAAAAAGCCCAAGATTTCATGGCGAAGAAAGGACGGGGAATGCTGACGAACGATGGTAAAGATGGAACAGCCGTCCACTTCTTTCTTGTCAGTGGTCACTTTGTCCCCAAAACCGGCCGCGCCGTGGAGATGAGTCAACATGGGAAGGACACGAAGTCCTGTGGCACACAGTACACGAGTGCGCTGTTACACTAAACATACGGGGGGAAGGGGGGGGGTTAATTAAGGCGTTTTGCACAAGCTGGACGCAGGTTTTAAGGTACACGATTCACTTCGGTCAACCTAATTTTCAGTTGGCTTTACTCGAAGTTGCCTCTCGAGGTAGGACTGCGACGAGTCCTTATGGTGACCATTATAGCAACAATCTTCATTCGGAGATCCGAGATCAGTATTTAATGTCAGTTTCGTATGCACGCTGCAATCAGCAGATATGTGGATTTATTCCCGTTTGCCCATGCGACAAGGCGTCTCTCTCAATTCGCATTAACTCCGTCTTGACGCTGTGGTACGGTAGGGGCGGAAATACGGTGTGCGGACACTCGGGAGTTTCCATCGAGTACAATAGATAAACTGCCAGTCTGTGGCAAGGTCCGCACATGCGGTTGGGTGAAAAAGACAGTTAACATTCTCGAAGCATGATTTTCCAGTGCTCCAGTTGCGCGCGAACGGTGCTTCGTAAGCTCTTCGGCTGGCACTTAAAGATCCCTCTTGTAACACCATGCCTCAAGCCAAGTTGCACATTCAAATAGTCTCGAGCGACTCGGGGTTGAAATCAGAGCTGATAACACCTCCTGTCCCAAAGCACGAGCCCTGCGAAGTTATCTCGGATAGAAACCCATTCCTATAAGGAGGGTTTATCGGCCAGTGACTTCCAACTTAAGTCCCCTATTGTCGTCAGCGACCGAGTCCACCATGACAGTTAAGTGCAGTCGACAGGAAAAATCACTTACCGATCAAAATCATTCTGAACAGAACAATGTAGTGCAGAACGCGATCGCGCCGTAAGGAGAGCCGTTAATGAGACTGGCGTGGGAGTAGCACTTGAAGCCCCCTGCACCATCAAGCTAGGGTTTCATCAGAAATTATTAAGAAATCATCCCAGTTTACCAGTCAGTTAATCTTGAATGTGTGCGCATAAATGACATTTTCCGAGAAATATAGTCGAGCATGGGCGAGTACACCGGGACGATAGGAATCCTGTGAAGACGGGTCTGCCCTGTTGACGTGGATGCGTGCCAAATAACGATGCACAATGTAACAGCCTTTGGCGAAGTCTTCCCATGAAGTACGAAGGCCCTCAAGTTTAACGAATAAGCAGTAGCGTACATGACTGGGTACGGATTTTGCAGACTGATGACTTAGAGAAAGAACCCAAGCTACAGCGGCTTTACGACACGATGGATGCTGTTCACCGGCAAATACGGTTTCGTCCGCCGCTGTCTGGGACAATCCCGGAACTAAAACTTTGTGTGTCGGACGAGTGGGCAGGGACATCGGCTTTGAGCCCAGGAGCTAAGGGGAACCATCTGTTTGTCGAAATTACGCCAAACCACCTCTGTGGGACAAGCCAGAGCTCAAATTAGGTTTTGTGGTCGAACAGGGGGCTATGGTCCACCCCCGAGGGTCAGCGGAGTTAAGATGAGTATGTTCCAACCCGACCACAACCTCAAAAGACATAGACAAAAGATAAACGCACCCCGAGGAGCCGCCGCCCTTGCCTGGATCACACAACATGAAATGGACTTTAACATCGCCACAAAGCCAACCTACATGACCAAGCAAGAGTGATGTTGAAATGTGCAGACAATTACCCTGTACCTTAGCTTACAATACTCGAAATAGTATGAACCACTGGGTCATTTCATAAGTGGGAGAATTTGTCACCTTCCGTAAACTCTGACTTCAGGTAAGCCTGCGCTGACAGAAAGTTTGTAACCTCGATGCCTCAAGGCAGATTGTGGACGAATTGTTATATGAACCCTGACTCCCGTCGTCACAAGTCTTTCGGATTAAAAAAGTAGCTAACCGGAAAGGACAGAGAGGTGCTTTAGCTACCTTCTTTTCCACCCTCGGCAAGGAAGCGAGACTGACTGATGCCCAGGCTCGCAGATTGATTGTCTGCGCTGGGGAGAAGACGAACTGAGAGAACTGGATAGCCCGTCTGTTTGGTCCACGTCGACATAATCTCCTCCACCGGCTGACCACTGACCTCGGACAACGCTCGCCACAGGTCGCTGGTAACGGTGTTAGAATACTCGTGCCTCTTGATGTAGAGTTGCAGACCGGCTTGGAAGACCTTCGATGGAAAGTAGAAAACATAGACGACAATGAGGGCGCTGAAATATACAACGGATAGGGACAGTGTGTTGTCAGTATTAACAGTGGCAGCAGGAGTATTAATTGATGGTAGAGGGGCGCTCACCGATCGTTTCTACGGAACTCACTCGTCCAGTCGTGCCTTACGGGCTCTCTCTCGAGCCCAACCAGCAGCCGCATGATATAGGCAGAATGGTATTACCGACAAAGTAAAGGCAGACTGGAATGATCATTTATGGCTTATTAACCGTCGTCAGTCAGTCATATCCAACCCCGAAGTGTAGACTACCTGGGGCTCGATTCCGAGACCTGTTTGCTAGAAGTCCAACGCCTCTAACCACTGACTTACGGGCTCGTTGTCTTGCTGGTTGCGATCGGGAATATACAACGGTAGGGGGACGCTCACTGAGCCCCAGGTGTTCCACACTTCGCGGTTGGGCATGACTGGCTGACGACGGCTAGTAAGCCAGAAATGGCCATTCCAGTCTCCCTTGACTTTGTCGGTAATACATTTCTGGAGTATTAATTGTTTAAGTAATAATAAAGACGGTAACACCGGTCGTTGCAGTAGTGACGGCGATAGTAACTTAGTATTATCATTACTATTACTGTTACTAGTGGTATTAGTGGTAATAATAACAATAATAATAATAATAATAGTAGTAGTAGTAGTAGTAGTAGTAGTAGTAGTAGTAGTAGTAGTAGTAGTAGTAGTAGTAGTAGTAGTAGTAGTAATAGTAGCAGTAGTGGTGGTAGCCGGAGTTCCCCAAGACAGATAAGCAAACATGGTTAACTGCGGCAAGAACAAAAAGAAATCCCGCATCTTACAAAAACTGATTCAGAACATCCGTAGTTAGCAAAATGCGTAGTCGAATAATCGAGAGGACAGATGATAAACAAACTTCTTTGGCGGAATGGGGAAAATAACTGTTGGAAAACATTCTGGGCGATTCGAAGGAGCCACCCAAACCACTGAAAAAGACGACTTCTGTTAATTTCAGACTTCGCGATCACCAAGATAATGGCGCCAGCAATCTAAAAGAGACTGGGTGGGAATGGCTGGGTCCCTGACACCAACTCTGTAAAAAAGACAGTGCCGCACCTTGCGCTCGAGAAGCCAAATGGCGTGGCCCAGTTCCCAGCTAAGGACACGCTAACCGAACTATGAGACCACCATGAGTTAGGCAGCGTGAGTTCAGCCCATCCACGGACACAGCCTCCACCCACTTCCTCCCCCCACACGGTAGGAACAGAAGAATGTTCAATTGTCGTTGCACCCTCAGTCTCCGGAGATGGATCGCTGCAGGAGTCCGAAAGTTCAAACAAATGCCCCTATTAATTCAGTCTTCTGTTCCTACCACAGGGAGTTGGAACTCGCATATCTGCCTCCAGTAGACGAAATAATTGCTAATTATTGCTATTGCGTAACATCTTAGGTTGGTAAAACGATAACTTTTTTACCTCGAAAGTGACCACGAGCTGCGTTCTAAAAATCTGAATACACGAGTCTTCTTGTTAAAACAACGAAATACACTAAATCAAAGGCATAACACCCTGCTCTAAAGGCATTTCAGGCAGGACGATCTGGAAAAGGGCTTCAGTGGAATAAAAAGACACGTCAAGATAACAGACAACACATTTTAGGAAACTGTTGATGACTTAACTTCTGTTATCAATATGCCGTATAAGGCAATATTATGGGTAAAAAAATTATTTAAATCTGTTAGAAATGCTTTTTTATCAAGTGAGCCTGGTAGTCATCTGGTGGATTCCAGAGTAATTGCTTAGGAAATCCTACTTGGACAGTTAGTTCACTGCGTCAGAACTGGTGGCTTTTGTCAGGCTAACATAAGCCCCTGGCTAAATTCCATCTTATCTACTACTTTTATATTGCTCGTTTTAGTCCCAGTACGCCAATTGTAAGATGAATAAAGCCCTGTTATAGGGTATTCTCGTTCCCTATTTGTTCGTCCTCTCCGTCTCGTGTGCTTGCTACGGTTCTAGCTACAACAGCTTCCCTAATTTGACGTGGGCCGGGTGGGTAGCTTGACCAAAAAGTGAGTAAACTCACGGCTGTCGTTGGGTCTTGTAGCTCAAGTGGTTAGAGCGTTGGCTATACTCAAGCCTTGCCCTGGCTGTCGTGGGTTCGAATACTATCGACGCCGCCGAGTTTTTCACAAGTGGGTCAAATGAATGAACTGTATGCCTGGAAGTGAGTCGGCAATAACACAGTTACGGGTTTTACAGTTACGAAAATCCTCCGAGGAATATTCAACAAACAAATTGTCGATCAGACGTGCAAATGTTTGCTTTAAAACGAATTAAGCAGCATGGCTGTACGCAAATAGATCATATAAATGGGACAAAAAGTGATGACAGTACCTCGGCTCCAAGGTAGTGATTCAGCATTCGGATGACCGAAGCGCCCTTCTGGTAGGAGACGGCGTCAAATATCTCCTCCACCTCATGTGGGCTGTTAACTTCGACCTACGAATAAGGAAGGAGAATAATGGCAAGGCCGGCGCGACTTCAACTTATCGGAGTATTGTGGACAGCAGTCTGGCATCAGGGTGGTGACTTTTTCGTCATAATCGTTGGTTGTCATCTGTGCCAGAGTGCAGGCAACTTGAGCGTGTACGGAACTGGAGTGGGAAGGGCGTTCGCTGCATCGATGTCATTCATTCCAACCAACTCCACTGCTATACAGTGAAAATATTACACTAAGACAACTGGTTTGGCATAGGACTTCCGCCCAAGTGTGCCCGAGCACCGCCGGTTCCTCACTGCTGACCGAATCAGACTACATAAAGGCGCTTTAACCGGGTGGAGAAATAGACCATAAAGCAGAATCTGATTTTGTTCGCCAGTTACCACTATGCTGTAGTTGCGCACAGTAAGGCCTCGTGCAGACAGAGATGACAGATGGGTGCCGGGTGTGGTCAGTGTGGAGGGGTCACTTCGTGTGGCAAGGTTCTTGGTGCGACTGTCGGCCCATCAAAGTAGTCATCCCGCCTGGAAAACTCCAATAATACGGCCAAATAAAACGCACCCGTCTTTCTACTCCCTACTGTCAATTGGTGCGAGTTCGCGAGAAGGTAATGATGGCCGAACGGTCACTCTATACAACATGTACGGGCAACAAATGCTGACAGCGTAGGAAAAGGAAAACAAGAAATACGCAATGAAGCAAACAAGCCGTTTAGATGGGACTGTCGAGGGCTTAAGAAATAGGCGAAGTCAAGCCTTATGAAATCATGTTCCAATCTGGCCACTGCATTAGCACGGTAAGTGGCGTATCAGTTTAAAAGAAGAGGACAATGTATGGACTCGAAGGCCCGGTTGGTAGAGTCGCTGGGGTAAATGCAGGCACGAGTCTTGTTCAGCCCTATGGACTCCATAAAATAACTTTGGTTGTCCAACGCACTAGCAAGAGCTTTGGTTAACAAGTCCGAAGTGTTGATCCACCTAGAAATACACCCAGCGCTTCAACGGTCGGGGACACGAACGTAATCATAAGTATGGCAGGTTTGCCGAAGGCAATCCCGACCACACCACCAGAAACTGGGAGACTGTACACAAAATAACGGTCCGTTGGTGATTAGAGGTAGTCAGAAACACGCAGTAAAGATTCCTCGGAGGCTTGCAAACCAATTTTCTGAATGGCGTGATCGCCAATACGGTTAAAGGCCCTATTTTATAAAAAAAAACGTGCGCACACACAAAGTACCCAGTTAGCAAAAAGGGTGGCTTACTTCGATCGGATGGCTCATCTTGAGTTCGTCCAGTCTGAGGGCGCGCGCGTACTCCTGGGATACGAAAAGCGTCTGTAACGCAGCAAAAAAGAAAAGTGACGGATGACTTGACAGAACTGACTGATGTGCATCATCTCAAGTGAGGGTTTTCGACCCATCATGACCCACAAAAGCAAAGAGGCAAACGGACTACTGTCAACTTTCAAGTTATGCTCTACAACGCCTACCGATTCATCCCAACCTCACCCCAGGGTTTTTTAAGGTGCGAAAGGCGGATTCTGGGCTTCTTCTTCTTCTTCTTTAAGAACTCAAACACAATCCAGACGATGCTGAAAGCAGGCTCTGGGATTGGCAGTGGGCTGCTGCCAAGTGGTCGTACTGGGTTTCGAAAGCGGCTACAAGGCATCCCTATAAACTATAGAATGCTCAAGCCCAGATTCCACGTTGATTAACTTACTCTATGGGGAGGGGGAATAGGAAGGCAGCAATAGTGCTGCTATGGACTTATAGCTCTCAGTTAGACTTTCTTCCGTGTTCTACTCCGGATCGACTGAATGGTAATAAGGGAGGATTCCATGCAGGATTGATGCATCTAACGCACTGCGGTTCGCTAATTCGAACAGACTCCACTTTGCCGATCGGGTTATGAAGTTGTTGGTTCTACAAGTTCGTTTTCCAATTTTGGAGATAAGTAAACCGTTTCAAGTGTACGGTTTTCTTTCAGGAGACATGAAAATTCCCAGCGTTCAGGCTAGTAGTAATTTGCCACGGCTTACTACCTTATTTGATTGCAGCCATAAATTGAAGATGATGCGTTCAAAATCACACAGTTGTCGTCCATCACTTACGAACAGTGTTATTTACTACAGTGGTTCGCTTCCCTGCAAGGTCTACTGGTGAGAAACAAGAGTCACAATGAAGTAGGCAATGGTGGGGAAGGCCGCCCTGACAGCAGAAAGCGTGGTAGTTTTCACGGGCTGGGAACAGAAACGAAAATTACCAGCACCGAAAAAAAGTTAGTGATTCGCAGAGTTACACCGTCTGGTGAGCGATAAGCTCACTTTAAAGTAGATTTTTGTTTCAGGAGCTGCTTGTTTACTATGAGACTTCTGAAGTGACCTGTGGGGGACTGGCGGTGGGAAAAGGTGAAAAGGGAATCTAACTTGTGATTCACAACTCGAAAAACAGACATGTTACAGAAGGCTTATGCTCAACAAAGCCTCCAAAAGTTGAGACTATTGGACCTGACAACAAACTGGAAGCAGCCCTAAAATATAAACATCGTAAAATATTACAAACGATACGGAGCCGCTAAATGGCATTACGGCAGGCTGTTTTGGGGAAGAAGACTTTCTTTAACTACGATGGGACGGCATACTGGCAAATTAAGGGCATTCCGGCGGGTCCACACCAGTTTCTTGGCTCATTGCTGAGGCGATTCTGCAAACACTCAGGAGGCGACTGATCCATAGGTACGTACCCAGGTTTTGGACGCGCCACGTTGACTACACCTTCGTCACCACCGACCAGGACAGAATTACCAACTACAATGAACGACCGAACTCCATCCTCCCTGACCTGCAGTTCACGATGGAAAAGGAAGTGGAGAACAGACTCCCGTTTCCGGATGATCTTGTTTGCCGTCATCGGGACGGCATGCCGGCGATGACAGAAAACGCACAAACATGGTGCATATACTCAGTAACAATAGCAATCACCGACTGCAACACAAGCGAAGCTGCGTACGCACGTTATAACCTGACGGGAAACTCATTGCAGCACGTCAGGGGTCAAACGGGAGGAAATGAATCTTCTTCGAGGACTGTTCAGAGCCAACGGATATCCGCGAGTATGCATTGAGAGGATTCGAATGACAAAAAGGAAGCGGAAGAAAGAGTGCAGTCGGCCGACATCATGACAGGGCATCCCCTAAACGAAGAAAGTCTCCGAGGCAGTTTTTAGACGCCGAGTCGTGGTAACGATGGGGTTGAATTACACCATCGTGGGTCACGAGTTCTAGTTGGAAGACACCGTTCTAAGTCGAACTATACCATTTACCGAGGCTAACGGTCTAATTATAACGCCCAACCTGAGGCTCAAAAATAGAGTCTGAATTCCGGCGAGTGAAGCTGGTTACTGTTTCAAAAAGTAACTATAAAGAAAACAGGCTTCCTGCTAACATAGTTGCTGGTTACCTGCGCGTGCAAGGGGGGGGGGGGCGGACAGTGGAAAGTTCACCGAAAGGTAGGCTGCAAAATTGAGCAGGTTTTCGGATCTGAATAATGCGTGGCCGAAAAATTGGCAGACGGTGTTACCGAAGTGCAGAGGGCTGAGGCCTGGAACGCCAACGGCATTATGACATGGTGACCATGAACCACCATTAAAATATCTTGCTTGCCATCACTGTCAGCAAAGACTTTGAGCAGACAACTTCGAACAAACAATCTAAACGGCTGTTTAGGACCCGTGAGTATGCGATGTTACCAAGGAATCTCAACTTCAAGGAACGTTGGAAGAGAGCAAGAGGAGGAATTGGTGGCTGACAGGACAGCAACCTTAACACCTATTCAGAGGGCATCATACGGGGGAGGATCAACAAGAAAATATATAGGTTATGATTTCGAGGAGACTGACGTCCTTAGCGCAGAATGGCGAGAGAGTAACCTACCCAGATATCGTAATCGGGAAAACAGTAGTCAACAGCGAGAAACTCAATCCACGTAGCAAATCCCTCGTTCAGCCATAGATGTGTCCACCACTGCATTGTTACCAAATTGCCAAACCACATATGTGCTAGTTCGTGGGCCACAGTTAGAGCAACGAGTTGTTTCGACATCAGGGACGTGTGCTCATGGTCGATAAGCAATGCCGTTTCTCTAAAACAAAGAAGATTATGATGAACTTAGTCAATATTCGTCCATCCATCGATAAAATATTACAGTTGGACATTTTCGCAACACCCTTTATTAAAATTCATCGAACGACCTTTCCGATTTGTTTTCTAATGGCCTGACAGTTTCCAAAGTTGCAGTGAACGACAGTCTAAACTGATGATTTTGGTGAGTTGCAGTCTGAATTGTCTGTCAAAGCGAATGAGACAACTAGTGCAATTTGGCTTTCGCGCTCTGGTTGGCGAAAGGCAGGAAAATGCCCTCCCCTTTTCCCCTCAAACACACGTTTAGGCTCGTCAGAAAACACGCTCAAATCGTCACAACTAGGGAGTGACTTTTTGTACCGATAGGCACGAATCATGCACATTCTAAAGACTGACAACTTTGTACAATAATACGTTCTTAGGGCAAAAACCATTTTCGCCGATGTACAAATCGTTACCAGAGGAAAAGTGTTTAACATGCGTTAAATAAATATGACAGCGACGCAGGATGAGAGCTGGCTTTCAGATACGAAGAAATATTTCCACGAGGATTAGTTTCAGTCAATTGAAACCGGTTTTAAGATGCAAAGTAAGATTTTAAATTGGCGAATCGAGAACGCCCTGGCAATTGGCTGTGTGAAACAACTACTAAAGACAAGACGGAGAAAAAGTATAGCGCTGTTGGCCAGGTAGTGCCCGAGTAAAGTTACCTGTATGTTATAAGACCCCAGTTCTCCATTGCACCACAAGCGAAGTCGGGGATTGCAATGAGGTCACATTTGGGCAGAGGAAATTTGTGGCCAAAAAGGTTAGCATAGAAAGGTAACGTTTTCACGCTAACTTCAAGAGCATATTCTCCGCACGCCTTTTTCCCGGGGGGCGTAAAGACACGAACATCAACTCCATGAACGTCCTTAGCAGATACATATTCGAAGTTTCCAACGACCATTGCCACCAGATACGTTGACATGTAGGGCGATCTGTCAAATTTTATTTTGACGTAATTGTGGCCGTCCGCAGGCACAGGACGGCCGGTGGGTGGGGGAATCGTTGTCCTCGACACTTCGGGCTACATAGGTGTGAATGGACATGTTTAAACAAGCCAGTGCAGAGACGGAAAAACCATTTATATGCAGGGATAGCAAGATATGCTCAATTCTGGTTCGCGAAGAAACTTAAATATATGACCTATCGCCTGAAAAGGCTAGAGCACATGACCATTTCAGACCTTAATGGTCAAAACTATGACTTTAAATGAGGGAAAGTGGAAAAGATCACGAGCACGGAAGTGGTAAAAATCGGCATACCATATTTGACAAAGCGACTTCGTTATCCATTGCAACAAGGCTGATGTCAAATGTAGCCTTCCGATCCGGTTCATCCATACACGGAAACGCCCGGCGAGCATAAACGGACTAGAATAAAAACATGAAAAGTTAGTTAGCCCAGGTTCAGACAACCTGATACAAAGAAGGTTGTGCGGGGAGGCAGAAAGGATTGGCATATGTAATATAGTATACTAATGCCAACAATCAAAAGGACCTTACATAACCAGTGAGGATTTACTAACACTTAGGAGTCCGCAGTGAGAGTGAAGACAAACTGTGACAAAAAGGCCAAATATTTTAGAAAATGGAATATCCAGTGACTTTCTAACACACCGAGAAGCTAACTTGCCTAAGACGATCGGCGTCTTACACGAAAAAAATGAACATAAAAATTTGACAATCTTCTAGATGTGTATGACTAAGCCGAGACCAGATGAAGGCAAAGCAGGCACGTGCACATATATATACACATATATATCGTGTTTATCATCCCCTGAGGAACACGAACGAGAGAAGGCGATTTCATGGACCAGATTGTAGTCAAACTGACGTTTTGGAAACACTCTCGTTTCCATCACCGTAATATATCTGGACCTCGAATCTTCACGCATATTACACATATATATCTAGGAAATCGAAAACATAAGTGGTTATGAAAAAAGGAATGTAAACACGAAGACACACTGCCTAGTGGAATTCCGATAAGGCTGCATAAAGAAGGCCAGACGAGGAATTAGAAAATAACGTTACCTCGAACTGAGTACACAGAATATAGTTCTCCTCTCCGGTTGGGGATTTGTAAGTGCTCCTATAAAAGCCTTCCATATCGTCACTTAAATGGCCTCGAAATTTCAAGTGAAGAGTCCCACTGCCAGTCTAAAGTACATAATACAAAATTTGATCATCTTACCTCCAGGGCGGCGGGGAAAGTAAATATGACAAGTTCCTGCAACTCATCATAGGAAACGTCGGCGTTGGCTTAAGAACAAGAAATAAAATTAAACTAGCACTACCATTGTTGAAATGTGCATCCGAAACAACGATGTTCTTGGAGTTCAGTATAACCGCATTAGTTCGTTCCAAAACCTGCAAACGGAGACGAGATCTTGCGCATTAAAACTTTACACATAAGGGACGACAAAGTCAACAAAATAAGAATCCTGGATACTAGGTGGATTCGTAAACAGAGGCTGGTGTGTTAAGCTGCCCTGTCAAAAGTGCACTGTCTTGCGGTGGGGCCCTAAGTTTCAATGAGACTGGTCGGTGCTTTCAAAATCTTCCGAGTATTTTAATAGGTGACTTTACATTGACTTTAATCCGGTTACACGACACAATGGGTTTTTCTTGCCGTAGAAAAAATTTAGAAAATTGTAGCATTTCCGTCTTTACCGAAAGGTCCTTATTCTGCATATATTTAGATTCGAGAAATACATAGTTTCAAACAAATTTCTGACCTGCAGCTCGATGGACGCCTCTCCGTCAAACGTAAAATCCGAAAGATTCGGTATAAATAACAGATCGTAGTTCACGGGTTTAATGTTGTACGGCAACCTCTTGAAACTCTGGGAACTTGAGTGTGCCATGGCGAAGGGGCACTGAAACCTCGAAGACGGCAAACGAGAACTAATAATGGCTCTCGCACAGACAGAACCTGCGCGCACTATATGTCGAAGCATTTAAAGTAACCGGTCCGAGGGATCCAAAATAAAGTATTCTTGGTCATTCCGGGGTCGTCAATAAATATTTGCGAAAAAGTAAATCGAAGATAAATATCGAACAGAATATTCTAGTCTTAAACACACGCTAATGAATTTCGCGAGGATACGAGAACGAGGATTCCGAAGTAGAACTCCAGGTTCAGGGGAGTCATGTCTGTAAATTATGTGACGGGCATTGGCGAAATAATTCTCTTTTTAACTAAAGTGATCTCCGAAGGAGAGATAAAACAACGGCAGAGCGTTTTTTGTGAGTCTGAGTCGACTGTTTAAGTCTGCCCTGATAGCAGGGACATGCGAATCGACACCCGCTGCTCGCGTCCCGCTCGAAGCTGGCCTCTGATTGATGGGCTGCGGCCGTAACAGCAAGTTCTTTAGGGTGCTCACGAGTGAGTGTACGCTGGTAAGCTATCCAGTTGAACCGATAGGACGGCGTGCCTGTTTCCGCCCGCTGGAGCCTGGGCGTCACAAGTGTGTCCTTTCCCCCGTCTACGTGGTTCCTATCAACGACCAGAGCATGACAGTGCTACGGAGTCTGGCGGACACCCATTTGGAAAGGTTTTTGGCCTCCGGTTTGTCCGCGGAGACATCGCTGGCATAGCTGTTAAAACAGCTGGAACAATTACTGCGACCTGCAATATCGGAGTAGGAGACCATCGATCAGCTCTATACACGCCGGCGACTAGTAGGACGATCCTCCAAAGTTTATGGGACTGAGTTGTGCTACCTTTGTAAATCAACATACCCCTTTGTTTTCGAGGCGGAATGCAATGACACTGCGATTCACCACTTCGTCAAAGCCATTTAACCTCCAGAACTACGCAGATCCCTCGCCCTTCAACCACCTTGAGGTCAGCAAGAAACGGTGGACCGAATGGATCATTACTCGCGT
Organism: Spirometra erinaceieuropaei; assembly: GCA_902702965.1. Taxonomy (NCBI): domain Eukaryota; kingdom Metazoa; phylum Platyhelminthes; class Cestoda; order Diphyllobothriidea; family Diphyllobothriidae; genus Spirometra; species Spirometra erinaceieuropaei. Next base: position 1,046,465 of record CACRXP010000135.1, on the reverse strand, counting down.
GTGCCACCACTGAGCTCATTATACAGTCCACTGATTCGCCAGGCGATTGAACAAACGCCGACACGAGGTCATGACGGTAACAGCTGGCGACGTTACGACTACAACCAGACAAAACGAGCCGTACCCTTTCGACGACTGCAGTACCCCAGACGCGGGAGTTGCGATCGTTTTCCGAATTGTCAGATATGTGTCTGTCACATTCAGTTGATTAACACCTCTAGCTGGCCCACCGGATCGGATGCGTACACGATTCCATTTATCTTTCAACATCATAAAATGATACTATTGTTCTTTACTGAAATTTCTCTCAACGAACGACGGACTGGAGTGTAAATGGATACAGATGCAATTATATCTCTCGTTAACCCACAAGAACTGTCACACAAACAGTACTTTCAAATGGACAATAGGCTATAAAACGCAGGCTTAACGACGGCAGATATTCCCCGGCTACCTGTATTGATATTATACGATTACAGATGACGCTTCAGTCTGGTCAGAAAGGTGTACACTTTTAGTAGTACCGCGATTGACTTGTGATGTCTTGCTAGGGGTCGATACTCTTGACCCATATGTACTACTACATTGTCCGGGCCAAACAACACAATATAACATTCCACACTACCTTTCCCGTTTTTTGACGATGAAATAGTCTATTCCATTACTCAGGCAGCTGTTGCAGCTGAAAGCATTCGCGCTTATCCAATAAAAACCAGTAAACGAAGTCAGCATTTTCCTTAACTAGCGTCGTATTATTGGAAATTCATCCTACACTTCTCATCCGTTGCTCGATCGCTGCAGCGGCTATCAGAGAAGGGACGACAATCCTACCGATTTGAGGAAGCCCAAACTGCCTTCGACGAACTAAAGGCTTACATTGCGTTCGCACCCGTAGTTGCACTGCTGAACATGGAAGCCGACGCACCCCCGTTAATGCTTGATACGGACACCAGTGGATTCGTTATGGCAGTAATGTCATCACAGGCTGATTCAACAGGAACAGAACGACCTGTATGCTTTGTTGGCAAGATCTCGCCTAAGCCTCAACGTAACTACTGTACTTACCGCCTAAGATATTGGCCTTAATGACATTCATCAAACAGTTTTGTGCATTATTTATCGGCTAACCTTTCATCATCCGAACTGACCACAAGGCGTTGGGGTGGCTACTGAATACAAAATGCGCCGACGAACTGTAAACCAGGCAGCGGAAAACCCTCCATCATCTCCCCTTATCGTGCCAGTACCGTCCAGTGATTAAACCCACCAACGCTGACGCTTACCATCGTTGTCTGGACTAAGAGCTGGAAAAGATGAATATATATCAGGAGTAAGAAGCATTCAATTGTGCTAGAACGCCTGATATTACCAGTAAATATGGACTAATCATAAAAGCATAATCTAACTCCGGGGCTCAGAGTAATAGAATAGAATAGGTTTATTGTAGCGCCCCTTGGGCACTGTCAGTCCCCTTTGAACTCAGGAAAAAAACCTAAAACAAACTCGTCAATTTCAACTGCACTTTGACTTCATTTGCTTCGGGTGTCTGGTTAGCCAGAAGAGCGCGAATTGAGAGTTTGTTTTAAGTTTAAAAAAACCCTCAGTTATAAGGGAAAATAATAACAAAATTTTCAAAAAATAACGGTATGTACAATATAAAAATTGAAGTTTGCAGTTTGGTAGTTTTCGGGGGCATGAATAATATGTCCTCCTTGGCAATTGAAGAACTTTGATATCGGCCTGACCTTGAAATTATTTTCTTGTTGGGTAAATTTCGGTGTGTAACGCCCCTGGACTTGGACAGAGTTGTTTGAATGAGGTGACACTCTTTCGCGTGAGGACCTAGGGTGGAGATGGCGTAACCGCGTGTCAGTGAAGATGGCCGTTGCCCCATCCTCTCTCATCCGCCGATCACTCCCCCCCCTACCGTATCGTACCCTAACGCTCGCCTCGCTCTCCGTATCTAAACATCGGCACCCCCTCGGCCCTCCCCTGCAGTTGCCCACAGCGCTGCGCTCCCCACCGGTTATTAAGCTGGCATGTCGGTATCGCCTCTTCACCCAGACAGGTTATTCTTCAGCTGTAACTCCTCCCCCTGTATTGTTAACCGTTATTATACACATTTCCCTTGCTTGTCTCGTTATGCATTACACTATTTCCATTACTCGATCTGCCTTCTTCCCCGGTGTATGGATGAGTATCAAGAAGTGTTAACAGTTCCATTCAGGGTCTAACCGGGCCAGGATCTCTCATCTGCGTTTCCTTTCTCTGGTGTGTGCTACCCTCGACGTCCTCGGCCGCTACAGGTGTGCTCTAGTTGCTGGTTGTCAGTCTATCTGGCCAGCTGTAAGGGGGCGGTCGCACAGTTCCTACGTATTTTTCAGGAGGCTTACCATCGTTGTCTGGACTAAGAGCTGGAAAAGATGAATATATATCAGGAGTAAGAAGCATTCAATGGTAAGTCACAATCAAAACTGTCAAAATACTATTGAATCATGTATCATATTGTTCTTGTTAATGTGAAATTAGAGGAGTAGTGGTCGACTGTTTACTATGACCTAATATAGTTCTATATATGTTTAATATGGCTTTAATATAAACATACGCACGACTAATATGCAGGGTTTTATCGATGGGTATATTTTTATTAGCTTTATAATGGATATTTAGTGTCAGGTGACATAGCTGATGAAGACGAGAAAGGAAGGAAAATAGAAGAATATCATTATCTGTTCTATGTTTATCAATGATGCTATCTTTTATAAATTTGATTATTTTTAGTGCTATGTTCCGGTATTTTTTAATCGTCTGGCATCATCAGAGCCCTTTTGGACCAAATTCAATATCAAAGAATTGATTTGAAAAATGTCCTATCTTATTCAAAAATAAATGTGCATTGTTATTTGAAAGGAATTCCTTAGTTTTTATTTAAATTCGATTAGGGTTCGACTTTTCCGGATAGAACTTGGAAGAGAATTCCAGATAGTCGCATATCTTATGGTGTAGAAATTTGACCGTTGGGACTTTGTGAATTTGGGAATCCTTATAATATCCTCGCTATTTCTGGTGTTTCTAGGGGCGTTTGGTTGGTAAGTAAATTCATTTTGAGAATATCTTGATCGTGGGTGACCTTGAATAGGAAGTTTAGACCATTTTGAAGTCTTCTGATCCAGAGTGGACGAAGACCGTATTTATGATATAGTTCTAAGTATGAACCCTGGATGCCATCACTTCTAGACAAAGATCTAGTAAAACGTCTCTGAATGCCTTCTAGTTTCTTTCGGCCGTCTGAGGGCATTATGCCGAAGAAAATTGAATAGTAATCTAGGAGAGGTAAAACATAAATTTTGAACAGTTGTATTCTTAGTGCATTTAAGGTGGAATTTTTACATATGAATCCACACAGGCGAGTGGCTTTCGGTGATATTTGTTGGACGTGGGGAGATAAATCAAGGGTATTTGTATAGCTGAGACCTAAATCTTTTACCGATTAGGCCTCTGTTATTTCATTATCCTCGAAAATTATGGGGGGAAGTTTTTGTGGGCCAAATATCAGGAGATGGCATTTTTCGGGTGAAAAGGGCATCTGTCACTGACTACTCCATTCGCTGAGTTTTATGAGATTGAATCCACACTGTTCCCCTGCCAGGCCACTCAATTTTGGTCTGGCGGAAGGGCCTAATAGGCCAGGTAATAGTCACGGGGGATCTTTACCCGGTCCTATCCCTGATTCTTAAAGAAAATACCACAGTTGTGAAGCCCACTAACACATCAGCCTGTAAAATTTAAGAATACAATGTTGCTAATAATTTTTCCAGTCCCACTACTTAGCTGACACCCCAAATAATAAACCCTCTAACAATGTAGACTGCTTTTCGAAACCATTTAGTCCGTTACCTAACATAAATCATTCCTCATATCATGCTCAAAACTTTGATAGCCTAACTTTTGGCTCCTAACTTTCCAATCCCACGAAACGACATTCCTTTTAGTGGGTCACACCCAAATGTGTTTCCATACAATGGTCCACCTTTAGTTAGTGCTGATATGCCCGCAAATCTCATACCGCAGCAACTTTGTCTTCCACCCTTTACTTCTTCTCCGCAGCCTAGATTTCCACCACCAGCTATTCTTTTTTTATAAGAACTAATGAGCGAAACCTGCATATTAGGAACACGCTCAGTTTAATCTCTCCCAGCGCAAGATCGTTCGTAAGAAAAATGGCATAACTAAGAAGTGGGGCTGTTGAGTTTGACTCAGATGTTTTGTACATTACAGAACCCTCGACTCACTCTCTAATTTCAGGCAAGGCGCTCAATATAGATAGCCTCAGTTAATACCGCCAAAATCGTGTTAAAAACTTGGCGGCGGTCGTCTTCTTTACATCAGAGCCCCACTAGCGAATTTGTCTTATGATCTAAACATTTCTTCCTTCTCTGGACATCTATGTTTCGCTTCGGTAATCCTTTCGTAAAATAGGAAAGCCTAAATCGGATATGTATATAATCTTCCATGCTACTCCGGAAATAAAAACCAACTCTGTGAACTCTTTGAAAAATCACAGCGACATCATCCAATGTCAAGATCATCGTAAGAGATCTCAATTCGCCACAAATCGACTGGCATGCACATGCTTTTTCTCCCGAATTCCGGAATCTCCTAGACACGATTCACTTTTCAGACCTGTGTCAATTAGCCCATTCTTAGACCAGAAACGATAAGGTATTAGATTTAGTTTTTACTAATGGCATCAGTCCTCTATATTTAGATTTCTTCTATGATATTTTGCAAGTGATCATGCATTAATTCATTGCCGTCTTCCAGTTGCCACTTCCGCAAAGCCAACAGTACAACGTAGCATTTTTGACTTTGCTAATATTAACAAGGAATTATTAAATACTTTAACTAGCACTTTTTCAATTCAATTCAATTCAATTATTTTTATTAAAGACCCGTCGGGGTCCCATCAAAGCAAGTAAAAATAAATTTACATGCGAATTTTAGACGAGGTAGGCAAAATCTGTACAAAGTGCAATACATAGGTTTTGAGATTAGAAGTCCGTTAAACAAAATGAAAAACGAGGGCTGAAAAAAAACTCCATGGCAAAATTTAACAATGATTGGATTAATTTAACAGGAGAAAAAAAATTGGCAAAATATTTTTTTAAATAATGATCTAAATTTTTTCAACAACTTATTGCAGGGCGTAACAGAAGGTCTTCTCGACCATGTTCCACAGAAGAAGTTTAAATCTAGTGCTAATTCCACCGCTGTCACACACTTTCTTAAAAACAGACCTAAAAAGCTACGGAAGCAACTTAAGGATCCTTCCGTGATATCATTATCAGTTCAGTTCAATTAATTCAATTCAATTCAATTCAATTATTTTTATTAAAGACCCGTCGGGGTCCCATCAAAGCAAGTAAAAATAAATTTACATGCAAATTTTAGACGATGTAGGCAAAATCTGCACAAAGTGCAATGCATAGTTTTTGAGATTAGAAGTCCGTTAAGCAAAATGAAAATGAAAAAAAGGAAAAAACGAGGGGTGAAAAAAAAACTCCAAAGCAAAATTTAAAAATGATTGTAGTAATTTAACAGGGGAAAAAATACCCCTCAGAAAAATAGCTTTAGAAAAAAACAGGGAGGACTGGCCTGCATGTGGCGGTACAAAATGGAATATAGTCCGACATCAACATGGCCGAAATAAATTTCAGCTGTATATGGCATTGTGTAACGGATTTCATAAAATGGTACGTAGGCGGGTCGGTCAGGACTGGCCTGTATCGCCTTGAATAAGAAAAATAAGTGGCGAAATTGAAAACCAGTCTCGAGTTAATAGGAACCCAGATGCGGTCGGTTTCATTCAACCGAGTCCATCCGAACATGGGGGAAGGGAGATGCGACCAAACTACTAGTATATGGCGAATATAGAAGGCTTTGTCAAGACCGCCGATGGAGCGCATTCAGTAAGGGCACGATGACAACCAGTCTCGAGGCGACAAGAACCCAGATGCGGTCGGTTACATTCATCCGAGTCCAACCGAGAATGGGGGAAGGGAGATGCGACCAAACTACTAGTATATGGCGAATACAGAAGGTTTCGCCAAGAGCGTCGATGGCGCGCATTCTGTGAGGGCACGGTGCATGAACTAAAAAACTGGAATAATTAACATTTCTGGTGAGGGATCTTAGGTAGCGAGACTACTCATAAGGGAAGGAAACGTGAACAGATACGGAAATTTAATAGCGGCATGCTAAATTCCCGGTGGCCCTTTCTCAGTGTCATAGAAAAAGTTGTCTGGGAAGGATGAGGAAAATAAAAGTTTAATCGAGTCAGTATTCAGATAAAGGCGTAGCCTTCTCTCAAAAAGTGTATAGATTAACTGAAGATCTCATATTAATTGGAAGATCATCCGAGAGGAAAGTATACCTGGAAGCGAAAAAAAGGGAGCGCTTAGAGGTGGAGGACGCTGGAAGAGGTATAATTAGAGACGAGTTGCGAAGATTGTATGGGCGACTACTAGGGGTAAGTGTTGAAATCCGAGGAAAAATTGAACTATGATTAATGCGAAAGAGGAGACAGAGGCCCGTTTCTAGTCTTCGAACCCATAAAAATTTTAGGTTAATTAGCTGACATCTATCTGAGTAGGAGATATTGGAATGTTCCCTATCTAAAAGTTTTTTAGAAAAACGTCTTTGGACATTTTCAATTTTTGAACGACTGGCTTCATTCTTCAAACCAAAGAATGGACAACAATACTCGAGAATGGGAAGTACAAACATACGATAGAGCCTTAATTTAATTTCAGGAAGATAGAAATTGTAAGAAACAAAGCCACAAATCTGGGCAGCTTTGGCTGTAATTCTGTCAGCGTGCGGCGAGAGATCAAGATTACTAGTGTAGCTAAAACCTAAATCCTTGATGGTGGTACATTCAATCATAGGTGTTCCTTGAAAGACCACAGGCTGGGGTAGCCTATCAGGTCTAAAACACATATAACGACATTTAGACGGAGAGAATTCCATTAGCCATTTTGAGCTCCAAGCTGAGATAGCAAGCAAGTCAGCATGGATTTGCTCCAGGCAATGAAGGCTCGTAGATTTTTTGAAAGAATATGCACATTTGAGATCATCGGCATAAATAAATGATTGAGAATGTTTAACTGCGGCTGAAATATCATTTATGTAAAGCAAGAACAAAAGAGGACCTAAAACGGTACCTTGTAGGACACCGCTCACAATAGGACTTTCACTGGAAAGTGAAGATCCCACCAAAACCTTTTGTTTACGATTAGACAAGTATGACCTGAGAAAGTCTATTAGTGGACTGCGAATTCCCATAGCTTCCAATTTAACCAAGAGTCTTTTATGTGGCACGTTATCAAAGGCTTTACTAAGATCAAAATAAATTACGACAACAGATAGGTGATCATTACGAAGAGAGGTAAGTAGATCGAGAAACGACAGATGACATGTTTCACAAGAGCGATCTGGTAAAAAACCATGCTGGGAAGGGCTAATAACTTGATTGCCTACGCAAAATTCGGTAATTTTTATGGCGATAATTTTTTCAAAGATTTTGGCGAGAGAGGGTGTTTTATGGACACCTCGATAGTTCTGTACGTCAGAACGACAGCCAGACTTAAATACTGGAATAATAATAGAAGTTTTCCAATAGTCAGGGAAGAAGCCATTTACGAGAAATACTGAAAAGATTTTGCTAAGCAGAGGAGGAAAATCTCTTAGCTGTTTTATCAAAGAGTTTGGGATATTGTCCGTACCTACTGAGTGAGAGTTAGGAAGATGGCTTATCAGTTTTTGAATACATTCAGGAGAAAAATTAATGAAGCTAAGAGAAGCATCAGACAACGAAGGAATTAAAGGGATCGGATCAGTTTCAATGGTGAAATGCTTGGCAAACAACGAATTTAACATTTCTGCTTTGCCTGACTCCTCTGTAATGAAGGCATGGCTAGCACTAAGCAAGGGCGGAATGACTTGGTGGGACTTAGCAGATGATCTCTGACGGAAGATCTGAGCAACTGATTTAGAAGAATTCACGTCATTAATAGCTAGAGACTCTCTACGCCTATCTCGCTCGAGCCTTATTTTCGAAGCTAGTTCAAATATTTCAACGATTCTTAGATGAACTGATAATGAACTCACAGAAGGATCTTTAAACTGCTTCCGTAACTTTTTAAGTCTGTTTTTAAGAAAGTGTGGGATAGCGGTGGAATTCGCACTCTGTTTGAACATCTTCCGAGGAATAAGGTCAAGAAGACCTTCTGTTACGCATTGTAATAAATTGTTGAAAAAATTTAGATTATTATTTGAAAAAATATTGTGCCAATCAAGAGTGCATGTAAAGTTATTTACTAAATCCTTATTAACATTAGCAAAGTCAAAAATACTACGTTGAACTGTTGGCTTTGCGGAAATGGCAACTGGAAGGCGACAATGAATCAATGCATGATCACTTGCAAAGAGGTCATGATAAAAATCCATAGATAAAGGGAAGGTGCCATTAGTAAAAATTAAGTCTAAAACACTATCGTTTCTGGTCGAAGAGTGAACTAATTGAGTCAGGTTTGAAAAGTAAATTGTGTCAAGCAGCTTCTGGAATTTAGGAGGAGAAGTATGTGTGTGCCAGTCAATTTCTGGCAAATTAAAATCGCCTACGATTATCTTGACATCGAAAGAAGTTTCTGCAATTTTTTCAAAGAGTTCACAAAGTTGGCTTTCATTTCCGGAGGAACAAGGAGGATTATATACCCATCCGACTAAGGCTTTCCTATTTTGCGGAAGGATTACCGAAGCAAAACACAAATTTCCAGAGAAGGAGGAAATGTTCAAGTTATAAGGCGATTGTGCAAGTGATGCTCTTATGTAAAGAAGGCATCCACCGCCGCGTCTGTCGGCACGGTCCTGGCGGTATAAACTGAGGCTATCTATGTTAAGTGCCGAGTCTGAAATTAGAGAGTGGGCCCAAGATTCAGAAATGCACAATACGTCTGTGTCAAACTCAACAGCTACACTTCTTAGGTGTGCCATCTTTTGCACGACAGATCTTGCGTTGAGAGAGACAATACTGAGCGTATTCCTAATATGTAGGTTCCGCTCATTGCTACTTACCTAGTTCACCTAAGAATCATTTGAATATTTGAATTATCTTCTAAAGTGAGGCTCGCGTGAGATAGGCGTAGAGTCTTTAGCTATTAATGGCCAAAATGCTTCTAAGTCAGTCGCTCAGATCTTCCGTCAAAGATCATCTGCTAAATCCCACCAAGTCATTCCGCCTTTGTTTAGCACCAAGGATAATTTCATTACAGACAAATTAGGTAAGGCCGAAATGTTAAATTCATTCTTTGCAAAACATTTCACCATTGAAACTGACCCAATCCCTTTAATTCCTCTGTTGTCTGATGCCTACCTCAGGATCATTAATTTTTCTCCTGAAACTATTCCAAAACTGATAATCCATCTTTTTAACTGTCACTCAGTAGGTACGGACAGTATCCCAAAGTCGCTTATAAAACAGTTAAGAAATTTTCCTGCTCTGCTTAACAAACCCTTTTCAGTATTTCTCATAAACGGCCTCTTTCCTGACTATTGGAAAACCCCTATTATAATTCCGGTATTTAAGTCTGGCTGTCATTCTGATTTTCAGAACTATCGAGGTGTCCATAAAACATCTCCTCTCGTTAAAATCTTTGAAAAAATCATTGTTTTGAAAATTACCGACTGTTGAATAGCCAATCCAGTTATTAGCCCTTCCCAGCATGGTTTTTTTTATCAGATCGCTATTGTGAAACATGTTATCTGTCGTTTCTCTATCTACTTAATTCCGTTCGTGATGACCATCTTTCTGTTGTCGTTATTTATTTTGATTTTAGTAAGACCTTTAATAATAATTTTATTTAATGCCATTTGACAGGCATTGTCATGGAGGGTTAGACACAAATGCGGCCGGCAGTAAAATAACTCCCGTCAAAAAGGAGATAAAAATAGAGTTAATTGTTGTTTTTTTTATAGCTTGGAGAGTTCAAGAGAAAAAAACTGCTGACCATTAAATGCCGACAGTCAATAAATGGAGGGGTAGCACTGTATCGGATATTGTCAGTCGCCAATTCTTTTCATGAAGTTGGGTCTGGTACAAACAGAAGCGCCGAGGAAAAAATGTCATTGGTGGCTAAAGAAATTTTCCCTGATGAGACCGGACATAGAGAGCAGAGACCACGAACGCCATCGCTACGGTACATTCGATCGATGGGTTCGACACCCAAAATTTGTGGGAGTTTTTCTGTATGTAAAAAGCGAATAATAGTTCTCTTAAACAAAGGATAATTTTGCAGAATTTTCACATTCCCGGGTAATTTATTCCAAATGGCAATTGCGTTAATAGAAAAGAACCGACGGTATTTAACAGTATGTGCTAGGGAAAGTAATAAAAAGACCTCACGGGGACATTTG
>CACRXP010000135.1:1002792-1014051 GCA_902702965.1 Spirometra erinaceieuropaei | reverse complement strand
CACGTTGAACGACCGAGTTTTTCCTCCGTAACTTTAAAAGTAGGGGCATTAGAATGCGTCTTCACAACATGTACGTTAGACCTGGTCTGGAATACAGTTCATTTTTATCTAGCCTCATGCGTGCTACTGAGCGGAGGAAAATAGAATCCGTTCAGCACTTTTTACCAAGAGAGTTTTAATCCCGGAACACCGACATTTGTCTTACCAGGAACGTTGCTGGCTTACAGGTCTTGAGCCTTTATGGTTCCGTAGATTACAAAAGGAACTATTTTTGCTATTTAAGCTGTTATATAATCACCCCTTTAACCCACTCACCTCTTTAAGCCATCGTGTCCACCCCCGACGTAACAGTCCCTGTGAGGTCTGTTTATTTCTTCCTCTGGCACGTACTGTTAAACATCGTTGGTTCCTTTCTGTGAGTGCAATTGCTATTTGGAATAAACTACCAATGAGTGTAAAAAATCTGCAAAATTATCCTTTATTTAAGGGAACAATAAGTCGATTTTTGCATGCAGAAAATCTCCCACAAATGTTGGGTGCTGAATCCACTAATCGACTGTACTGTAGCGCTGGCGTTTATGGCCTCTGAACACTATAGCCGGTGTCACCAGGGACAATTTCCTTGGCCAACAACGACAGCTGTTCTTCGGCGCTTCTCTTTGGACTAGCCCTAACTTCATTAAAGAAATTGGCGACTGATAATATCCGATACCGTGCAACCCCTCCCTTCTTGACGGTCGAAAGTTTGCTGCCAGCATTTTTTTCTCCTGAACCCTCCAAACCATAAAAACCCCCATCAACTCTATTTTTATTCCTTTATCTCAGGAGTTTTTTCACTGCTGTTCGGATTTGTGCTTAACTCTTCCTGACAATGCACGTAAACTGGTATTAAATAAAATTATTATTATTATGACATAGTTCTACGTATGAACCCTGCGTGCCATCACTTCTTCACTAAGATCTAGTAAAACGTCTCTGAATGCCTTTTTGTTTCTTTCGGCCGTCTGGATGCATTAAGCTGAAGAAAATGGAGCAATAATCTAGGAGACGTAAAACATACATTTTGAAAAGGTGTATTCATAGTGCATTTAATGTGAAATTTTACATATGTATCCACATAGGCGAGTGGCTTTCGGTGATATTTTTTGAACGTGGGGAGATAAACTAAAGATATTTGTATAGCTGAGACCTAAATCTTTTAAATATTGGGCCTCCGTTATTTCATTATCCTCGAATATTATGGGGGGGGGAGTTTTTGTGGGCCAAATATCAAGAGATGGCATTTTATGGATGAAAAGGGCATCTGCCATTGAATACTGCATTCGCTGATATTATTGGCAACTGTGTTCCCGTTATATGCATCTGCAAATTAAAGGTCTTCGGCACCGAAGAACACTTACAGGAATATAAGCGGCAACGAAACGACTGTAAAAGTGAGGCCTCAAAGCTATGAAAGAAGTTTGAACTGAAAATCCTCCGAAATTCGTTGGAGCATCCGAAAATTCTCTATGGTTATAGACGAAGTACTAAAAGGACTCAGGAGCTGATCCCTGCCCTTAGGTCTGCAGATGGAAAAGTGGAGACTGATGACCAGGTTAAAGCGTCCCTCCTTTCCGACTTCTTTCAGTCCGTCTTTACCCGAGAACCTAGTTCTCTATTTGCCCATCCATCCATTCGCCAAGCAACCTCTCCTCCCAGTACCCTTCCCCATCCTATCCCCTCCCTACCCTCCTTAACCGAGGAACCACTCTTTTCATCTACCATAGTTAGGGCCGAGTTACTCCGGCTGAAACCTGCCAAATCGCCTGGCCCGGATAGAATTCCCGCCCTAGCACTTCGCGAACTTGCTAATGAACTGTGCAAACCCTTATCCGCAATATTTCAAAAGTCATTTGAAGACGGCGAGCTACCGGAAGAATGGAAGTGCGCACTCATTGCTCCAATCCATAAAGGAGGCTCAAGACTTGACTGCGGAAATTATCGTCCTGTCAGTCTTACTTGAATCGCGTGTAAAATAATGGAAGGCATTATCAAAAGACACTTGATGAAATACCTGGAACAGAACAAAATATTGTGTGATGCCCAACATGGCTTTCGTCCAGGGCGCTCCTGCCTAACGAGTGTTCTTTACTCGCACGAGAAATGGACACGAGCTACCGATAAGGGTTTTCCAGTAGATGTCATATTTTTTGACTTCAAGAAGGCCTTTGACAGTGTCCCACACAGGCTTCTTTTACAAAAGATCTGGGATGTAGGGATTCAAGGGAGAATGTTTAAGTGGATCAGGAGTTTTCTGTCCTCCAGACTACAAAGAGTCGTCGTTAGTAATTCTGCCTCGGAATGGGTAAAGGTGGAAAGTGGTGTCTCACAGGGTTCTGTCTTAGGCCCAGTACTCTTCCTGATTTATGTTAATGACTGCATCAGCGAAGTGAATTGCGAGGCTCTCATGTTCGCGGACGACATTAAAATATGGAGTGAAGTCAAGTGTGATGATGACGCAGAGAAGTTGCAGTCGAACATCAGCAAACCGTGTGCTTGGTCGAACAGATGGCTTTTGAAGTTTAACGTGTCCAAGTGCGTGGTCTTGCACCTGAACACCGGCCGCAATGCCTCTCCCAAACAGCAATACTATATTGACGGGACGAGGTTAGAAACTGTGGAAAGACACAGAGATCTGGGTGTATTGACGACTACAAATCTATCGCCATCAGAACACTGTAGAAAGATGGTCCAGAAGGCAATTAGTACTCTACACTGAATCAGACGTACATTTAAAATATTCCCTCCCGAACTCTTCGAAAGACTCTTTGGTGTATTTGTAACACCTCATCTGAAGTATGGAATGCCAGCAGCTTCACCATGAATGAGGAAGGATAACAACTTACTCGAACATGTGCAACGCAGAGCGACAAAGATGGTCGACGGTTTGAAGCATTTGTCTTATCAGGAGAGGCTGAATTTCCTTGGTCTATTCCCTCTCTCGTATAGACAAATAAACTGCAGTCTACTCTGGACGTTCCGGATTGTTCGCGGCCAGGGTTGCTCATTAAGAGCAGAGGATTTCTTTGCGTTCGCCCGTACAAACCAACTACGCGGCCATGCATACATAGTCAGGAATGAGCGCACGCGTTTAGACCGATGAAAATTTTCATTCAGCCAGCGAGTTGTCAGGCCGTGGAACTCGCTCCCAAGCGAGATGGTGACGGCTGACACAGTTCGTGTGGTTAAAAAAAAACTTGCTCGTCTAGTTTTCGACAGAAATCGACTTGTACAGCATGACTATGCACAGCCAGCTTTGTAAAATCTGTCATATACAATGTCCCGCACAAATTTACAGTGACCCTATGCACTACTTTATGATTACGATCGACCTGTGAACCAATCACAGTTTAAATTCCTGCAATTTTATTTTGTTTTTGAGTATGAATCTGCGAAAGCACTGTACATAAATAGGGTCATCAAGGGCTCTGCCTGTAACCCTTCAATATATACATATACATATACATAAAAACGTCTTAGCTGAGACAGATATGGACGATAAGTCGTGAATGTATATAAGAAATAGAAGGAGGCCTAGGATAGTGCCTTGAAGTACTCCCCTGGTAATAGGGGATGGTTCTGAGACTATGTTTCGAATTTTCACCACTTGATATCGGTTTTGAAGAAGGGATTTAAGAAAATTGAGAAGGGGCGGCCTAATTTCATAACTTTTCAGCATTAGCAGCAGTCTTTTATGGGGACTTTGTCAAAGGCCTTCTTTAGATCAAAGTATTTTGAAGCTACTGTGTTTCCATCATCTCTATTGCTGGAAACGAATCCCAAAAAATGTAAGATGGCGGGAGTGACATGACGTTTTGGGTAAAAATGCATGTTGATAGGCTGGAATGAGGTTGGCGTATATGAGATGGTCTAGCAATTGGTTGTAGACTATTTTTTCGAGGATTTTAGCTATAGCCGGTGTTCGGTGAACACTAAGATAGTTGTGGGTATGAGATCGGTTGCCGCTTTTAAAGATAGGTTCAATGGTCGAGTATTTCTACATGTCAGGAAAAATTGAATTTGACTGGAGAAGGGTAAATAATTTAGATAGGCGTATAGGAGCATATGTCATATGCTTCAGAATACATGGGGGGATTTTATCCATCCCATAAGAGTTGGTGTTCGATAGTTGTTGCATGGCTACTTTAACAGTTTCTTCATTAAAACGGATCTTACTAACGATACGTTCTGTCATTTCCGTTAGTTGGGGGGTCACTCCCTCCTCGACTATGTACTTAATTGAGAAGTATTTGTTGAATGCGTTTACTATTTGGTTGTCATTTGTTATAACTTCACCTAAATCATCAATAATAGTTCTTGGGCCTGATTTTCGATGATGATTCATTTGTTTCTGCAACATCTGAGCTGTTCGTTCAGGGAATTATAATGCCCGATGTTCTGCTGCTATGGTCTTTTGTGTTTCCATTTTCTTAACAAGGCCTTGAATTTCCCTAATTCGTCGAAGTGTAGATAAATAATTTACAGAGGGGTGGTGTAGATGTTTTTTTTTTAGTTTTTTTGGTTTACTTGAAAGAAAGCGTGGGATCAGTGATTTCTTATAAGGGAGTCTTTTGGCTACCAAGGTATCTCGAATTATAAATAGGACAGACTACAATAGGTTAACTGCTTTCATAGGGCATGCTGTTAGAAGATATGGGCTCCAGTCCAATGACCTAATATAGTTGTTCATGGAGTCTTTGTCAAGTTTTTTGGTTTAGGCTGGTGTTACTAAAATGTGGTGCTAGTTGTGCATTTAAGGGGAGTGTTGATATTATGGTTTTGTGGTCACATTCAAAGGTTACGCAGTCGTAGTGCATATAGGGGGGCCAGATGCCCTTGGTGAAAATAACGTCTAGTATATTGTTTCCTAGGGTGGATTTGTCAACCATTTGTGTCCAGTTATTAAAGGTAATTGAAGATAAGAGTTCTTCGTGCCTGGTAGGTGACGATAATTCGACCCAGTTTATTTCTGGGCGGTTTAGGTTGCCTGCGATTATCTTATATTCAGTTTTCATGTTAGCTATATCGTTTACTAAGTGGATGAGGCTTGTATCATCATTACTACATTCTGGAGGGGAGAAGAGACATCCGACTAATGTTTTCCTGGGCATGAGATTTTATTATGGCCAAACACGCTTCTCCAGCAAAGGTTTCGATTGGGACATCAATACCACTTTGTTCAGTGCTAGTTTTGGTGTATATAAGACAAAATCCGCCTCGTTTACCAACACGGTCCTGTCGATAGAAATGACAATTTGGGATATATAGCGAAGCATTCGATATAAGTTCATTTGCCCATGTTTCTGTGATGCAAATTATATCGGGGCTATATATTTCAACAAGAGTTCTAACTTATGATATTTTATTGACAATCGATCTCGAATTTATAAGAGCTATCTTTAGGATGCCGGATATGGAAGAGAAGGCTGTGGTGAAAAAAGGATTTCTGAAGATACTTTGATTGAGTTATGGGCAAGATGGAGGTAAGTGCGTGGTTCTTGGAGGATATGGTGATGCGTATGGCGAAATTTGAGTGCATGGGTTAGTGTGTATGGATTGAGTGCACATATGGGGAGGTGGGTTAACTAGGTGGGAATTGTACCTAAATGGAGTTTCATTTGGGGAGGTGTAAAAGCCGAAGTAATTAGTGGGGTTGTCGTTAGGTCGTAAGAAGTTTGGAGTGCTAGAGTGATTTGGCTTATTCCTATGTTATGCAGGTGGATTTTGGGGAGTCGAGGTACAGTTATAAAAGCTTATTTGTTTCTGGTTAGAGTTTGGAGATCTCCTATTTGTTATATCTATACATTTAGGGCGTTTTGGTTGTGCAGGTGTGCTTAATAAGGCCTTTTGGTTTGTGTTTCTTGTTTGGCGGTCGATTGCTAGTACGGGTTGATCGTTTTTTAGGGGCGCAGCAAAACTTATATTGCTATCTAGTGGTGTCACATGACTAGGTCTGGGATCGGCGTCATCGTTCTATTCTAGTTGAGCGTTGTTGTTTTGTTGTGTCTCCCCCGTTTCTTTCTGTCCAGCATTCCTAACTGCTTTCGCTGTTATGTGTTATTGTCCTGAAATCTTGAGTCACAAGTACTTGCTGGAGGTCCATCTACGGGGGCTGTGGGTTTATTATTTTGTTTACGCTGGTCTGTGCATTTCTTTTTATTAGCGCTAGAAGTAGAGGTAGTAGCTAGAGGTTAAGTTGAGGGACCGGAGTGGTGATTACCGTGATTGTAGCTAATGCCTGTTTCCCGAAGTTTACGTCTTTGCATCGGTGTCAAATCTGGACCTATAAATGCGTTTCGGTTCCGTAGATTTCTGTTCAACTCGGGGTTTTGTAGGACAAGCTCAGCTTCGCTCTGTGGATGAGTAGACGGCGAGGAGTTCTCGGCCGAAGGCACTTTATCGAGTCTCTGCTGGGCTGTGCTTCTTCGAGAAGAAAGCCAGAGGCTGCAGAATACCACTAACAGTTTGCTGACGTGATGCACCAACAGCAGTGCTGGAAGCATCTGTCATGAGAGTTAGCTGAGCATCTGAGCGAGGATGGGAAAACAATGTTGTGTCCGCAAGTGTGGCCTTGACATCATTGAAGGACCTGACGGTCTCCTCGGCCATCACCAGTGTCTTCTTGGAGTGAGCCAAAAGGCTGTTGAGTAGCTGCAGTATGGTGGCAGCATGGGGAAGAAAACGGTGATAGTAATTCACCATCTCCAAAAAGCGGCGTAGTTGGTTTATGGTTGTTGGAACGGGGAACGTTGATATGGCCGAAACCTTTTCCGGGACGGGTTTTATCCCATCAGAGTTCAATTCGTGACCCAAGAAGATTAGGCTGGGGACACCAAGCTCACATTTACCAGCATTGATTACAACGCCGAAGGAGTCGAGCCGTTCGAAGAGTTGTCGAAGAATAACCTCGTGTTCAGCAGCGTCAGAACTAGCCACCAACAAAACACCAACGTAGGCGTAGACGAAGTCAAAACCTCACAACACCTGATCAATGAACCTCTGGAAGGTTTCAGTGGCGTTCCTCAGACCAAAGGGCACGCAACTGGATTCAAATAACCCAAGGGGCGTAGTCACTGCAGTCTTCGACACATCACTGGCCTCAATCGGGATTTGGTGGTAGGCATCTACTAGGTCAATCTTGGAGAATATTCGCTTACCATGCAGCGAAAGAGTGAAGTCTTAGATGGGCGGGACGGGATACTGGTCGGAGACAGTGACTGAGTTCAACGCCCGATAGTCACCACACGGTCGCCAGTCGCCGCTCTTCTTTGGGACAAGATGGAGGGGTGATGCCCAGCAGCTGTCGGACTGTTGGGTGATGCCGAGCTAAAGCATGTGTTCGAACTCTGCTTTGGCAATCTTCAAACGGTCCGGAGCCAGACGACGTGGTCGGCAAGATTTGGGAGGTCCAGTGATGGAAATGTGGTGGGTGACTATGTGTTTGATGTCCACTTCATGAAATGCGGGGTTGATCAGGCGGGGGAACTGCCTGAAGAGTGAGTAGAAAGGGCAGTCAGAGATAGGCATAACAGTGAGAGGGTTGACGCAGGGGTTCACATCGGATTGACAATGGGCATGAAGGTTGGTGATGCAGTCGACGAGTCGGCGATTCCTCGAATCAACTAGTAGATTGAAGTGAGCTAGGAAATTGGCATCTATGAGGACGACGGAAACGTTAGCAATAATGAAAACCCATCGGAAAATCCGACGAAGGCCCAAATCAAGTGTGATGGAGGGCTGTTCAAAGGTGGGGATGCTGGAGTTGTTGGCAGCTGTTAGACAGAGAGCTGCGGTTTTTGCGTTCGGCCGGAGTTGGTGGAACCACGCTAACCTCGGCACCAGAGTCGACAGGGAATTTGGCGCCAGCGATACGGTCCCAGAGAAACAGACGGCGAGTATGAACATTGGCAGCGCTCCCGGCATCATTCGCCTCTACTGCCGGGCGGTATCGTTTCCCGAGGCCTTGAGAGGCGACCTAAATGAACATGGCAGCAGACATGGTCGTGCCGCTTCTAAAAATTTCTGGTGATACCAGCACATTCCACTTAATGACTGCTGGCGGCGATTACAGGAGCGTGAGGAACTCCTCCGATGGTCTCGTGATCGCCGTGGACCTCCTGGGGTAACTGTACTGAGTTGGTTTGTCAGTTACATGGCCAACTGCTCGAGTCGGTCAATGCGCTGATCATATTCCTGAGAAATTGAACTGGCGGCGTGACTGACTGCAGAAGTTTCAGGTACTCTCAACGCCATGACCTTGCCGGCAAGCTCTGCCAATTCATCGATGCTTCCTTGAGAAACAGTCAAAACTGTCTGGACTTCGAGTGGGAGGCGCTAAAGGAAAAGTTGGCGAAGGATGGAGGTCTCGAACAACGAGCTGTCGCCAACAAGCTGTTGCATTCTTCTCAGTAGTTGAGGTTTCCGGTCCCCAAGCTCTTCGCCAGTGAGCAGTTGTCGTAGTCGGCGCTCCTCCGTCATGGCTACGCGCTTTACCAGAGCCTCGTGAGGCTGTTCCAAAGGGCGGTGGATGAGGAGGTCGCAGAGTTCCTCTGCATACTCGTCAGGAGGACAGCGCTGCAAGTGGTTGAACAAGGTCTCTTGACGAGTAGTTTTGCATGCTTCGAATTCGGTTTCGCAACGCGCAATCCAAAGCTCCAGGTTTTGCGGCTAAAGGTAGGAAGTTTAACGGAGACGTGCGATGTAGGAGGAACGGGCATTGATGTCCCGTCGCCGGACATGGTGGTGGAAATGAACGGAGGACTGTTAAACTTTCAATAAACTCCCATGTTTGGGAACTCGGGGCCACCAATTTGTGGCGGTCAAGGATGTGAGCGCCCTTGAACTCCCTATTGGTTATAATAACGTCACAAAAACAATATGTAAAGCGAGTGTGAATGAAGGGTAGGTACTTAATTACACGAAGTTGTGTGAATGTGTCAGCGTATGCATATTGTGTCAGAATTTGAAACGATCATTACGCGATACTGAAATGGTCCAATATGGAAACGAATGCGTAAGCTTCAGTCAGGATTCATCGGTTCGCATGTGGACGTCCTACGGAGGCAGTTAACGAAAAAGTTATAGGGACATTCAAGGCACAGATCGGTTTCATCGGATATCTGCAACTTCAGTGCAGTGGCCGTATGACCAAACCGTCACGCATTTCACAACACGCCACCAACACAGGCGACACTAATGAGGACACTCTTGACGACCTACCCCCACTGCCTCTGCCCCCAACGAGGCGGACTAAGTTCCAACCTGTCACCATTGCAATCGGCACTTTTTCGTTAAACATAGGCCTGGTCGGTCATTTGTGAATGCATCGCCCACAGCCGGCAAGTCAGTACCCCTAGCCCCAACATACACCCGTCAATTACGCCTTCCCTGCCTACGATGTCCGAAGCCATTCTGACACAGACCGCATTGATCTTTTCGGCCATCGGAACAGCGGGATTCACCGAACTGTCATCACGACTAACCTCCATCCAGCACCCGGAACCCATGCCCCAGTAATGACAGTTCGACCGCCGTGCCCGACGGTGTCTACCGTGTGCTCCACACCAAGGTGAAGCAGGCACGCTGACTTGCGCAGCATCCACCACACTTTCTCCTCCTCCCCACCTGGGCCCGGTGTCAGGTCATAGGCAAAAAGACCGGAGACAGGAGAGTGCGCGGGCGGATGGCATGGCCAGACCTGCAGCTAGGCGCGCAAATCCATACTCCATGGTTCACAACAAACGCTTGACTAGGATTTTTACCAACAGCACCACGAGTCAGAAGGACGAGGATGAATGTGCAACCATGGTCACGACCTGTATACCCGGCGGGAGCGCAAACTCATCTGCCGGCAGGGAGCCAGGTGTCAGAGAACTGCCAGTGCACACCGAGCTGCGAAGACCGTGGTCTGCTGACCATGACATGGCAGACGCTTACATTCCTTGAAGCTGCCGCCGGAAATACCAACGCCTTTGCTAAAAACTCCCTAGTCGCAGTTCCCTCCTGTTCTTACTGTTATTGCAAATCCGTATCACGCATCGGCCTAGTCTGGCACCTACGAATCTGTCGTACTGAGACAGTACTGTGAGCGAAGAGTGACTGACTGGAGGGCTGAAAGTCAGGCTCAGTAGTTTCTTCGTACTGTGACCCTTATGGCACACACGAATGCCTTGCGGATGTTGTGGGGATCCGGTCATGTGCACCATGCGTAGACGAGCTGTTTGGTTTCGTCAGCTCCAGTTCGAGTTCGAAAGCTAAGGCCATTAAATCTACCGCCCCAGCGATTTTGCTCACGACATGACAGAAGGCAGGGGTTTTTGGAGAAATTTACCTAGGTATATTAAAAAATTTCAGTACAAAAGGCTGTTCCTGTAACCGCATGATTAGTATCCGAGACGCACGGATGTGAAGCCTATCCCGGAGGATAACAGGCATGTGCACATGTGTGACAGTTGGGGGGGGGGAGAGAAGCAAGAAATAAGAAAAGGGAATCGGTGGCAGCTCCACAGCTTCTAGCAGACCTAGCTGGCATCGACGAGAGAACGGAAGAGGGCAGAGGCATCTGCAAAGTCGCGTTCCGCGATCGTGGAGTTGATTTTCACCGATTCAAGCGCCTGGTTCACCGCGCGCACACAGGGCACCGGATGGGCGTCAAAGAAGGCCTTCAAGAGGGCAAACATGGATTTGTACACTCAGAGGAGCCAGACTGAGAAAGCCATCTAGTCAACTTGTGTAGGACAGTGTGCTACCAGTCGACGGGAGACGCAATTTTATCGAATCTTGTTCAACAACCACGATGCCGCCAAATCGTTTTTTCTTTTCTGCGCAGTGGTTTAATATTTTACCGAAGAAACAAACGAAATAAGCTTACCTTAATTTCGGCGTGCCTTTTCATGCTACAGAAGTCGGAGCAACTTCCCTACAAAAAGAACACACATAACGGGACATTTTAGCAGAATGGTTGAGAGGGCCTGTGGTTATGCCCAGAGAAAAGTAAGGAATTTCACGCTTGGTAAAATAATGATTATTTTTTCATAAAACCAAGAAAATAGTCCCATTTCAGTTTATAAATTGGCTTTTGTTTCTTTAGCAGGCCATATAAGTGTAAATCGGGGTATCAGTGGACAGTGCAGTCAGCACCCGACCTCTCCTGATGGGCTCCATCTTGAGCTAAACTCCAGGAAGAGTACATATTTCGCCTATTTCGCATGGCCTGTCTAA
>CACRXP010000135.1:967000-986280 GCA_902702965.1 Spirometra erinaceieuropaei | reverse complement strand
ATACCGGCCAATAACACCGTTCGGCACATCCGCAAAGTTCCACCATCCGTGGGAAGGTTCCTTTTGTGTCGTTCGTGCCATCCTACCCAGCATATACATCATACAGGGCGCCACTATGCCCGACAGTACATCAATGACAGTTCCATTTAGCTCTTCAGATGAGATTATTATCAATGACTCATTTAAAACCTGCCACTTAAAAACACCTTCAAGGAAAATGGATTGCACAAATGCTCCACCCAATTTTACTAGAACGCCTGATATTACCAGTAAAGATGGACTAATCCTAAAAGCATAATCTTACTACAGGACTCAGAGTAATGAATTAATTAATAAATCTGTATTGAATCCATACAGTTCCCCTGCCAGGCCACTCGAGTTTGACCTATTGTCAAGACTTAATAGGCCAGACAATAATCAAGGGGGATCTTTACTTGGTCTTATCCCTAATTCGCAACTTAAAGAAAATACCACAGTTGTGAAGCCCACTAACACATCAGCCTGTAAACTGCAAGGATACAATGTTGTTGATAATTTTCCCAGTCCAAATTCTGGGCTGACACCTCAAATAATAAACCCCCTAACAATGTAGACTGCTTTTCGAAACCATTTAATCCGTTACCTAACATAAATCATTCCTCATATCATGCTCAAAACTTCGAGAGCCTAACTTTTTGCTCCTAACTTTCCAATCCCACGAAACAACATTCCTTTTCGTGGGTCCCACCCAAATGTGTTTCCATACAATGGTCCACCTTTAGTTAGTGCTGATATGCCCGCAAATCTCATCGCGCAGCAATTTTGTCTTCCACCCTTTACTTCTTCTCCGCAGCCTAGATTTCCACCACCAGCTATTCTTTCTTAATAAGTAGTAATGAGCGAAACCTACATATTAGGAAAACGCTCAGTATAATCTCTCCCACCGCAAGAGCAGTCGTGAAAAAGATGACATAACTAAGAAGTGGGGCTGTTGAATTTGAGCCAGATGTTTTGTACATTTCAGAACCTTCGGCTCATTCTCTAATTTCAGACTTGGAGCTCAGTATGCATAGCCTCGGTTTATACCGCCAGGATCGTGGCGGCGGCCGCCTTCCTTAAATCAGAGCTTAACTTACACATTCGCCTTATGACCTAAACATTTCTTTCTTCTCTGGAAATCAATGTTTCGCTTCGGTAATCCTTCCGCAAAATAGGAAAGTCTTAATCGGATGTGTATATAATTCTTCTTCTTTTTCCAGAAATGAAGGCCAACTCTGTGAACTCTTTGAAAATATTGCAAATAATTCTTTCGATGTCAAGAGTATCGTAGGTAATTTTAATTTGCCATAAACTGAGTGGCCCACACATACTTTCTCTCCTAAATTCCAGAAGATTCTTCACATCATCTACTTTTCAAACTTGTCTCAGTTAGTCAACTCTTCGACCAGAAACGATAATGTATTAGATTTAATTTTTACTAAAGACACCTTCCCTTTATCTATGGATTTCTATCATGGTCTTTTTGCAAGTGATCATGTGTTAATTCACTGTCGCCTTCCAGTTGCCATTTCCGCAAAGCCAACAGTACAACGTAGAGTTTTTGACTTTACTAATACCAACAAGGAATAATCAATTAAGTTCACAAGCACTCTTGATTGAAACAATATTTTTTTCAAATAAAGACTTAAGTTTTTTCAACAATTTATTACAGTGCGTAACAGAAGGTCTTCTCGACATTGTTCCACGAAAGACGTTTAAATCTAGTGCAAATTCCCCTGCTGTGCCACATTTTCTCAAAGACAGACTTAAAAGCAACGGAAGCAGCTTAAAGAACCTTCCGTGAGCTCATCATCAGTTCACCTAAGAATCGTTGAAATACTTGAATTAGCTTCGATAACGAGGCTCGCGCGAGGTAGGCGTAGAGAGTCTTTAATTAGTAATGACGTGAAGGCTTCTAAGTCAGTTGTTCGGATTTGTAGGTTTGCACACATTTTCGATTTTTCACTCTAAACTTTCTTGTACACCTCAACAGTTCTGTACTATTGTTTAAATTAACTAAAAGACACACAATTGGTTTCGACTTGTGAAAAGCGTGACTTTTGTGTCCGTCTGCTTCTTGGTGTCATTGTTTCGTTGATTGCACTCACTTGCGTCAATCGTTTTTAGTCAATCGACACGAAACTCTTATATCTTTTGGCCATATTTAAGTGGACGTAATTTCATCACAGCGACAAGCCTCGTTCACTGACTTCGTCTCGGATTTTACCCAGCACATTCACCCTACGGCCAACGCTTGTGGAGAAGGCTTTATTTTTCGTGAGTCTGTACACTTATTTACCTTTTGTCGTTTTTCTTATACTCATTCTGCTATCGTTATTTTTCTTGTAAGAAACGCAGCATCCCCCAATCAAAGTTAGATATTTATCATTGTTTGTAGTTTAATTGCCGTTTACACTACAGATCTTCCGTCAAAGTTCATCTGCTTTATCCCACCAATTCACTCCGTCTTTGCTAAGTACCAACGAGGAGTCAGGCAAAGCAGAAATGTTAAATTCATTCTTTGCCAGACATTTTAGCATTGAAACTGACCGTTCAATTCCTCTGTTGTCTGATGCCTTCCTGAGGATCATTAATTTTTCTTTGTGAAACTATTCAAAAACTGATAAACCATCTTTCTACCTCTCACTCAGTAGTTACGGAAAATATCCCAAATTCTCTTACAAAACAGCTTAGAAATTTTCCTCCTCTGCTTAGCAAATTCTGTTCAGTCATTCTCGTAAATGGTTTCTTTTCTGACATATTGGAAAACGTCTATTTTTATTCCAGTATTTAGATCCGGCTGTCGTTCTGACGTTCAGCACTATCAAGGTGTCCATAAAACACCTTTCGCCAAAATCTTCGAAAAAATTGTCGCTTCGAACAGTGCCGACTGTTTCATAGTTTATCAAGTAATTAGCCATTCCCAGCATGTTTTTGAACTAGACTGCTCTTGTGAAACATATAATCTGTCGTTTCTCAATCTACTTACTTCCCTTCGTAATGGCCATCTATCTGTTTTCGTTATTGATTTTGATTTTAGAAAAATCTTTGGTAAAGTGCCACATATAAAATAAGAAGCTCTGGGCCTTCACAGTCCTCTTCTAGATTTTGTCAAGCCAGACCTCTCTAATCGTAAAAAATGTTTTAGTGGGATATTCATTTTTCAATGAGAGCCCTTCTGTAAGTGTTGTCCTACAAGGCACCGTTTTAGGTCCTCTTTTGTTTCTGCTTTACATAAATGATATCTCGGCGGCAGTTAAAAATTCTTAATCATTTATTTATGCCGATGATCTCAAATGTGTTTATTCTTTCAACAAATATACGAGCCTTCATTGCCTGGAGCAAATCCGTGCTGACTTGCTTGCTCTCAGCTTGGAGCTCAAAATGGCTAATGGAATTCTCTCCATGTAAATGTCGCTATATGTGTTTTGGACTTAATAGGCTACCCTATTCAGTGGTATTTCAGGGCACACCTATGAATGAATGTACCACCATTAAGGATCTGGGTTTACGCTACACAAATAATCTTGATGTCTTGTCACACGCTGACAGAATTAGAGCCAAAGGTGCCCAGATTTGTGGCTTTATTTCTTACAATTTCTATCTTCCCGAAAATAAATTAAGATATTAACCTATGTTTGTACTTCCCATTCTCGAGTATTGTCACTTTGATATGAATGGCCTCATCCGGCATATGGATTCTGCCTTGATGATGCCCGTTTCGAACCTGTTTTTCAGTACCACATACAGGCGAGTCCTGCCTGACTCGCCTACTTACCCCTTCATGAAATGCGTTGTACACTGCCGCATGCGGGCCGGTCCAGTCCGCTTTTTATACCTTAATGAGCGACAGTTTTTCCTCCTATAGTGTTAATCCAGTCATGCTCATTTTGTTTATGTTAGGAATTTCTTTTTTACTGCCCACTCATCATTCTTTGTAACATACTACTTATTCAATGACTATGATTTGAGTAGTTTATATATTCGGCATACCCGTTCCAAAAGTCATGTAAAAGTTATTCTTACTTGCCATGGACGGATTCCTACGAGTCTTGAATAAAAAAATTATTATTACTATTGTTCATCAATGAATGTGTAGGTAGGTGGGAATGTGACAGTGCTATGTTTGCAGAGGACATAACAATCTGGAACGTCATCCAGAATACTGCCGACGAGACCAACTTCCAAGAAAATCTCCGTCTATTGGACGATTCGTCCCACAGATGGCTGTTGTCCTTTAATTTGAACAAATGTACCATTCTGTGCTTCGGAAATCAGACCCCTAGGACGCGGCAATATCATCTGAACGGAATGCCATTCCGAGAAACGAAAATGCAGAAAGGCTTCGAAGTCTGGGTTACAGACAGCCTAAAGCCTTCTAAACAATGTTTTAAGGCCGCTATGGTCGCGACCTTAATTCTATACGGCATCAAGCGGGCATTCGCAGTTTTCGATGAAGACTGCTCCCCCAAATCTTCGGCACTTTTGTAAGGTTGAATCTCGACTACGCAATTCATGCTGAAGACCATGGACGCAGCAGGATTACATTCTACTCGAAGGGTGCAGAGGCGAGAAACAAAATTAATAAGAGGTCAAGGTGCACTGCCATACGCGGTCCGCCTAAATAACCCTAATCTCTATAATCTGTGTTACGGGCAGTTGCGCGGAAACTTGATAAAACTGTCCGTATCGTACGTGGCTTGGACTGCGCCCTTCTGTGCGACAAATTTTTCTAACTCGCTATTACAACTAACCTCCGGTGACATCCTTTCAAACTACGTGTACCCCAAAGTAGATTGAATGTGAGAAAGTTTTTTTTTAACTAACCGCGCCATGGAATCGTGGAATAATCTGCCCGGGACGATTGCTATGGCTCAGTCTGTGGAGACACCTAAATGTCGGCTTAACAGACATATGCTACAGCGACAAGCGGACTATGTGACTCTGTAACCACAAAACCAATGACCTATATGAATCGATGTTTGAATTCACTTAATGCTGTAATTTCTTGTTATTTTTGTTTATTTTCTCGATTTTGTGATACACAACCAGGGAGTTCAAAGGCGTAATCCTGTTTTCCTCAAATACGCTGACTGACTGACTGACTGAATTACTGACCATCCTCTTACTGCGCCAAGTAATCGAGGAAGGCTCTGGGTATCTTAGGTTCCATTAGAAGGTCCTTTCTCAATTTTGACGAAGAACTTTTCGGCCGAGCATTTGGAACATTTGTTCAGCCAATGTTAGAATACTGCGTTCAGGCATGACACCCCTGGAAGAAACGAGGTTACACCCCGTTGGAGAACGTACAAAGCAGAGCGACCAAGCTGGTCGACGGTTTAATTTGCTTGACTTATTGGAAACGCCTGGAAAAGCTGAATATATTGCCCCTCTCTTTTAGACAATAGAGAGCGGATATGATCAGAGCCTTTAGGATCGTCTGAGGGCTAGACTGTGCCCTTCGGTTTGGCGATTTCTTCGAACTGGCGCGAACGACCAGGCTTCAAGTCCACAAATACAAATTGAAGATAAAGTATGACAGTCTTGAAATGCGGGCAAAATCCTTCTCTCACCGGCTAGTTGAGAGATGAAATAATTCGCCGAACTCCGTTGTCCTGACAGAAGACGTTGAGACCTTGAAAAACTACTTGATCAATTTATGCTTTATGGTCAAACATTTACTGGATATCAATGACCGGTAGAACTGTTATATAAATATGTCCATGCTTCCCATACGTCCATATGTAAATAAGGTTTTCCAAAGACTCTGCCTCAATCTCTCATATATACTGAATTGCACCTCTAAGCGCTCGCTTTCTCCGCTTCCGGGTATACTCTCCTCTGGAAAAAGCTTCAAATAAATATAAGATCATCAAATAATCTACATACTTTTAGGAAAATGTCGCACCTTTGTCTTAATAGTGACTCGATCAAACTTTAATTTTCCTAATCCTTCCCGGACAATTTTCTCTATGACGCTCGGAAAGCGCCATCAGGAATTTAGGACGCCACCAATAAATTCCCGTATCCACTCGCACTTCTCTCTTTTGCGTGTAGTTTCGCATCCTTAGATCCCTCATCAGAACTTCCGATTTTTTCGATTTTTCAGTGCAGGCATCATGCATTTCACAGAATGCGATATCCCTCCTGACAAATCCTCTCAGAGATATGGCATAGTTAGGTTGACGTGCACGCTCTAAGTCGCTTCAATGTCCCTGATAGCCTCCACTCATCAGAATTCAAATCTGGCCCCCGCGATTTCATATCCCCAGCTTCAATCCTTGGTTTTTGTGAATTTTCATGTTATCTCCTCATTTCACCCCCAAATGGTTTGTTGACGAACACGGCGTGAATCCTCTGCCTTCGACATCTGCTAATAGTTTGGTCAGTCATCAAAGAAGTCTCAGGGTCGCATTCTCCTCTCTACGCCTTGAGGACCACATTAGCGTCTAATGTCCCATAATCGGCTGGACTCTAAACGAACTGCGTCCGATCGCGTCTAGGTTCCTTTGTCATGCCACTCTGAGGCGGATAACCTCACTCGGTTTAGGAAGCTCTGCCTTGACGATTTACATTTTGAATCCCTTATAGAATACCATATGCAGACCAGTCCTGTTGGACTCGCATACTACCAATTTTGTGAGCCGCAATTTTCTTCTACTTAAAAGATGAGCAATCCGTACTCATTTTGTCTTTTTCCTGAGGAGTTTTTTTACTGCTCGCTGAACGTTTTTATATGTGACTTTTTATTCCACAACAACGAACTTGACAGTGTAATAATCTGTCTATGCGTTTTAAAATTTACTTGAAGATTTCGTCTTAAGTCCTATGATGAGACCCCTAAGAGCCTTAAATAAAGTGATTTGTTTATTTATTTATTGTTATGTCTCAGTCTGCAGTGACATTTAAATATCGGCTTTACAGACATATATTACGTCAGCAAGCGGATTATGAGACTTTGTAACAATAAAATACCAGCATTCTACGTGAATCGATGTCTGCAATTACTTCTTACCGGAATTTCCTGGTGCTGTTGCTAAATTTTTAGATTTATATGCACAAAGAAGGAGTGCACAGGCGTAATCCAATTCCTATTAAATTCACTAAATACTGAATACTGGGCTCCAGAAGGGAAAAGCAGGCCAACGCTCTCGGGACTCCTATAGCTGATGCGCAGTTAACCGCTGATAACTTTAATGATTTCCTGTGCAAAACGTTTATTAAAGACTCGACCACTACGCTTCCGATCGTTCAAGCATTGGCCGGGGCCGTTCTAGAAACTATAACTTTAACTCTGTGGGATGTGACTAATGCGATTCGGCGTTTTCGTCAATCTTATGGGCCCGGACCTGATGGTGTCCCAGTAAGCATTTTAAAAGCCGATGCAAATACGATTTTCCCATCCCTCTTATGCAAGATATTTAATCTTGCTCTTGAAATTGTAACCTATCCTACCTTGTGGAAGGAATCACACATTTTGCCCATTCACAAGCATGGCAAGTCTACGTCATTTGATGACTTTCGGCCAATAAACACCCTCCCCGCAGTTTCGAAGATCTTAGAGACATTGATCAAAGATAAGATGATGTGTCACTTCACAGATAATAACCTTCTGAGTGTTGCTCAGCATGGATTCCTTAAAACTTGGTCTTGTGACACCTTTCAACTTTCTTCTTTTGATCATGTTCTCCAATCTAGGGACAATGGTTTTGCACTTTACAAAGTGTATTGCGATTTCACCAAGGCTTTTTATTGTGTTGACCATGTTCTTCTTCTCTTGAAACTGTCCTCTTTCGGAATAGGTGGCAAACTTAAAAATTTTATATCCTCCTACCTGAGCACTCGTACACAACCAGTTAAGATTTCCAATGCTATCTCCAACCCCACACGTACGAGGAGTGGAGTCATTCAGGGTAGTGTACTCGGCATCGCTTTTATTTTACTTTTTCGCTAATGATGTATCCGATTTATTTCAGACTGGAAAGCCTTTCATGTATGCCGATGATCTCACAGTTGTATAACGATTGTGTTTATCCTCCGAAACTTTAAAACTAGGGACATTAGAATTCGCCTTTACAACATTTACGTTAGACCTGGCCTGGAATGCTGTTCGTTTTTATTTAGCCTCATGTGTACTGCTGAGCGGAAGAAAATAAAATCCGTTTAACACTTTTTTTACCAAGAGAATTTTAACCCCGGAACACCGACATATGTCTTACCAAGAACGTTGCCGGCTTACAGGCCTTGATGCTTTATGGTTCTGTAGATTACAAAAGGAACTATTTTTGCTATTTAAGCAAGCGTATAATTACACCTTTAACAAACTCACCTCTTTAAGAAATCAAATCCCCCGTCCACCCCCCCCCCGACGTAACATTCACCGTGAGGTCTTTTTATTTCTTCCTCTGACATATAAAGTTAAATATTGTCAGCTCTTTTATGTAAATGCGATTGCTTTCGGAATAAAGTACTCAGGAATGTGAAAACTCTGCAAAATTATCCTTTATTTAAGAGAGCTATTACTCAATTTTTGCATTCAGATAACCCCCCCCCCCAAATTTGGGTGCTGAATCCACTGTTCGACGATACCGTAGCGATGTTTTTTTTGGCCTCTGATCTCTGTAGTCGGTCTCACCAGGGGCAATTTCTTTTGCCGACAGCGACAGCTGTTCTTCGGCGCTTCTGTTTGGATTAGCCCCAAATTCATAAAAGAAATTGGCGACTGATATTATCCAATACCGTGCAAGCCCTCCCTTCCTGACGGTCGAAAGCTTGCTGCCGGCAGTTTTTTTTCTCCTGAACACTCCAAGCCATAAAAACCATCATCAAATATATTTTTATTCCTTTTCCACAGGAGTTTTTTTCACTGCTGGCCGGATTTGTATTTAACGCTCCCCTGACAATGCCTGTCAACTGGCATTGAATAAAAGGTTATTATTATAATTATTATTATTAAGGTGGACAAAATATGTGGTCCTGATACTCCGCAGCATAAGGACCAGTGAGGAGAATGATTCTTTGCAATACCTGCTTGACGGTCAGCACCTTTTAAATGTTGGGGAACAGGAAGACCTCGGCGTCCTAATGACGTCCTCCCTTAGACCATCCTCGCAGTTTCTAAGGACAGTCAGACGCGCGATACGGGTGTTATTTGTGTTGGTGCAGTATTTGTGCAGCTTTATAAGGAGCCGTTCGGAAAAACCTACGGGGCATTCGTTCGGTCCCAGTTAGAGTAAGCATAAAACAAACTCGCTGATGAAGTGGTTCTTTCTGAAACTGTTGAATAGTTCAAGTGCATAGTAGACGCTCATTTTGTGAGACACTACTGTACATACAATCCCGATTGTATTAGTAGCGGCAGTTTGCGCCTGGCTCACACCTATCGTTAACGTTTTGATTTCCAGATTCACTGATGTAACAATCGATTCTGCTGTTTTTCGTCGATATGAACTGACTGGAATTGACTTAAACAGCTTGTGTCCTATTCGAATGGGATGATAAGTTCAAGTAGCGCATGGACGGCTGCGATTCTGTGGACACCCGTGCTTCGGAACTGAACTTGGTCGAGTGGCTGCCGGTCAGCGCCTCTGGAAACGCTTGCTGAGAAGACGAGTGACCACGAGGCAGTGGGGCCTTGAAAAAGGATGCCAGACGTAGCCACGATGGCTGTCGGCAAGAAGGTCTTATATTTGGTACGGCGTTGGGTTTATGGCTACGATTATACTTAAGGTTAGGTTTAGGGTCAGCGTTTAGTTTAGGGTTGTGATTCGACTTAGTATTGGAGTTAAGTTTGGGGTAGGAGTTTGGTTTATAGTTAGTCTTGAGCCTAGGATTTGCTTTAGATTTAGACATGTATAAGGCGATCGAAACTCAAGTGAACCAAACATCATAAAAAGAAACCGAAGATTAAATTCGGTAACATCTGGGCTAAGTCCACTGTTGGCACTGGTCAAATTTGAATTTATTCATGGCATAAAATAAAATTTTTCTTTATTACACAGCACATTTCTTGTCTAGTCCTCATACACTAAACACCAGTGTGGTGAGGTCCGCCAGGCGCGATTTAAAATGCCTCTTGGTTCTTACTGATTAAGTCCGCCGGTAGGTCACCGACAGCGCCTCCTGAAAGTCTGGTCAGCAAACCACTCACCTCGATGAACCTTCTTAATTTCTGATGTAGTATAATTTCATAGAAATTATCTGATCAATGACGACCAAACGTAACTAATTATCTTAGTTAGTTACGCTTGAGTTTCATAGACTCCTCATTAATGGTATGAGAATTCTATGAAATAAGAATTCTTATGTTATAGTTCCAGAGGATGCATCCAACTGAGTTTGTTCTCTTCGACGTATGGACATTTTAAAATTTTAGTCTCGGTTATATAACAGTTATAGGTAATGAGTCAACTACAATTGGAACAATTTGGGTGATTCTAGGGCACGCGCGTGGCGATATCGCCACCACATTGTCATTGTAAAGAAGACAGAGGTTGAATAGCTAGGACTTTATGATAGGATGTTGATGTAGGGATCTTCTTCTGTATCTTGTAATGCAATTTTACGTATATAGCGGTTTATCACCTTTTCTTGATCTCGCCTGAGAACGAATGCCTAGCTTTGAGAATAAGCTTATTCTGAAAGCCCATCCTGCTGTATTTTTTTTACTCTAACTAGACTTGTTGATTTATCGAGGGAATAATTCGCGGGTTAGTATCGTCTATTTATCCGTCATAAGTGTTGCCAAATTATGGTTTGCCCTCTGGCTCCGCTTTAGCGCGCCCGACCATTCGATGTTGCCATGCAGTGTGGTGTCTACATACCTCAGAAGCTATGCGCCTCCAATCCACCATTAAACATATCGCCCTAAGTGACAGGGAATCCTTAACGAAAAGCAGCTATTTACTTTCCTCTGGTAGCGCTTTTTAAGCAGTTGTCGGTCGATTTATTTACAAAAGAATCTACGTTCATTCAAACAGAGAGCTCTACAGTCTCGCCTCCCACAATTTCCGCCAATAATTTATCTACTCATAGAATATACTGAAGTCGAACTAGTGGTGTTTAGTTAGGTTGGTTCAGCCCGACCTCCACTAGCGTCCGGTGAAAATGTTTTTTAAGTGACCCTCACCTCTCGCGGTGTGTGTAGCCAAATTTTCAGCGTTTTGCGTCGGTCAATACTTGGTATTATGAGTTGATCGGCATTGCCGATAAACCAGTTTGAGTACGCTCGTACAATATAATCCGAATGACCGAAGCCATTCTCTCATCTGCGCTGACAGGCTGCTCCTCATGCTCTCAGTTGCCTATGTCACTCGATAATCATGCCTAAATTACCTCTTTCGCTTCGAGCGTTGGTAATAACGGAGTGTGGAGGTAGCAGGTATTCAACCATTCACACGCATATGACGGACGAAGACCCAACGTCGAGAAGTATGGCTCAAAGTACTCTACCAACGTATTAGGCAAACGGCTGTGGACCCGTACTTACTTGATAGACTGCTGCAACGTAATCACCCACAGAGCCAGGGTGGAGGTATATAGAGGGGAATGAGTGTGACCACTCTATCGTATAGTGAAAATGTCGAAACGCTCTGGTTGCTTCGATAGGTATCACTCATTTGGGGTGGCTATGCTTGATAAGGCTTTCGTCGTGCCTGGACTAGCTGGCCTCAACTCTGGCAGGTAGTGACTATCTGCACACGACAATAAACCTAAACAGATTTCGATAGTTTGGCTCAATCCCCCCGATGACGAAGGCCCGAAAAGCGTCTAAATGTCTTAAGTGACTGTATCCAGCCAGATTTTGAGCTGGCCGTGGCCGCCCTCAGTGAAGTAATAGCCTCGAATGTATGTCAGTCGCACTGTAATCATGACGCTGGCAGCGGAGAACGTGCATAAAGGGCGCAATTCTTCTTAAACTGATCTGATATATCCTCGCGGCGTGTGCACTGTCTCGTCTGGAACAAGGACGATGTACCTAACTTGAATGAGCGTTCTCGGGCAGCTGTCGTCCAAGAAACTGCGCTCTTTTGCTGTATTCTGCGTGCACGGCCCAGAGTTCACAGTTGTAAGGGAGGGCTGATCGGTCAACTGCTCGGTACACTCAACTCTTAGTGGCCATTGAGATATCGCGATACATCCATAACGCCTTCACAGACCTACGAGTCCTCGGCGGGCCTCTTCGAGTCTGAAGATCCTGTTGTCCTTACCCTGTTTGTTTAGGAGCAACTTGGTCCCGCATTACCTGAGACTGTCTTTTCCCCGAGTCTGACGTGCCTTCTCCTTGTCGGAGATGCATCTGGATAGTACTTTAAGCACTACAGCGCTGAACTGATGAGACGATTTACTTTGTACAAAATATTGCACTTGAAGCTTATCCGAATATAACACTAGCATAGTTGAGGTCGGCCATCCGGCCCTCGGTGCAAAATTGGACGCATTCGAAACCATGCAGACTCTTTCGAGAAATCCAGTCACTGATGACCTTAAAAGGTGAACCACGGTATGCAACCTACTAAACACCAGGCTGAATATTGAGCTATTGGGGAGACTTTTATGGTCCAGAGCAAAAGTTACCCCTGCTACTAACGGTAGTTTTTGCCTGCACACAGTCTAACTCTAATGTTGGCCTCAAGAAAATGGTTCGCCGTTATGTAGAATCTTTGAGCGGTCTTCTGGCTTTCCTTTGTCCGAGGTTTCATGCCAGATTTGCGGCTTTCGGCAGTCGCGCTTTGGACTGTGAAGTTCTTTTTTTTCTGGTAGCGTTTTCCAGCATGGTAATATCATCGGTATTATCAAAGTCTACGATATAGACGCGATGCGCGAAGGCTTTTATAGTAGCGAAAAGGTTTTTCCGAAATCAAATAAATGAAGAGTCGGAAAAGGACTAAGCCAGAGGATTTGGTCCTAATAGAAACGAATGTCTCCGCAAGGTGCCTTTATCTCGACAAACTTGTGCGCCTCGTCCGACTTTGGTCGTTTTGAGGGCGCACACTTTGCTTCGAAATTCTAAGGGAAACGCTGCGGACAAGGATTTGCTTGGCTCCACACCTCCTGTGATGAGATCGACATGGTGCTTTCTCGGTTCTTGCAGTAGACTTCGCGTAGCCCGTTGGGTCTGGCTGACGCCCTAGCTTTCTGGTGAATTGCCAACTCCTACGTCATTCTCCTCCTGCAGTTGGGTATTTACATAATAAACAGCCACAATTTTCCTCGTTACGCCAGGGCAGCTCTTTTCGATTCCTGCTTGCCACACGCCCTTGATGGGGACTTTGTGCGCCCGCTGGTACATTAAGTTTGTACACAAGTTGACGCTATACAATAACTGCTTTGGGGTTCCGACGTCAAAGCGTTGATCACAGCAATAGTCTTTTTATCGGTTCGAGGTCTTTGTCCTGTCTTCACATTCACCGAGTGTTCCTCCGTGACCGGACGTTCAGATCGGAGTTCAAACAGCCTGGTATCTTTGTCCTAGATCCATTTTTCGGTCATCTTGACCCTATCCGATAAATATTTTGCACGACAGGCAGGGTATATCAATATTGCTTTACTGTCACAGAAGATGTTGACTAAAATCTCGAAAGTGTGTTTTCATTTTTGGAGCCGAAATATTGATTAACATGGGTCGTATTCCCAGGCTGCTCCATGTGCAGCGACATACAAGAGTTTGCTTGCGACTCCTCTCAGTCACCTATGTAACTTAGCTTCGGAGGTAATGGCCGTGCAAACTGCGTGCGTTTGTCAAGTTGACTCGTGATATCTACAAAAATTCAATAATATTTTGTGAATTGAATGCACAAATATAATTTTTGTGCATTTTGTAGGAAACTACGGCTTCTTTAAATTTAATACTTTGAAATTGAGAGTCGTCGATTCGGAGCTGTGAGCTCTTCAGACATCTACTCGTTTGTTTGTGTAGTCCAATGTCCTAAACCTTATTCCATCAACATCAAAAAGCCTCTTTAGGAAATATCAAAGTTTATTTTTCGGGAAACTTCGCGGAACGTGACTTAGAAACCCTGAATGTAAATTAGACGCTGGTTGTTTCAAAACATGCGTTAATTATCCAACCCCTTTTAAAATCGAAATACTTTCCTCTCTCAAATGCGAAGTTGAGATAAGACGCAGCTTCCTTAGCGGACTATTTTTTTGCGTTAACCCTCATCGGTTCCTCCGGACGCTATGAGATGAGTAGTACTTGCCATTTCCTTGATTCTTTTGTGTAATCGTCAGTAGGTTTCGTCGGATTGCTGTTTATCTGTCCAAACAACACTCTCTTCGCGAGCTTCCCTCTCGGCATAGTCCAAAGACTGTGTATTCATCTTTTTTTTCTATTTTCCAGATTTTGTGATATCCGCCAACGGGAATGGTCTGCGTGCCGTGCCTCATCGTTCCCTTTTTCTTGTGGATTTTCCACAAATTCTTCCTGCCCTACTTACTTATTTTCTTTCCAAACCTGCGCCAACGTCTCGGATATGAAGAAGTTGAACAAGTCGGTGGCGTAAGTTGTGCCCGTATCAATCCTTTTGAATTTGCTCCGACTTGGCAGAGCCTATCTGACTTTTGTGCTTGCCTGACGTTCTACTCCGGCCTATTTTATTGTCTTCGCAAACCTATCATGGTTGCACATTTTAGTCTCGAGGGGGGCCGTTTTCCAGTAGTTTGGTCGGTCGCGGGTAATCTTCTCATTGTTGTTCGGACCAACACGGGGGACGCGTTGTTCGAACTGCGCATCCCACAACAGATGACGCACGAGGAGTGTGGTTGAACGCCCAGGGGAAGGTTCACGCATCCCCAGCCACTTGCACCCAATCCCCCGCACACTACGTAGCTGGCCGGTTCGGGCAGTGGACTGGTGCCTGGGGACGGAAGGAGAGCGTAATGTCGACTGGGGACTCCATCCCCACGAAATCCAACGCAGATTCTTCACCATAAACAATCAGACGCACTTTAAAACTATCATAGTGCACTAAAAGCCGTGTCTTGGAAGGCTACCCACCGACGGGATAACACGACCCTACTCTCAGAACGGAGAGTCAGAGTGCGATGGCTCCTTAATGTGGCCTCTATAATACTCCCACTAGGATGGTATCCGAGCCACGTCTTTCTTTTTTGTGTGGGAACCCGATCCTTTGTGCGCAGACCAGGTCGTTTGTGACACGTGTAGATGGAATGTTCAGCTTCGCCAGCCGTCGAGGCCGATCTCACTCCCGTTCTTGATCCTGTCTTGATAACAGACCCAGGTGTGTAGGGGAGGAGAGGATGGTAGATGCAACGCAAGTCGCCGTCCCTGCGCCCACCATGCTGTGGGACACACGAAGGACATGATCGTTCGCGGTGGTTGAACTATCTGTCGACACTTACCCCTGAGTATACGTCTAATTCTTCGGCAGCCTGGAACCCTAGACATGCCTGTTCGCACTGTAAGACTTAAGCACCAAATCGGGCATGCAAAAGGAAAGAAGCGACGTCAAGTAACGCGCCCTTTGGAATGGTGAAACTATCGTCTTTTTTGGGTTGCTTTTCTGATCCCCTGAGGGTTCTCCAAACTGCTGCCGCGTGCTGTCAACAATTAGCGGCTACGCCTCACAGCCGGGGAGAATGGCTCTGGCTATGACAGCTTCCCCAGTGCTGACTTATGCGTGAACTGCATCATGAGCAGGGAAATTTTGCATAATCTACCGACACACCAGATAAGCGTCGTCACAAACAACTGCGCTCATCGCGCGCCCCATAGCGTAAGTGCAGCATCGGTACTTGCGCAGCGTCTGCCGCACTCGCTCTTCTGTCGCCCCTCCTGCTCCGCCAACAAAAAGCGCCCGCACGACGGATGTGGGCGCTGGTGCAGTGGCTGACAGCTAAGCAGCTCATATACGCGCGCCACACACAACCGGTTTCCCACTACATGTGTCGCGTTACATAACGACCACATGGGAAAAGGTCATCTACCGAATGTCCTCTGTCACCCACTGTGTTCCAGGGACGAGGCCATGGCTGAAGGTGAGCGTGGGTGCAGTGGTCGATCTGGTCAAAGACCCCCCTTCTACGCGCGCCACACGCCCTCTGGCCTTGCTCATGGCTGCTCATCCGATGACACCGCCCTGGACGGGAGCTGATAGTATTTGCCCTCTCGGAACATGTGTGATGAGGTCGTTCCGCCATCTGGCAGAAGCTGGATTATGGATATTAAGACACACGGTCCGTCTCACCGTCCCTGCCGTATTCTTGGAGCACCACCGAGTTGTTTCGGGTGGTGATTGGTTCAAGTACGGTTGCTGACCAGGCATTTCGCGCCTGTTCATCACGCGTGCCACACATTTCCTTGTTCCTCTCCCCAAAAACCTGAAAGATGCTCCATCCACAACCTTCTTAGGGCAACATGAAGGCTGAGGTCGACCAATTACTCGACACATCGTTGTTTGTCTTTGTAGGATACGCCAGTAGAAGATTCCACCGCCCCGCCGGAGAAGGCACCTGATCAAGACCAGACGGTAAGTCCTTGAAACTGTAGTCTAACTTGGAATTTTTAGAGCCAAGCAAAGAAAGTCCAATGAACAATCAGTTTAGAGGGCGAAACGTTGGAATGCAACATTATTTCGTCTCTTGTCTACACCTTTTTCCGTCTCATGTATGGCTGTGCCTGTCAGAGCCGGTTGACAGTAAATAAATTTCCACGATCTCACGCATTTTCTACTCTTTTTTTCTGGAATCAATTCAGTGTGTCCTCTGTCGCAGCGAATGGTTTCTGGAGACTTTGTAGGGTCTGTTAGTTACACCTGTGTTTAGAATGTGACGCAGTCATTGCTCTGTGGATTGAACGCACTACTTACTGCCTATTTTGTAGGTGTAAGCAGTTTGCGGTTATTCCAGTGAAGATTCCACAATTTGACAAGCACAATTTCGACTACAGGCGAAAGTTCAAGTTCCAGGTGAACTGGTCGAGCAGTTTGTTTATTGTTCTGAGCTTTCGAACTCGTGTCGGTCGTTTTGTTGTTACTACTATCTCTCGCTAGGGACTCTTATACGAGTTCTAAAGCTCATGACCATAAGCTGACCGTTCCGTAGCTCTACCAGTCATCATCTTCACTTTCGACTGTTGAACTCCAGCTTTGTTC
Organism: Spirometra erinaceieuropaei; assembly: GCA_902702965.1. NCBI lineage: Eukaryota > Metazoa > Platyhelminthes > Cestoda > Diphyllobothriidea > Diphyllobothriidae > Spirometra > Spirometra erinaceieuropaei. Next base: position 969,148 of record CACRXP010000135.1, on the reverse strand, counting down.
AAGGATTTTAGACGAATATGGGAAAGGCGTTCGCCGGGAGGGGTATATTTGTATGCTGGCATTTCAGGCAGCGGTTATCTGTCTTTTAAGAGTGAATAATTTCTTTGTACAGCCCTCAGTACATGGGATGTGGGTTACATGTGCATTGTACCCTTACCATGGATCGTAAGTGCCCACTATGAGTGCGGAAGGGACCTCCGTCCTGCCGTGGTATGTCATCTCCGCCCTCGTGGCTATAATCGGCGACTCAAGGTTTTACGTCCTTGCTGTCTCTTGGCAAAATCAGGTCACGGCAGACACGTTTGTCTGGCGGTTGACAAAGAGGCCGATAACCATCCAGTTTTTGTGGGCCCGCCTTGAAGTGTGATCGTAATCTTGGTCAACTATTTCGACGGCGTCTAATAAGTATGCTCCGCCTGCGCGTCATGGGTTGTTTCTCCGAGGTAATTACACTCACAGCAGCTGCATGAAGTTGACTGACTTCTGATTAAGAGTGGGACCCTCCAGCCATCCACCGGACTATCGAAGAATCAGACCTCTGGACATCCACCTTTTCGAGTGGGTTGAGAAATCTAGCCACGGTGTCTGAGACACTACATGTGAGATGTTCCGACGTGATCTGGGTTGGTTAGACTCCTCGTTCCGTCTCCCTTGGGGTTTTCGATTCCTAGCAACGAGTGCCCCGGGGTAGTCGTTGGTGCTGAAGAGCTTTCTGAAGAATTTGACTCTTTCAGCTTTGATGAGATAAACTTGCAAGTTTCACTTCGAAATCTGAATTCCCACCAAAAGTTCCGGGAGACCCACTGACGACGCAACAGGGCATCTGCGCGGCACAAGTCTGGGCTTTTATTCCGTACCCGTCGGTGGGGCGTGTTTCCGCGTGGAACGTACCAGTGTCAGCCTTACACTTGTGAACACCAAGTGGCCTAACACTGAAGTTGATAGCAGTTTACTCATGCTTGTTGGGCCCTCTGGTGGGTACTTGGGAGGACTGAAGACATCCTTGTTCGCACACATTCGTCAGCTTATTCAGCCGACACGCATCAAAGTCAGTCTGGTCTCTAAAATATACTTTTCCCGGATCGTATTGGAGGAGTTTTTGTCTGAACAAAAACAGTAAAAAAAGGATACTCAATGGCTACCTCCGGCGCAACGCAAGACTTAGCGGGGCGAACATGTTCCAATCAGGAAGGCCTATCTGACCCATTACCGAAAGTCGCTGCGTGTGAGGTCACAGAACTTGGTCATCGTGTACATCGAGTGAAAGGTGCTAAATGAGCACTGGCAGTGTGAGTCGGCTCAGCGGTGGATGTGCATGTCGGGGTCACGGTGCTCGATCGGCCTTAGAGCACGCTCAGTTTGGCGATCGTAGGATATGCAGCGGCTAAGCAGTGAGAGTGTACTCAGAGCGCTGCAATCATTGGACCACGTTCCGACCACAGCGGGTTCATTCATTTCTCACCAGGTTACAAACCGGTATTTGCCAGCCGGATCCTACCGGTATCCACAGGGGATCGTTGGGGGGTGGAGGGGAGCACAAATGAGGTGAACCGGTCGCAGTTGCGTCATTTGACGGCGGGGAGTCTTTGAAACATGTCCCGGCCCTCAGCTGAACCTGTGTTGGAAGTTTCTGCATAAAACACACACACACACACTTCCAATTCTTGTTATCGCAGAGACACCATGAACAACTTTGGGTAGAACAAGTTTCTGGGTGAAACACGCGCACCAAAGATGATAGCGTCCAACTCAAACGCTTGAATAAGTACTCGAACCGGGCCTCTACTTCGACGATTCTGTCCCAAATTTGTTGGTTATCTGCAGCCGGTGTACGATGCCGACCCCTCCCCCCCCACCCAGCGGTCTTGGGAGACGAAGGAATGCCTCAGAAACGTCGTCAGTGTACAGAAACGCCCGCCAGACAGTTGGTTGTCCATCTGCTTGACTATGGGTTGGTCTGGACTGCCAACCGCGTTTGAGGCAGTAGGGCTGGCAAGGTTACATTGTCTTGTTTTCTGACTCGCTGCGGCGTGGAAACATTGCGCGCATCTGCGTTCGTGACATAGCGGGAACTTGTTGTGATAGTTTGAGAATTCAGCGTGCGCTGGTGGCCCTCAGCGACCGCTGGCCGAACTCCGCCCCCCAGCC
>CACRXP010000135.1:909099-948724 GCA_902702965.1 Spirometra erinaceieuropaei | reverse complement strand
ACATTCCTCTATGTCTTTAAGAAGTTGTCATATGGAGTCTATAAAATTTTGCAATGGATGCGGGCCATGTACATTTCGCGAGGCACACTAGTAAACTGTCATGTGCGCTGGTGTTTATATGGACATCTCACGGCCTTAAAAATCTCATAAATAGAACCGTATTTAAAACCAAAAGATAACCTCCCTTAGGGTAAAAAATGGGAACACAATGGGATTTTCTACCAAACGAAATCATATTTTTGTGCATGTCTTCTATAAACTGTAGTTGAATTTATAAGACCATCGAAAATCATTGCGAAAAATGTTTGCTACATAAGTAGTCATTTTTAACCGAGCATCGTTTCTGCAGGGGGTCGGAAAGAGGTACATTCAAAAGCCGACATTTTGACAAGTCTGAAATATTATAAGATTATGCCACAAAATGATTAATCTTACAACGCCACGTTATTAATCCCCCCGAATCGAAAACGCATTCCAGAATTTCAGCCAATATTTTAATAAGATCGGTCACGCACTGTATTCCTTTTTACATCGTCGCTACCAACGACGCCCAGCGTGCGCCCCACAGCGGGATGGACGTAGGAACGGTGGCTTGCACGTGGGAACAGACTTGCCCTGCATCTATCACACTCTCTCCTCCCTCACTCTCATGGGTTCAGCATCAAGACAGGGCCAGGAAGATCGGGGGGGAATCGGGCACAGCAGCAGCAGCAGCAGCCCGTCTACGCAGTGGCACACAAGCCTGGTCAGCGCACAAAGGACCAGGTCTTCACCAAAACAACAGGGGACGGCTTGGAAAGCTAACTGAATGGGAGTGTTATATAAGCCACGTTAAAAAGGGACCACTGCAACCTGACTCGCCGTCCTGAAAGGAGAATCGAGTTGGCAGCCTACCTAGACCCATCTTTTAGCGCACCGCCATAGTTTAGAGGAATGTCGGATTGTTTATAGTGAGGAATATGCGCTGAGTACAGTAGAGATGCAGTTCCTGAAGTCGGACTTAATCTCTTTCCTCTCCCCCTGCACCAGCCGACTGTCCGGGCCGGTTAGCCATTTAATGTGGGGGGGTTGGGTGCAGTCGCTGACAGAGCTGAGCGGACCGTCTGCACGTAGCAGATGCGACCTGATCTTACACAAAACACACTAGGATTTCACAAATGGGAGTCGGTTACCCAGATATCACATGCATTACAGTAGCACAGAGGCTGTATGGAGAAGGAGCTGAAAAACACAGTTCCCATTCAGGTGGGAGGGTTCAATTATGGTGTGTGTGTGTGTGTGTGTGTGTGTGTTTGCGTCCACTGTTTGCACTGTCCTCGCACATTCACTTACTGCATGGGCCTTTCCGGTCACATGCGTAGCCAGGAGAGCGGACTTGAACGCGGTCTCGACACCTCTTGTACATCCACTATGCCTAGATCAACCCACAACCCGCCGCCCAGCACACCCACACCATCAGCTCCACTACATTCAGCACATCTTGCACATCCGATATGCCTAGCCTAGCGCGCATGCCATCGCCCAGCGTGTCCACCATAAGCAGCTTCACCCATACCACCACCACCACCACCACCACCACCACCACCACCACCACCACCACCACCACGACGTCCGAAGCCGACATTGACATCGCCGACTTTTTCTGTCCACATTGTCACCGTACATTCACCTCACACATCGGCCAGGTCGGTCGCTTGCGAATCCATCGCGCAGAGACTGGTGAAGCAGTGCTTGGAGCACTGAACCTGTGGCAGTTCGCGTCTCCTCACCCTCCGCCTTTGTCACGCTGCCGTCCTGTCCGCCTCACACTCCGTGTCGATACGCTGCTGGGACGCGCGAGTGCTCGAAGCCAATCAACGCTGTCCCAACTCTGATTGGCTGGCGACGTGGAGACAACGAAGGGCGCACACACGCGCTGACACAACACCACGAAGGCGGGCACAGACAACAGCTTGCTTTGAGCGCGCTCGCGGCGACTGCTTACAGAGCCCTTGTGTATGCACTTCCTCAGGCAGTAAAGGTTGTCCAACTCAAACCATCTTCCCTGACTTTTGATTGGGAATCTTTATCTTGTTAACCACACAACATCCGACAGACCCATTCGCCTCAACTGCCCTCACTGCACCCGCACATTCACCCACCGCATTGGCCTATTGGGTCACATGCGCATTAATGAAAACCTGCGGTAGATAGCCGCCGGCCACGCCCTACCATCACACCTTCCCCAACCGACATCACGCAGCATCATCATTCACCACAAGCATCCTACTGCCATCTCCCACGCAAGTAGGAAGTGTGCATCTCGACTCCGTCTCCATGCGGATCCTCTGCTACATGTGTTATCCGAGTCTGAGGCTATCACGGTGCGTCAAACAGCGTGGCTTTGAACGCTGCTGACTGACGCCCCCCAACCCAGTCCACGCAGTCTGCCCAGTTGTGTGAGTGTTTGTATGGAGTGGCAGACTGGTGGTCTGAGGGGCAACCTGAAACGGTCCCTTCTTAACGTGATCTACGGCACTCTCACGCATGTGAGAAGTAAGCCGCTCAAACCCCGTTGTGTGAAATCCTGTTGCATGTGTTTGGGGGCCAGGTCATTTATATGGCGCGCGCACACAAGGTTACTAGATATGTCAGTCACCTGCGACCTCCCCCGTTTCCGGCCTTTTTTACAATGTCTTGACTCCGGGGCCTGATGGGGCGGAGGAGTACGTTAGATGCTGCGCAAGTCTACTCTCACTATAAACTAATCAGCGCGCAAGACACCGTGCCTGTTTTACCTTTCTGTGGAGCACACGTCGAAATCGTCGTGTATGACGGTCGAACTGTTGCACAGCCTTGCCAGTCTCCGTGCGATGGAGTCTCAAACGGCTGATCAGGTCGATGAGATAACATTAAGGGCAGTATAAGTTGGTATCTGTTGTGTTGGTAGCGGCGGCAATGCTGCCGACGGTGGCGACGCTGATAAAATGAGTGATGGCAATGTTGGATATGGAAGAGTTATCGGATGTGTAAGGTGGGTTGGGCGCGTCTTTACTGCGGTAAATTCCGCTGTCGTGGATACGCATGTGGTCGAATAAGCCCATGCGGTGACTGAATGTACGTGGACAATGCTGGCAGTTAAGACGGGCACGATGAGTGTATGTCGGGGCTCCTTAAACTGGCTTGTAGGTCTCAATGCAATGGATTCGCAAGTGACCGACCGGGCCGATGTGTGATATGAGGGTGCAATCACAATGAACTAGCGAGATGCCTACATGCCGGCAGAGGAGATTAAGCACCCCAGTAGTTGTCAGGCCGCATAATTTACCCCATTTTCCCTTCTATGCTCCGCCACTCTCCATTTTGCCCCCATGTTGGAGTTCCCTAGCCACCGTCTCTTCACAAACTCATGAAATCCAGTGAATTGACACTGGTTCATCCAACTGCCTGCCCATTTTTGGATGCTCTGTTTAAGTGTTTGTTGCCTCGACAAGACTTATCCGAGAATTCACATACATCTACTAACCTACCTTCCATCCAACATCCAGGGAGTCGCCGCATGCGACGATAAAACTGCCGCTCGAGGTAGGTCGTCCAGACGAGCCATGCGTTAGACCGAAACCAGGTTCGCATTGATTCATGACAGGCGTTAGTGAGGCTGTGCCGTGTCTGAGTGTGGCTTTATCAGCGCTGAAAGGTCATGTGTAGCACACACTGGACGGAAACTCGCGTCGCGTCGCGTCGGCCGCTGCGCTTATTCGCTTCACCAGTGGATCAGAAGGCTCGGAGAGAGCACTTGGTGAAGGGAAAGAGGAAACGGGATCAATCCTGGGGTACCATCCTCGCAATAGTATACTCAGCATTCTTGAAGTTATAACGGCTTGCTGACGACCGTAGCATAGGAGATTGTCAACTGGTCTTCGCGACATTATCACCCACATGAGATCCGAGAAACCATCCTCACTGAGGTCTGACGCATGTGGAGTTTGGGACTGTTTAGCCTTGCCAGTCACCGCTGCCACGCCTAAATTCAGTCATGTCTTACCCCCGCGCTGCATAAGGCTGCCTTGCCATCAGCAAACTCATCTTTAATTTACATCGACCCACGAAGCTGGCAGATGTCTGCATCGATGACGTCCTGGCTATTGATTATGCCCTGTGTTCATCAGTATTGCAATATCAGTTAAGTTAAATTTTCCATTCAAAGGCATAGTTTAGTATGTGAAGGTACATCGAGCTATTCATTCCAATCCCAGCTTCACCGATTTTTCACCGTTGCGGAGCCCAACATCGACGGGTTCGGCTAATCAGTGGGTCCCTCAACATTCTGTGCCTGAGGTTTTAGTCAAAAATAAACTAAAATGGAAGACTGAACTTCAAAAACTGACCAACATGTTTTCTAGAGGACCCTTGGCGTACCCCAGAGAACCTGTTGACGGGCCGAACCATCCGCAGGCATAAAAATGGAAGAAATACATGCACGGGCTTTACTTTGGTTCCTGTTATGATTGTATTATGGAGCAGTTTCAGTTTATTTTATATATTACTGGCTCTGACATTCCACTGAATGAATTCGGCCTATATATTCATATAAACCCTACTGCCCAACTGAAACTGACTTTTTCCGAAGATTCGACATAGATTTATGTGCGCACTCTAAGTTTTGATTTGGTGAGTTTCGCGTGTTTGGAAAAATCTACAACGAGAAGACGACGGATCAGTAGCTCAAAAGTGGAACGTTGAACTACCTAACTCTCAATGGTCGGGGAACACGGACTTGAACCCCCTGGAGTTTGGTTTGGATATCTGACGACGGTAAATGGGCCAGAAGCGGCCACCCCCATATCGCACACCTTTGTCGGCGCCTCCTTCCTCGCATACACTACTAGCTGCTGTGTGGTTGCCTTCGAGGGTTCTAGATTGAACTTCAAGGCGCAACTGGAAGGTCATGTTCTATTACCGAATCGGCGAACGTCCATCTACCATGGTATACTGTGAGACAATGCTGCAGTATCTTCACAAAATGCGGCCCTTTCAAAGCATCGTTTTGGAGTTGCAAATACGTCCGGGGCCTCTGTCAATCTTCTTTGGTTTCTTTCTTTCACCGAAACAGATTTTACTTATTACTTGCGAGGACTTTCTACCCATATTTGCCCTGTTATGACGTCCAGCCGATGCTTTGAAGGTGCCAGCTTCATGGTAGGTGTTTATTTATGCAGGATTTGACCAAATTGCATTTAATTATCCCTTTTTATGGCCTGTTATGATATAACACACGCGTCTAGCATCCCAGTGCTTCTCAACCATCGCTGAGCTTGTGGTACCTGATCGCGATCCACGTTTGGATTTGGAGGAGGTGGAGGTTTAGGTGGTGGTGGTGGTGGAGGAGGAGGAGGAGGAGGAGGAGGAGGAGGAGGAGGAAGAGGAGGAGGAGGAGAGGAACTAGGGGTGGCTGCAAACTCGGCGCGGAAGAGCATAAACTTCCAACGCACATACCATTTGGGCCCACTCAGAGTTGTAAATCATTGTCCAGAGAAAAGCAGCTGCTGTTTAGATTTAATGTTCACAGGCTTCACGCGTCTCTCATAGCACCTAGTTTTGCTCCGAAAACATTTCTGGAAGCGGACTTCACGTGAATTTGGAGCTAGGCGGTGCTGGACGCTCGAGGGAGTATAAGCCACCGCACCCACGCTCGCGTCCGGCCGCCTTGAATTTGTCATGGGAACATCAGTCCATTCCTCACTAATAAGAGGTATGACACGCCTGAATCTCCCACAACGCGCACAGAGTCGTGGATTGGTGGGTTGCCAACTGCCGCGATAACTCGGCTCGCATGGGAGAATTTCGGAGCGGCTGGTGGACTGTGAGACTGCAATGGCCATTTTCCTAATGTGACCTCTGTAGCACTCTCATGCGTGTGAAACTGGAGTCACCTCGTGCTGTGCGAACGAGATGGTGTTTAGCATATGCAGACGGACTGGGCCCGAGCTCACCTCCGGTCGTTTTAAGCATCCCTCTCCTACCATCGATGACATCTGGGTGAGGGAGGAGACAGTACGGTGGATGCAGGGCAAGTCTGTCTCACTGTAAAGTAACTCGCGCGCAAGTCCTCAGTGTCGCGCTCACCCCAAACGGTGCAGGTCATCGCTTGTGACAGTCAAAATGTCGGGTACGGACCTACACCACTGTAGTGTGTTACGCACGCAGACAGGACCACTAGACTATGTCGGCCACCGCTCTCATTCCCCGCACCAGTCAAATGACCGGTTCGGACAATGACTGGGGCCTGGGAATTGGAAGAGGTGGAGTGAGGTCCACGACTCAGCGCACTTCCTCCTCACTTTAAACAATCTGACGCGCCTGAAGCCATCATGGTGCGCTAAAAGTCGTGGCTTGGAAGGCTGCGAACTGGGGGGATAACTTGGACCTCGCAGTCGGTCCAGTGTTGTGTGTGTGTGTGTGTGCTGGTGTGGAGTGCTCGGCGGTTGGTCTGAGAGTCAGGATGCTATAGCTCCTTCTTAATGTGGTCTTTATGCCACTCCCACTTTACGGGATCCGAGTCAGGTGTGGCGGCACGTCTAGATGTGGCTCCGGCCGTGCCAGCCTCCTCTGTTGTTGTTGTTGTTGTTGGTTCAAATCCCGGTCATTTGCTGCGTGGACCAAGGGGTGCGGGTCCGGCCATGCCAGCCACCTACTCCCTCTCCTGTCTCCGGTCTTTTTGACTCTGTCTGGACACCGGGTGCAGGTGGGGTGAGGAGGAGAGAGAGCGTTAGATGCAGCGCAGGTCTACGTCCAGTGGACATCGTCGACAATGATGGCTGAACTATCATACATTCACGCCCCAAACCACCAGGGCAGGACAGAAGATCACTTAAGTAGGGAGGTAGGACTAATTAACGTGCAGGAGAATCCAAAAATATTTCAGTAATGTTAGGATGCAGGCTTTTTAACGAGCTTGTTATCGGCCGTCAGCAAAAACAACTGTGTAAAGTACGAGTTTTTTTCATTGATTTTTGACGTCTTCATAAATTCAATTATATTTTATAAAAAACATGTCTAAAAATATTCTTCCCTGTACTCATTTTGTAGCAAGTGGTGTCGTTTCCAATTTTTTTTACTTGAAGAATGGGTGTCTTTTGATTTAAAAAAACTTCTAACGATGAAAATTTTGAGACTGCCCAATGTCCATTCGTACAGCATCGCATCAGCACTTTTATTAACGTTACAGCCAGGACCACATCCAGTGCACAACTTTGAGTTCTATATGACGTCTTTTCAGCAACGCAAAGAAACGTGTGCTATTCCTTTGGCGGAATGTATGCGGCGTGCAGTTTGAAACCCTGAATGAAATATGTGACGCAGCTGGGACAAGAATTTCTCGGAGATTCAAAAGTTTTTAAAATCCGAGAATTGCTTTTTATCCAAGTAGGAAATTTGAATGAGATGCAATTTGATGCCAAATGAGTAAAAAACGAGAGCATTTTTGTGCGTGTTTTCTATGGAATATAATTGAATTTGTACAGGTAGTGAAAACAAATGAGAAAATTCATACTACTTAAGCAATCACTTTTACGGAGTGTAGTTTTCCAGACGGTCAAAAATAGGCCTATCCAAAACCCGGCATCCTGACGTGGCTGAAATATCTTAGGATTATGCAGTCCGATAATTAAGATTACAACACCGCTTAGGTAGTCTTTTCGAACTTAAAACATTTATTTCAGAATATCGGTTGACATTTCATGAGATAGCACAACTACGCGTCTTTCGTCGATGTCTCCGATGCTGCATGACGCAGCTCTTGTTTTTCTGTTGGTGGCAAGTATGCGATGCCCAGGTAATCACACGAAGAAAGGGGAAGTGTAATTTCTGGGTGGGGATGACCGCCTTACGGCGAGAAAATTGGGGGATTATGTGAGTAAACATGAACAATGCTCGATCAATTAAGACCTCGGACAACACTTACCTCAAGCCTTTGGAGTGCTCTTGAAAGACTTCGAAGAAGTGTTTTGGTCAGTTGGGGCCTCTTGATTCTGAATTTCGGAGATACTGTCCTCAGTGGCCGGAGAGCGTTCTGGCAGAGTGGAGATGTCTACTGCCTCAAAATACTTCTTTAAGCGCATACTGTGTGGATCCATTACAGAGCCATGGTAGACGCAAGTACTTAGGCTGCTTAAATTAAGCATCCAACTTACAGTTGGAACCGGACATTCAGAAGTCGACACGGGCCCTTTTCGGCAGGCAAATTCATCCGGTGTTGCAGTCAACGTATCCTCCGAGGTCAGTGTGAAGTAAACCTCTTTGGCTTTATTGAGGGAGAGATAAGAACCGGGTCGGGAGAACCTATTCAAAAGCAGAACGTTGTCGTCTTCCTGTTGGCTCTGAATGGCAGGGCACTGTTTTGGGGGCGAGTGGACTGACAGAGAACTGGTCACATTCTCCGCAAACACCGCCGCAGACGGCGTGGGTTCTTCCGTTAACAATCGCACCATCCGTTCACCAATTCCAACCTCAGCCGCCTCCCGAAGAGGCTGTGATTGGTTGGGATCGAGCCAAGTCTCCTGAGTCACATAAAACCCACTGGCAGCTTCATCAGTGTTTACTAGACAGCTCTGTGGCGCACGTATGGTGAGCACTCTTTCCTCAGTCTCTTCAAGATCCTGGGCCTGTGGCGTCCGTGTGTTGATGACACTGAGATTGACCAGCGAAAAGGTAGTGGCTGCAGAAGGGCGCTCTTCAAAGGGGGTCCATTCAAGGAGGCATCGCCGATGGGTGCTGCCAACATGATGAGGCAAGAACTTCCTATGAACTGTCTGTTTGAACTGAAGCGCTACGGTGGACTCCGGCGGTTGAGGAAGCAGATTTCGAGGTCCGGGTTTGTCATTATTTTTGGACATGTGTGAGACTAACAGACAACTTGGCGCGTAGATCTACACCTCCGCAGGCGAGAAGGCGGTCTCCCCGGAGTGAAACATATGCGACGTCCTGTGGCAGTATGTGGGATATTAGGTCGTTAGGTAAGGTCAGACATTGGGAGGCCAACGCTTTCAGGGGCAAGCTGTCATCACCCTAATCCTTTTTGACTGTCTAAAAGACACATAAGGGGACATCTGAGATTCACTTTTGGGAATGGAACCTGGCATCTGAGTGAGCAACCATCACCACCATTCAGGCAATCTTCGCAACAAGAAAAGAGAGAAGAAGCCAAACCAAGAATAATACTCTTTATTCTTCGGAAACAACGGGATTGCCGACAGTATAGCCAACAGCAGGAGTTCAAAGGAATTGTTGAACGAGGGTAGAGGATTTGACGGTGGTGCTGAAGTCGGTACAGGGGATGTCCAATGCCATGTAGACCCGTCGATGGACGCGACATCGTCATCTGAAGGGAACCAAAATAAATTCTCGATTTACAAGGGGCGCTTTGGATACTCGTTGGTACCCTGCACAAGTATCCCCACAGACTTGACACCTCTAAGTTTCCTGCATCCCAAAAACTCCCAAGGTTATTTCATGCAAGGTTCATCTGCAGACGTTTGTTAAGCAGAACTTTGCCCGCTTCTGAGCCTTTGCTAAGACACAACTGCAGCTCGAAGTTAGCGCGTTTACCGACTGAGTCCCGGCTACAATAGTCGGAGAATGTAACATTGGCCAACTACACCTTTACCAACAGGGACAGAGGGGACTGAAATGGTCATTTTTAGCTTATTAGCCTTCATCAGCCAGCCATTTCGATCTCGGGTCTTGCGACCCCTGAGACTCAAAGTCGCGACCTGTTGGTTAGAGGTTCACAGTCCTAACTACTGAGCCCTGTGCTCGAGTCACAGGAATTGCAAAACCGGGCGTTGGGTACGGATGGCCGACAACGGCCTGTCAATGTCCTCGCATGCGGTCATGTGACAAAGAGAAGGGAACCCTTAACTACTACTATTCGACTGGTCAGACATGCCTCAACCCTGAGCCGGACAGATGTGGGCATTGGAAGGCGGATTTGGTTAGTTTGAGATCTGACGTTCGAATTCTGCGGACCGGTGTCCAGGCAGTGTAAAACGTTTGTGCGAGACTGTTGTTTATCGATCTGGCCTACCTATAGGATCTGCTGTAGGAGTTACACTCTACAGATCTGGCAGGCGGTAGCATTATCGTGGAAAGTCAATGACACCGGGTGTCACCGACAGAGTCAAAAGCAACTGAAATGACCATTCTCGGTTTTCATACCGTCGTCAGTCCGGCGCAAGCCAATGCCATAGCAAAAAATCTGAAAATTGAAGCCGTACTCAGCTGGTTGGTAGGCAGAAGGCCTGCAATTGAGCAACGAACTCATGTGTCGCCGGATACAATCATGATGATGCGGCATTACTTGGGTGTGACGTCCACCAGTCTGACCTGATTGCGGGATAAGAGCCGTAGAGATCGCGTGTGCCCTTAAGGATAAGAGCTACCAACAGTGACAGAGTCAGTGGGTACTTCTAGCTAGAAAATGTGCAGGCATAAATGCAGTCTTACCTGCCCACGGAGACTTAATGCAGGCTACTGAATTTTGCCGCTGGTACTCAAAATAAATGCTTTCGAAGTATAAGAGGAAGTGCCCTCAATACACCAAATAAGTCAGTAAGTCGCGGCCATCATCAAATGCATTCCTAACTTTAAAATTTGGCAAACAACATTACGGATGAAGAACGGCTCGAATCAGCGTCCATAGTTCAGCAAGGCTTCCTAACAAGAGGGACTCAGAATGCCTTCACGCGGCCCATACGTCACATCGGAAAACATACATAATCTGGTCTGCTCTACCCTGTTACTGTCCGCACGATTCAAGATTCCCTACGACTTAGAAGAGACAAATTCGGAATCGGTGACGACCAAGTTTGTGGCTCCACTTAGAAAAGAGGAGGCAAGAACTCCTGTGATGCGGGAATGGTTGTACGATGGGTTTTGTAGATGGTGTAAACGAAAGTGAGAGATAGCTGTTTTAGGGAAACAAAAGTAAAAAAATACATCCAATCTGCTAGTGTTTTTAAATGCGCCTACCAAAGGTGAAAGCGCGAGCACGCAATTTAAAATACTGGAAATTGGGAGCTGTATGTTGGCGTAAAAATGCTAACCGAGGGCATCAGTAAAATATTACAGATGAATTGATCCCAGTCCGTAAGGACCAGGATGAGTGAAATCAAGAAAGTTAAATTGAGCCTGCCTAAATGATATAAGTAGGTAGTAATAATAGTGTATATAAGTCGGGGCTACATTTCATCATCATCATCTCGGCATATGACAGTCCAGTAAAGAAGGTGCTACGGCCAAGAGGGAGGAGGGACTTTGGTTACCAGGCGATCGTACATTTTCTTAGGTTAAGGGCTGTTCCACATGGGCCTTGGACCTATACCTAGCGGTTACACTAAGCAGTTATCTGGATGCAGAAGTAAATGCGGAATGATTCTGATTTGGCCGGGAGCTAAAGTCTACCAATCCACAGGCGGCCGCATGGTGACAAGCAATTAGAAATCAGAACTGTGCAATGATTTACCGTACTAACAACACAGATATTAACTAAAAGCCCAGACACGCGTGTTTCGCCGATCTTATGCCGCTGCCTGACGCAGTTGCGAGGGGTTCGGCTCGTCAGTGGGTCCCCCCAGCTTTCCCCGTGTTTTTTTCTGGTATATAAACTCCAGTTTCAACTTGTCTTGTTCATGTTTAAAGAAGAAGTAATTTTCTACTAAGTGGGTAGAAATAAGGAGCACTTGTTGCACGTCTTCCATTGAGATGTATTTAAATTTATGGCGATATCGAAAAAGTGGATGTTGAAAGTGCATGTCTCCTGCGTGGCCATTTTTTGCGGAATAAGGCGTATGCAAGCGGTTGATAAGGAGATCGTTCGAAAGAAGGCACCTTGACGCAACTCGAATATCATGGTCTGGTGTCGTATTATTGCAACCCTGCTAAAGCAATCTTCTGGACCTGAAAACACATTTCATAATTTTAATCCACATTTTATGGGCTAACCTATCCACTGCAACACGTCCTGGCGAAAAGAGAGAAAATAAAAACATCTGAATTAGATAGAAACCACTGCTCCTAAGGCTGTTTTCTGACAAATTGCTTTAGCATAGTGTTGCTCGGTCTAGAAAAGTCTTTTTCTGCCAACTTTTTGTAGACCTCGTATGTGTTTTCCTTAAAATAAGTCAGTTACCCAAATATCATTAGACCGTATTAGAATTATTGTCTTCTCTTACGAAACTCGGTGAATATAAAGAGACGTCAGAGGTTTCTCAACGCTTTACGAGGGAAATTGTCAACAAAATAAGCCAGTTAAGCGGGGTATTAGCATACTCAGTAGATTGGTCAACAAATTCGCGTTCACTGAGCCTACGTAAAACCTGAGCATAAGCGCACGAAGCCTCGCCTTCATCTTTGCCGCTGGAGTTCGTCAAGAAAAGGGCTAATCCCTCAGTGGAATTCTTGTAAAAAAGCCCTTAATGGCGACCATTCAAGTGACGTGGCAGCCTGATTGAGGTGAAACCTACAGATGCCAGCTATCTCCCAAGCTTTGTTGCTAAATAGACACAAGCCAGACCTCATAGTCCGCTCAACAAATGGTCTAGCTGTTGAGCCCATAATGGAGAGGAGCAAACAGGGGACCGGAAAATGGTTGACAGTCTGTACAATACTGCCGTGGTAGAGACAAGGTTGCTCCGAGAGCCCAGTAGGTGATAGCACAAACACTCTATCTCAGAACAAACTTGATGTCTTCGTTCCACCCTTTTCGTTCGCTTTCACCTTGCGATCTTAGGTCGGACACCGGGAATAGTATGCAGTGTACTACCGGTGACTTTTAATTAACTTCCATACGGATACCTAGTCACCTGCTCTACCTCAAAACCTAACCTTGGCGCTAAGATTAACCTTAACTACCCCGGCCCTAGACTCAACAATATCGTTGGCACAAACCCCACTCCTAGCCCCCCCCCCCCCCTCCGAAATTTAACGTAAGGCCACTTGGTAATACGGGAGTGGATATGCCCGTTTACTCGTCGGTCAAAAGGTCTATAAGCGTGTGCTAGGCCGGCATCGGCAAACCATGGTCATCGCAGCCTGGTATGCGCTGGCAGTTCCCTGACACCCGGTTCTCTGGCGGTAGATGTGCTCGCGCTCCCGTTGGGTATACAGGTGGTGGGCAGGGCTACCCAGTCATTGTCCTCGTCCCCCTGACCCTGTTAGGGTGTTTTTATTGTTGCTGGCGAAAAATCCTGGTCATTTGCTGTGTGGACCAGGGGGTGTGCAGTGGAACGCCAAGGCGCACACAAGGAACTTTCGTCT
Organism: Spirometra erinaceieuropaei; assembly: GCA_902702965.1. Taxonomy (NCBI): domain Eukaryota; kingdom Metazoa; phylum Platyhelminthes; class Cestoda; order Diphyllobothriidea; family Diphyllobothriidae; genus Spirometra; species Spirometra erinaceieuropaei. The sequence goes on along the minus strand of CACRXP010000135.1, from coordinate 935,431 downwards.
ACAGTCCCCCGATTGCCCGATGAAATGAAACCAGACGTAGATTCGGCGGCAGGAGAGGAAGCCTTTGCTAATAAAACGTTCAGCGTATTTGTCGAAGCCGAGATGGATGTGATCAAATTGGAAATAACTTTGTCGGAAATTGATGCTGCTGTTGAGTTGTTGCGTTAAAACTAAACGAAGGCCAAACAGGTATGGAGAACGCGATAAACGGAGCCCTTATGCCTGCCCTTGTCGTTCTTCGGTTTGATTAGGGTTTGTGCCGGAAAACTATGAAAGAGAGTGGACAGTAACTAACCTGACTGGCTTTTAGACTATCTGAGTGCTTTGGAGGCCGTTGCTTAAACAAGTTGTGAACCAAGCTGACTCAGTTACTCTCTAAGCCGAGGGCCTGGCGACAGACCATCGGCAGTTCCCATTCCCGCCTTCAGTCGTCTTGTTTCCGTCTTGCCACCGGTTTGTTGTGGATGTGCGAAGCGTGAGTAAAACAGATGCTATGCAATCCCTCCTTACCACGGTCCATTTGCTTCTGCTCAAACGGACTGTACTGTTGTCCTGATAAAATGGAGTTGGGGCCTTGGCATGAGTACAACCTCAGTACGGCATTTCGAAATGAATGGAGGATCCAGAGTTTGACACCAATAACCCCGCCTTTGCGTGGCCTCTAAAGCATTCTCACACATGCGTCAACCGAGTCGTACCCATGGAAACCTGGAATGCGCGCTGGAAATTGGGTTGTGTGTGGCACGCGTAGACAGCCTGCCTCGTTTCACCAGCCGCTGTGTCCGATTCCGCCTCTAATCATCTTAATATTTTCTTGCCAGTGAAATCAGGTGGGCGACAGCAGAGAGAGAGAGTGCCCGTCTCACTCTAGGCAAATTTACACTCAACTCGCCTGTGCTGTGCGCATTCGGCGACGTCCTTGTTCGTGACGATCGAAGTATCGGATCGAGTTCTCACCCGGTGACAACTAACTGAAACAAGAACCAGCAGATGCTCATGGTTCTCAACGCCAAATACGTCATAAGTCTTAGGAGTGAAGAGAGCTTCAAACCTTCACTAAGCTAGGGTGCAGGTTACCGCAATTCTCTTGAAGTGTGTTTCCTCTGCTGTACAGAACTTAAGTTAATGCATTTACGTTCCAGGATTTCAGAAGGATAGTGCATAACCTTTCTATTACCCACAAAAAATGAGAGATGAATAAGTAGTTACTTCCGCCCTCATTTCATTTTCCAATCTCCGGATGAGTTTTCGATACTTGAGGTATTAACGAGAATTCGCCGTCACCTTCTCTCCACTCAACTGCGGGTATTTTGCTCTCATAATGCAGTAACTGCGGCCACATGTTAAAAGTGAATGCTGTTCCTTGCTCGTTCGGGCTACGTAATGTTGCTACCTACGCGCTTTTGGGGGAACCAGATCGTGCGTGGCACGCGTAAACGGTCTGCCTAGCTCTGTCATCCACTTATCCCAATCCAACATCAGTTAACCGACGGTCTTGGGCAGTGGCCTAGTGCATAGTTCTCACTTTGAGCAATCTGACGCTCTTTTAAGCTATTACGGCGGACTAAAAGCCGTGGCTTGGAAGACTGTGCAAAATCGGTTCCCCTCTCAAGACGGAGGGTGGGGCTGCAATAGCTTGTTCTAAATGTGGCTCATATGACAGTTTGACTCAATTAGGATCCAAATCGTCCCCTTTCTTGTTGTGCGCCGACCAGGCATATGTGGCAGGCGCTGAAGAGCTCTTTAGCTCTATCAGCCACTACGCTCGATCTTGCTGCGGTCTTTGTAACTCTGTCTTTATACCGAACTCATGTTGGCGAGGGAGGAGGGAGTGAGTTAGATGCAGAGCAAGTCTTCCGTCACCATTAACCAACTCACGCGCAAGTCGCCGTCCTCGCGCCCACCCTGCTGAGGGGTACACGGCGAGCATCGCCTTAATTGGCGAAAGAGTGAAATCAGTGTGTCAAGAGATATGCTTGTTGAGAATTTCGTCTGTTTCGAAATAGACGCGTATCTACTCTCTTTACCTCCCTCTCTCTCTAGCGCAAGTAATAGGCAAGCTCCGACGTGGCTCTTCAAAAATATTGTGGCTTCTGCACCCATATAAACTGACAGGCTTAGCTATCAAAGAAGAACAAATACCTTGATTAGGAGGACGCCCCTTTAAAGACCGTTGTTTCGCTGCGAGTAACAATTAAATCCACGAGTCATTCTAGTTTTTAAGCACTGGAACAGACTCCTTATGACCGCATTCGAGGACTTCAACTTCGTTCCTCGCCTCAGAGTCCGCCCTGCTGATGCTATAGAGCGCATCCTCAAGGACCTTTTGCAGAGCTTCACATTTTTTCAGGTCAATCTGACCCTCGGCGGTGGAGGATGTTCTGTCAGCCACAATTTTCTCCACAAGGCTTATCAACCCTTCAAAGGCCTTTTTCTGCATTACTTCGTCCTGAGTGGTTCCACCGCTCTTGACGCTCTCCACATACGTACGCAACATATTAGAGCTCATCAGCAGAGACTCCATGAGGGTGATATTGGGGTACAGCTGATTGATGCCCTGTGTTCCCGTACCCAGACTCCAACTGCAGCAACAACTGGCTGAGCAGTGACCAATGATTTCACGTGAACTAGTCGAACTGAATCTGTGTGTCGATCGCGTCTTCTCCTTGTGATGACTTCGATGACGATGGTGTTTGTGCCGTCGGCCGCTCGCTGGTTCTGAATATCCGGTGGGTGGTTTCTGGTAGTCCACGAGTGTTGACTGGTGGGTACTCTCAGCAAGACTTGAGAACTCCGAGTGTTTGCTGCTAAAGGGGTCTGACAGACTACCAAAGTAGTGATTCTCCTGTTGTCCACGTGAGCTATAGGTCTCGGATCGCGCAGGTAGGAAGGCAATGTCTTTCATGCTTGGAGTAAAGAGCCGAGCGACGACACTGTTGGCGCGCGTTTGTGTGCCACCGGCCGAAACACTACCAAAGACATCGCGACTCGCCGGTGTAAAAAGTAGGGAAATCGAGTTTCCTGAAGTGTATCGATGTCGGGCGGACAGGATCTTCTCCTGGGCATCTTGAATAACCTTTTCGGCCAGCACACGACTTGCTCGTCTGCGGGCCGCGTCGTTTTCGGGGAGACCATAACCAGGAATATTAACAAGTCTCGTGACACCCTTGCATACGCAGATGCGTTTCCCTGGGGGAATGCCTCCAGCGATGTCGGCGGCGATAGAACTCAACCTCTCTTCTGCTTTACGGAGGGCCGTACCGGCGATAATCTTACTTTCACGCCTTGCTCCCTCAAAAGCATCCACTTTGACCGAGGACTTGGAATCCATCTTTAGCAAACGGTGTGGCTGAGATGCAACCACGGAAACATCCCTCCTCGCTGGGGTGAACAACCTTGCAGAAGTGACACTACCAGTGGACATGGTAGATGCCTTGGGTGCTCCTTGAAGCGGGCCAGTAAAAACTTCATGACTAGATGGAGTGAATAGTCTGCTGATACTCAGTTGGCCGGGACGTCCCGGCTGCATACTAGCCCTGTATCTCTGCTCCGCTCCCTGGAGAACCTGGGCTGTAAGCAGGCGGCTGGCTCTTCGAGCCTCTTCAGGTGGAACGGCTCCACGGGGGATATCAACGAGTCGGGTGACGCCCTTACACTTGCAAATACGCTTCCCTGGAGGCACAAAATCTATGTCTCCTTCATGAGCAGGACAAGCAGCTGTTAGGGCCTCCACCATTGCAGCGTGTTTTTCACCATCAAAACTAGGTTTGTACTCTACTGAACTCATTGTAGCCTGCGAATCCGACGTTGTCATGCGCTGCAGCGGAGGTCCACGGACAAATTGCGTCTCCATTGGAGCAGGCTGTTTCGCAGGCGCAGTAGAGGCCGTAGTTACTGTTGAGGCCTCTGATATTCCATGGCTGTAGGCGCGGAATTTTTCGTGGCTTGACGGAGTGAAGAGTCGGTTAAAGGTGCTTGGGCTGCGATTCATCCAGCTCGGACTCATGCTGGCCCTATATTTCCGTTCGGCTCCACGAAGAACTTGCGCTGCCAACGCTCGGCTGGCTCTTCGGGTAGGATCCATTCCACCGTCTATCTCGTAGTCGTCTTTTTCACAATGTGCAATAATAGCCCTCAGTTTCGCCGCGTGTTGCTCACCATCAAACACATTGCCGTATCCACCAACCGCGTCGTAACCACCACAAGCAGCCGTGACAGCCAAGAGCTTCATGGAATGCTTTTCCCCATCAAACGGACTAGGTGCTCTAGAACTTCCCGCCTTCGAACCAGTGCTTTCCATGGACCTTGTTGTAACGGTGGTACAGTGAGGGGTGGTATAACCGGAAGCCACTTCTGAACTCGGGCGGATAAAAATCTTTGCGTAGATAGAGGTCTCTGTAGGTTGCGTGTGAGCTTCAGAAGACGCACGGAACATGACTCGACCCTCAGGGTTTAAGAATTGTCCGACTGGGGCTACCTCACGACTTGAAGGTGTAAACACCCTCAGGAACATCTGACTCACCTCATGACCCCGAGAAGTCTCGTCCTGACTTTGTGTTTTTGCGGGTCGACTTGCAAGGCTTTCGAGGAGGCTGCTTTCAGTGGCTCCAATGACTTGTTCTGCTATCAATTGGCCCATAATTCCATGGGAATCATCGACTGCTGGCCCGCCAGAAACCACCCGTTGAGCTTCTTCGATGGCATTTGTGGTAAGCACGTAACTGAGTGTTCTAACCATCTCCGCGTCCTCAGCTGGTTCTGGCTTGCGCGGATACTCACTATTGGCATCCACCGTAACATCGAACACACCGATCCCACCGCCCGAGCGAGTAATATTCATATCCATAGCGTCTTCATTGTGGATAACCTCCCCACCGGGTACTTCAATTTTACCCTGAATATCTACATGTATTGGGGGTGGATTCTCCGGGTTTACGCCGTCCACTTCAATGCTCAGCTTGACATCCTGGTCGTGTTCAAGCTGGCCGTTAGTATTTCCTGACGGATCCGGTGATGAAACAGCTTGCCTGTCGTCAATCGTTAAACTGGCCTTAAAGTTTGACACTCCCCTCATATCTTCAATTTTTATTTTGACATCTTCCTTTTGCGTCCATCCAGGTGGTTGGGAATTCATGTCTAGTAGTTTTACCTTTACAGCTGCTGAGGTTGGAAATTAATCAGTTTTCTTGCAACGAGGCCGTTTTTCAAAGAAAAAGAGAGTTTTCGCGGCACTCGGGAGCCGAAATTCACCGACCTCCCCGTAAAGCCGAAAAATCGATCGCGTGCCTTTAAAACTACCAGCGAACCATCCTGATTGGCAGATAACACGTGTGCGGCCAGGGTGAAAAGCAGACCATCAACGGGCCTCGGATCAGGATCCAGTGGACAGCCATCGGTACAATTAGCGCTCACACAACTTACACAGGATAGCGTGTCCGAGTAAAGTTACTGATTTCAAAATTTTGCCCGGAAAACCAAAAGCCTTGAGGATGGAATAAGAAGAACGCCAATACCAAAAGACCTGCGAGGAAGACAACTTTGGCGCAGAAAACGGCGGTGACTAAATGTAGTCAACTTTACGTATTCAGCGGGATGGACTTACGCGATAACAAATGATACGGGTCCGAGGCATCTGGTTATGAGTCAAGACGGACCTGTGACAGACGCTTCCTCAACACGGAGCGGCGGCGAGGGTTTAAAATTTGCATAAATATCTAAATCGAGTACAGATTGATCATCTTTGATCGTCAGCCCTTATTGACCGTATTGCAAATCGTTACAACGAAAGTTCTCTACCATGTGATTCACAAATCGTTGAACTGATTGCCACGTTCCCATGTTAGTTTAAATCCAGCAAACATACAGTCACATACAGGGTTGGCAGATACTATACTTCATAACTTGAGGCAAAGATTCTTGCTGAACGCACTGAATATCATTTCGCCCAGTTTTACGGACGAGAGAAACGTGAAACATCCTATTTTAGGTGGTTGTCAAACGAATTTCCAGTCACCGACTGAAACGTTTACAACATTCGCATTCCTCGCTGGGTTTCGACGGAAGACGTTTATAGAAAGTGTCATTCAGAAATCCTTTCACCTAGCGAAGGCAGATCAGAACATACCAAGCACTGCGAACCAAAAAAGGAAAAGTTCGGTCGCTTGTTTTCTGTTGCGTTTTTCAGTATACATCGATTGGAGACGAACCTCCCCAACTACCCCATTCCTCTTGACCAACTGATTCATTCAGGCCCTCAGCAACAACGTGATTAAGGTGGAAGAGGACTCTTTACGACTATCTTAGTTGCTTTCCGTTGCTGACCGACTCCAGAGCTCCGTTAAGTTGCACTTAAGCCAAGTGATTTCGGTAAAAAGTAGTTTGGCGCTCTTCAGTAATCAGTTAGTTCAAAATTATGGAGGATGGGAGAAAATGTGTTTACAGCTCGATTTCGATTCTTTCGCCTTCTTCAGACATCGAGAGTGTGTGTGTGCGTGGGTTAGTGCGTCCTCCAAACGGGTCAAGTGGTGGATACGCTGGACCAACACAGCAGCCATATCGGATTCTCGCCGGCGTTATCGCATGGTGCACCATAAGGAATACCAACATTGCGGGATGCGGTGGCAGACCCGGTTGTCGGCAGTCGTCGCGCACACAGGGACCCCTGCGATTCCCCCATTGTTGTTGTTGATCAAAAACCTGGTTATTTGCTGTGCGAACCGGGGAGTTTGGAGTGAAACGCCAAGGTGCAGACCCGACCGTGCCATCCACTTGAACCCTTCACCCACCTCCGGCCTTATTGATTGTGTCTTGGTACCGGGTCCAGGTGGAAAGTGGGGATGGGAGAGCGCAGTATATGCTGCGCAAGTCTGCCATCACTATAAAAGAAATCACGCGCAAGTCACCGTCCCTGCTCCGCCTTGCTGTGGAGCACACGGTAGATATCGTCGAAACCGACGGTCGAACTATTCTGTGGATGATTTCATTACGAAACTTGCCGTCGGTGCTCAGGACTGCAAATACAAAGAGACGCGATGCTCATCCAGGTTATGGTTTTCGGTATTTAGGAGGAGAGGACTCGGAGGACACTCTCGGCCAATAGGGACGACGTAGGTTGGGAAGGGGCCTGTCCTGCTGCACGACAGCTAAAGTCTGAGCCGATATTAGGTGATCTGCCGCTCCGAGCCCCCTACCGGCTGTCAAAGCTTGCCGCCTGTCCCGCTAACACGCCTACACTGCGAAGAGGGTTTACGAGTGTCGAAACCAACAGTAGGTTGGGCGGTTTCATAAAAAGGCTGGGCATCTGGAGAAAGCATGCTTTCCCCCAGAAGAGTTCAGCAGAGGAATGACAAGAGCGAGCGGTCGTCTGCACACAAAAGGATTACCCCGATGGGGGGATGGTATAGTTTTTAGCTGGATCGCAGTTGGTAGCCAGGATTCGGACATTGGATAGATAGGACCAGATATCTTATTTAGTAAGGATCATAGTCAACAGTCATCCTGTTAAGTTTGGGCCTAGATAACGGGTCAACTGTCCACCTGGTGAGCAAATTTGCTTTCTCGAATTCACAGCTACAGCGGCCAATCAGCATCCTCCGAGGCAATAGGGGGGGGGGGGGTGAGCGTGGAGGTAGATGGGGCCTCCACGGCTGAAGTCACGCACAGACGGGAACTTCTGCACTACTCGCTGGTCCATTTGATTGTTGGGAGGCGGAAACAGAGTCGGACAGGGAAATAACGGACCCCCAGTATCGATGGTGAACTCGAGCTTAACCGCAGGGGACACCTATCCCCGTGCCTTAACCTTACTTATAACCTTGCCCCTTCTAATCCTACCTCTAGCCATAATCCCCCCCGCAAGACAGGACAAAGTCACCTGCAATGCCGACGTTCGTATTCCGGTGCTCAGCCGAAACAAGATAAAGTAGATCCCCTCCGTTCACCCTCGTATTCTGCGGGTCGACGCTGTTCATGCGTAACTCACCGTCCGACAGAGACATGACCTATTTCATATTGATCCAACTGTGAAAAACTCGATGCCTCAGTCTGATTCGAGCCCACGACAGTAGGGAGAAGGCTTTAGTACAGCCAACGTCCTAACCACCTCAGTTACGAGGCCCCGCCGGACGACGCGAAAGATGTTCTACAAGATCCAGACAGTCGCTCTGAAGATAGTAAAGGTGCTGCAGAAAACCATCACTATTACACTAGCCTCCTGCTTCCAACGTGGGCAACTCCGATTGTCCATGTTTTGGAATCGAGCCAAATCGTTCGAATTAATGACAATTACAAACCAGCGGTCAATCAAACAATCAAACTAAACACTTTTCCCCCGCCTAGGCTACAGGACTGATATGCTTTCCTGCCCAGCGGCCAGCGATTCTTTACATCCGGTGTGGACCTCGCCTACAACTAGGCGTACCCACTGTCAGTTCCCCGTCGCGGCCTCCTCAGACATAATTTACTGTCATTCGGAGTCAATTCCGCTCCAGACCTGTTTAGTATGTAACTTACAAGATTTATGCGCATTTGTATGACATCCTGGGATCAATAGTTTGAACCTCTAAACTCTAGACACGGTGCTGGCCCGCTCTGAAGAAGCAGGCTTTGCGCTTAAGAAGGAAAGCCGCACCTTCTTAGCCGACTGTGTTGATTATTTAGGCCTCTGGGAGTGTTCGCCCACATGAGAACAGAATCTGAGCTCTCAAGTACATGCCTAGGCTACAAAATATCATTCACTTGCGTGCTTTTATGAGGTTAATAACGCATTAAGACCAGTTCATTCGCCGGCCTGCTGCGATATTGAAACCGTACTATTATTTACTACAGACGTCGGGTCTGCGCCACGCGCGTGCGGAAGATGACGGCTAGAAGACTCTGCACGTAGTTCGGCACCGGCACTCGATCCAGAAGAATCACTCATTTTCAACTGTGACGCTTCGCTATGCGGAGTAGAAGCTGTCCTTCTACATCTAATGTAATGTGGCACCGAAACACCAATCGCGTTTGTCGCCAGAGCAATGTCTCCGCCTGGAAGTAACTAAACAGAGCTAGATCGCAAAGCTTTGATTGTTTCGTTCAGCCGTTATTTCGAAATGACGAGGATTAAGTGTATGCGAGGGGTAAGGAAATGCTAACTGTTGTTTAACAAGTCACCAGCGTTTTGACACCCCTGCATCCCATCCCATGCATCCCATCTAACATATTTCTGGTATTTTTTTGCTATCTGACTGCTCTTTGTGCCGGACCTTTTTTAAAATTGAGCTTCCCTCTAACTAAAGAATTACGTGTAGGGGGGTGCAGAACAATAAAGCAATGTAGGTATTTCAGTAACGTCAAATCCTTGGGGTTGTACAGGTCAGTGAATGTCATTCTGCCGACAGAGGGTCGACCAAAACCTGCTTTTAAAAATGCAGTAGGCAGTTCTCCACAGTTTTCCCTTACCCCGCGCATATACTTAACTCTTACCCGGATCATAAGCCACTTCTTGGAATAGTGGGAGTAAAACACGGGGCTTTGGCAAGTGTCACCCGTCCTGTTCGATTCTCCTTACACCAAAAAATTTGCTTCTGACAACGAACGCTGACGCTCGCAGTAGGTTGCCAATTATCGATGAAACAGTACTCAGCGTAACCCACCATTTAGTCCTTTCCATCTCATAAAAAACGTTGTAACGACACTCATAGATAGTTGCATAATTGGACATTGGACTGTTCGACATTCCAGATTACATCAAGAAAAATAGGTCTGCAAACTGACTGACCTTGTAATGCTCGCCAGAATGCAACTGATCTACAGGGCGGCCATATGTTGTGGGGCCCTCGAGTGGTAGTTGCGCCCTCTAAAACAAACCACGCGGTAGATGCGCCGAACCAGCAAGGGGATGGGATCGGAGTCCGACAAGCGTTATTAGGAACGCGTACCCATAACTAATGCCAGCGTGGGGACGTGGTGACAGGTCCGTTTGCGGGCTCTGACTACGCCAAATTGGATCCGAACCGTCCCTCCTTTCTCCCTTGTGCTGTAAACTTCTGGTCATTGTCAGTTGTGGAGCAGGAAATGCGCTGGTACGCCTAGGTACGATTTCCGCCATTCCAGCCACCCGCTCTCCCTTCGCCTCCGATCTTTTTAATTCTGTCTTGACACCGGGCTCAGGTGGAGGTGGGTGGGTGGGTGAGGGTGGGACTGCGGTAGAATCTGCGCAAGCCCACCATCACTATAAATTGACCCACGCGCAAGTCGCCGTTCCTGCTCTCACCCTGCTGTGGTGCATTCGGTGAAAGGTCGAACAGTCGAGTGGCTATCTCGTCCCACGATCGACAGCATATACGTCGGGACTTTTATGGCGTCCACTCGGGCGCGATCGGGGTTGGACTCCCCATGCCCCTTATGCCAAATTCCTATGTTCTCTCACTAACTCCAACCCTAACACTAGCCCTAACACACCTGGCTCTAGCCTTAAAACTAACCCCAACTCCTCCCTCCCCTTGAAATATAGCGCAAGGTCGCCTACAATACGCGAGGTCCATATTTCCCTGTCCTACTGCGGAGCCATGTATGATGGTCCAAACTCTACACATTAACTGAAACTCCCGTGATAACTTTGTCTGTTTGTCAATCAACACCGAAAATTGTACCAAGAGTCTCTTTGCGGCCCTGGACATAAACTGACTCTCCATGCAAGCACATGTATGTTGCATATTGACCCAACTGTGAAAACTTGACGCCTCAGTGGGATTTGAACCCATAGCAACAAGGAGAAGGCTTTAATACAGCCAGCGTTCCAGCCACCTGAGCTACGAGATCCCATTGGGAGACGCGAGTTTAATCACATTTCAGTCAGGTTTTTCCCCCAAACATCTATGGATTACGTGACCCCGGTAGTCATCTGGTGGATTCTAGGTGGATTACTTAGGAAATCTTGCTTGGACAGTCAGCATACCGTATCAGATTTGGTGGATTTCAGACGCTGCAGTAGGGTGGTCGGTTAGATTGACCCAAATGTGATAAACTCACGTCTCGCGTTGGCCAAAGCGTTGGCTGTACTAAAGCCTTCCCCTTGCGCCGAGTTTTTCACTGCCAAAATATCTATGACCATGTACACTGACCATTTTGGGCTCTTTTGGGACAAGCGTTTCTTGTTGTAGTAGATGTTCATTCAAAGTGGATAGAAGCCGTGCCTTCGTATGCCCTATGCTCCTCCACTACCACGATAGACAAACAGCACTGATTAATTATCATTTTCTACACTCCGGAAATAATGGTTTCCGGCAATGATCCTGCCTTCGGGGATAAAAAAGACATTAGGCACTTTAACACGGTCCAGTACCGCGCTGCATTCAATGGGCTATCGCAGCGAGCCGTCCAGACGGTAAAACGGGGTCTAGCTAAGCAACCACAAGTTGACCTTATGACAAACTTAAGCCCTTTTTTCCTGTAGTACTTAGGTCCAAGTCTACGTGGCCCACCCATCTAGATCCCTTCCAGCCCAATTTTGAGACGCTGATTGCGAAAAGGCGACTGGAAATTAAGCAGACCTACAACGCACTCATCAGGCCGCGGTTGATGGGTGTACAGGCAGGCTCCCCACCGGTCAGATTGCAGACATTGACTTAACTGACGAACGAGTTAGTAAAATGCACCTGGACCATGGAGGCGAAAGTTCGACTTCCAGGTGTACGTATAGTAAGTGGGCTAAATCATGAAATGTCAACCGAAATTTCGAAATACGTTTTCGTTTCGAAAAAAAGCAATTAAGTAGCGTTGTAAAACTAGTCAGCCTGCAGCACAACTCTTTAATGCTTCAGTTACCTCAGGATGCCGGCTTTCGAATGAACTTCCTTCCGGTTGCATGCAAAAACTACACTCTGCAACACATCACTACTAATGTGGCATGAATCTTTCTCTTTAACTTTCGATGCCCCTAAAAATTTAATTATATTTCATGGAAAACACGCACAAAATATTCATTCTTTTGCTCATTCAGTAGACAATTAAGTATTCGTCCGATCCTACACTCGAAGGAAGGGTATAATTCGGTTTTCGAAAACTTTTCCAATTCCCGAATAATTTTGAACCCGCTCTGCCGTTGCATTTGGATTCAGGGTTTCTAAACTACAAGCCGTATTCTTCCCGCGTACGGAAAACCACACCTTTCTCTACGGCACTCAAGGGGGACCATATAGGGTTCATGAAATTAGGCAGTGGATTTTATCCATATTGTTAACTTTGCAAGTTACCTTGGTAAATGCAGAGATATGACGGTTTATGAATAGCCATTTCACGGTATTTAAATGTCCCACCATTAGAAACTTTCTTTAAACTGAATTGTGTCTCTCCTTCGAGTTTAAAATTAGAAGACGTTATTATTTACCGAATGAGCAAAAGAATGGATATTTTTATGCATGTTTTCCATGAAATATAATTAGACTTTTAGGGGCGTATAAGTGAATAAAAAGAAGAACAAGAACGGCAGGAGGAAAGTTGGCCGAGCACCGGAACAGTCTGTTTATTGTTACAAGCTTCCGAACTCGTGCAGGCGCCCATCGTCAGAGATAGTAGCAACAGCAGAACAAGCGACAGTTTTAGGGCGCTCTGCTCGAGAACTGATTGAAGCCTCGGATGAGAACTCAGTCAATCAATTTGTCGATCTAGCGTCGACTTACAGAGCCCTGCTACTATCTCCAACAATGGACTCCTGAACGAGTTCAGAACAATAAACAGACTGTTCTGCCGATCAATCAACTTTCTTCTTCACTGACACCTGGAGCACATCCGTTGTCGTAACGGAAAGAATCTGTTAGTCAACGAGAAGATCCTCCCATCGATAAACTACTTAGGACAGCACATAAACAGACGGAAGATATCTACACTTGGTGGGCTAACTGATGAAATGCCAACCGAGATTTTGAAATGCGTTCTCGTTTCGAAAATATCAATTAAGTATGGTTGCAAAACTAATCACCTTATATAATGATCCAGTTACCGCAGAGTGCCTTCTTTCGAATCAACTTATATCAAACTGCATGCAAGATCTATACTCTGCACAAAATGACTACTTAAGTAGCACGCATTTTTTTCATCGATTTTAGATGTCTTTGAAAATTCAATCATAGTTCATGGAAAACATGGATGAAAATATGTATTTTTCACTCATTCTGGAGACAATCACGTCTTCTTCCAATTTCATACTCGAAAGCAGAGTATAATTCGATTTTGAAAAACTTTTATAATTCCTAAATAATTTTGAAGCCGACCTGCTGTTATACTTACATTCAGGGTTTTAAAACTACATGCCGTATATTTTCCGCATAACGAAATCCAAACATTTCTCTACGATATTAAGAGGACACTGTATGGGGTTCATAAATAAGCAGTGGATTTGAGCAATATCGTTAACTTTACAAGCCACTTTGGTAAATGCAGATACTTGACGTTTTATGGACGGCCATTCCACGGTATTTAAAACCGTCACAATTAGAAACTTTTTCAAACCGTATTATGCTCCATCTGCGAAAATAAAATTGAAAGAAGGCTTTATTGTCTACCGAATAAATAAAATAACAAATATTTTTATCATTTTCTCATGAAATATAATTGAACTCTTATGGGCATCGAATATCAATGAAAAAATTGCATGCTACTTACTTTGTCATTTTTTACAGAGTACAGTTCATGCATGCAGTCGGAAATAAGTTAATTCGAAAGCCGACACCCTGTTTGACTGAATAATCATAGAATTCTGCTGTACGGTGACTACTTTTACAACCATACTTTATTAATCTTTTCGAAACGAAAACGCATTTCGAAATTTCGGTTGGCATTTCATAAGTTAGCTCACCTACTGTACAAACTCTCGGAAACGTCCGGTGGCGGAACCCTTTCAACAAATATCGCAGAAGTAAATGAGGTTGGAATTGTAGCATTCAGGTGCCGCGCTAGAACGCGACTCGCGTTTAACCGTTTATAAACCAAGCAGCATTTTTACGGGGATATGCAGGTGCTACGTGTAGTTGGACGCGTGGACGCGGGCAAGCAAGGTGACTTTGTCAGCTAGCGCATGTCTGTCTGTCGATCCCAGAGGACTGCCGCCTGCGCCAATCCTGCCGCACATAAGTGGACTCTGTCCCACTTCTGTGCCTCTTTGTATGAACTGTAGTCATTGCGCGGGGCCGACAGGAAAAAAATTGCGCGAGCGCTATCTCAGACACTCGCTGTTCTGGCCAGTGTGGCCTTCACGAGGGGCTGCAATGAAGACGCGCTGGTTCAAAACGGGGTCCGGTCTGGCTCGCGGAACGCGTTGGTCCAGCTGCGTAGAGTTCGTCCGAGGCCAGAATTACTGCCGCATGGTAGAGGGGCGCGTATCGATCGAGTTACGGAACTCAGTCGTTCCGTTGTGCGGCTGATGACGAGACTAGAGGGCGAGAGATCCTCAGGGCACAATGGGACGGGTGGAATCCTTAACGCGACCGGCGAGCGTCTCCCACTAACATTGTATATACCCGATCGCAACGGACAGAACAAAGAGCCCGCGGCCCAGTGGTTAGGGTGGAGGACTTCCGACCAGTAGGTCGCGGGATCGAGCCCCAGCGGTCGCGCACCTCAGGGTTGGGTATGGCTGGCCGATAACGGCTAGTAAGCCAGAAATGGCCCTCACAGTCTTCCTTGTCTTTGTCGGTAATGATATTCTGTCCTGATAGATATATATCTATATAGTGTACAGCATTATATTATGTACTATAGGTCTGCTCCTTCGAGCGAACCTCTTTTTGGCTGCGTGCAAAAGCTATACTCCGCGAAAAATGGCTGTTTAAGTATCATGTATTTTTCTCGTAAATTATCGATGTCCTTAAAAATTCAATTATATTTCATGGAAAAGGTGCATAAAAATATTCATCCTCTTGCTCCTTCTGTAGGACATTATGCCATCTTTCAATTTTCTATTCGAAGGAAAGGAATAACTCGGTTTTAAAAAACTTTCCAATTCCGGAAAAGTTTTGAAGCCGACCTGGCGTTACACTTGAGTTCAGGGTTTCTAAACTACAAGCCATATATTTTCCGCGCACAGGAAACCAAACATTTCCCTACGGTATTAAGAGGAGACCATATGAGGTTCATAAAATTTAGCAGTGGAATTGAGCCACATTGGTAAATACAGAGACATTACGTTTTATGAACGGCCATTTCGCGGTATTAAAAAATCTCACAATTAGAAACTTTTTGAAAACCGAGTTATACCCTTTCTTAGAGTAGAAAGATGAGAGAACACATAATGTCCTACAAGAGGAGGAAAGAATGAATACTTTTATGCACGTTTTCCATGAAATATAATTGAATTTTTAAGGCCATCGAAACTTGCGAGAAAAATACATGCCACTTAAGTAGTCATTTTCGTGGAATATGATTATTGCATGCAGCCGGAAAGAAGTTCATTCAAAAGCCAGCATCCTGAGGCAACTAAATTTTTATAGAGTTGTACTGCAGGCTGATTAGTTTTACAACCCTACTTAATAAACCTTTTCGAAGTGAAAACGCATTTAGGAATTTCATAGGTTAGCCCACCTACTGTAATTCATTCGACCCAACAGTTAAAACTCGGCGGCTTCGGTGGGATTGGAACAGAGGACAGCAAGAAAAAGGCTTGAGTACGACCGACGTTATAACCACCTGAGCTATGAGGACCCACCAAGAGCCGCGAATTTAATTAATTTGCTCGCCTAGCCTACTGTAATTTATAGAATCCATCGAATCTGATACAGTAAGCTGACTGTCCAAGCAGGATTTCCTAAGCAATCAATCTTGAACCCACCAGATGACTGCCGGAATCAATTAATCAATTAATGACTTTGCAAATTGGAATGATTAATTTAACCCAGCTGTGGGGCCTTGTAGCTCAGGTAGTCGAAGCGTTGACTATACCAAAGCTTTGATCTCGCTGTTTCTGTGATGAGGTACTAGACTAATTTACCTTTGACCATCTTAACCCGTTTTCTCTTACCGTATTGCTTGTTTTAACGTGACAGAAACAATACGGCTGGACAAAACCCGTTTCACTGGCGTGCTCCGCCGTCGTGCTATGCTATCAGGTCATTTTACGTCCTGAATATCAATAGTATTCACTGCCCGGGTTTACTTACTGCCCTAAATGCTTAGGACTCGTGAGATGTCATTCTGTAATTCGTGAAAACATAATCATTTACGTCCCTTCCAACGGGACGGGGTTAGGCGTAACTAAAGCTTCATAACAGTTCGACCACCGAGAACGATGCTGTTCACAGCGCGAGTTGAGTCTAACTGGTAGCAGACTCACGTAACACCTTCCGCCGCGTACTAAGCAACTGCGCGTAGGTCTTCCGTGGAGGCGTTTACAGTTTCAATAAGATATTCCGCAGAGCACTAAGTTTCGAGTGCCCGAGGCTACAATCAAAGTCGTTTCACCATTGGACGTGAAACGAAACCATTACGTCGTGCGGCCACGTTTGAACTCCGAATATTTGACAACAATTGCTTCCAGAGAAAACTTCAGTATCATGTGACAGACCAGATCCAAGAGTGGATCTCAACCGTCAAAATTATGCCTCTCCTGCTGATTACGCACTGAACCAGAGGCTCACTTCAAATGATATTGACATATGCAGTGACTCATCGATAGATGTCACCCTCATGACGAAAACGCGATAGTTTTCTGAGCTTAAAACTGGGCTTTCTACTGGATAACTATTGTGGAATGCTTAACCATCGGCGTCACTGCTTCATGGGGCGCATTAAACTTTGGAGCTGCTTCGAGGGTTCCGGTGACAGACCGGACAGAGCAGAAATACTGGCTTACCTTGAAGACCTGTGTGGCAAGGGTATGGCATTAACTCCCTTGGGTAGACCGTAGGTAGCTACAGACCTAACGCCAACCATTGTCATGCCTTCAGTGGGAAATCCCTAACTTGTGAGCATTTAAAGAAACGTCGGACGTAACCGTAGCCGTAAACCAAGCCCTAAAATCCGTTGCCTAGCCTCCATCCCTAATTCAAATCTTAACCGAAGCCTGGACGCCCTATTCCCAGGAATAACTCAATTGACATCTATTTTAACCGTTGTCTAAACCCTAAACTTGAGTCCAAAACGGGTAGCTGTAATATCGGTAACGCTATTAGAGGTCAAAATATGCTTCCTGCATAACCCATTTCGCTACCTACTATCAGATACACCAGTATGAAGCATACCAACCACCCATTGGGGCTATATACCCTACCCCTTCCCAATGCAGATAACCAAGATAGTGTGATTAGGAAATGTTCGTTCTAGCAATCTTTTCACAATCAAAGGTGGACTCCGGAGGAATTTCGTCCGAGGTATAGCTGGCCAGATGGCCAGAAGCAGCCACACCAACCCTAGGTCTCCATTCATGTTTCTTCTCCATCTCCCCAAGACTGACAAAACAAGTGTTTTAGATATAAAAATCGCTGGTTCTTCGGGGCGTCTGCTGCCTTACCGACGGATTACTTGGAAGTGCACGTACTTACAGCTAAGAGTGTAGCCTAACAGGTATCCTCCCCTGTGACAGGCTGAGCTATACAACAACAAAGACTTCGTTCTCGCCGAGAAAACGGCACCGGCTGACCGACGGCAAGTAGGCCGAAAATGGTCGTTCCAGTTCTACTTGCCTTTGTTAGTAATGACTTCCCATTGAAGGGCCGGTTTAAGGGTGGACTACTGAAAACATTTGGTTATGATAGGGGACGCTCACCGATCGTTCTTACGGAACTCACTCGTTCCGTTGTGCTTTACGGGCCCTCTTTCGAGCCCAACCAGCGGCCACACATGGACGCATGATATAGGCAGTATGATATTTCCGACAAAGAAAAGGGAGACTGGAATGACCATTTCTGGTTTATTAGCCGTCGTCAGCCAGTCATACCCAGCCACGAAGTGTGGAAAACCCGAGGCTCAAACTCGTGACCTGTTCGTTAGAAGTCCACGCCTCAACCCACCGGACCACGAGCTCGTTGTCCTGTTGGTTTTCGATCGGGAATATACAATGGTAGGGGGCGCTCACAGATCGTTCTTACGGGCCAGAAATGGCCATTCCAGTCTCCCTTGTCTTCGTCGGTAATAACATACATATGGCTAAGTCTATCAGGGAGTAACATTGGGTACCACTTTGCTGGCAGTGTTGTCAAGCAGACTGACAAACAGCAGCTTGGTGTATCGTGTGATGGCCGAATCCTTATCTAATTTTTCACAACAGAATGCTGTACATTTACGCATGAGAGTCTTCCCATTCCAAGTGACAAGGGTAGAATGCTATCTCACAGAAGGCACGGTGAAAACTCGCAAATGAACTTGTTTATAGGGGAGTAGACGGTCGAAGCATCTATCTCACGCCACCTTCCCACACTCGCCATACGCCAGTGACAGTGTAGGACGGCTGAAGATGGACGCGATGGCTAATTCAACCCCCTCAGAATTGAGAGTCAAGCTGCAATGGCTCCTTCCCAATGCGACAGTTATGACTCCGTGACACATGTGGGATCCAAGCCGCCTGCTGCATGCTGTGGAGATCAGATTATGTGTGCTCGTGCCCATCTCCGACCTTCTTGACTCTGTCTTGACACCGTATCCAGGTGGGCGAGGGGTGGAGGAAGTGTGGTAGGTGTAGATCGTTCGCAACGGTCGATCTGTCATGTGGTTGGTCCTGAGTTGCCTGAGTAATGGTCGTGTAAATGCTAGTCTGGAGGCCCCATTCCCAAGAATAACTCAATTGACATCAATTTTAACCGTTGTCTGAAGCCTACCCTTGAGTCCAAGACGGGTAACCTTAATACTGACAATACTATTGAATGTGAAAATCTGCTTCCTGCATAACCAACCCCTTTCGTGGGCTACTGTCAGGCAAGCCCTTATAAAGCACATCAACCATCCAGGGGTCACATACCCTACCCTACTCGCAGAAAGGTTTCACTACGTAGGGAGTAAGCAACTCACGGTTCCCATTACCTGGCGGGCTGGAATGGCTACCAGGATAAAAGGCATCTTACGGCATAAACCAAGGCCTCTTACTGGCCGTACGAAAACGTCGGTTCGAGGGTCTTGGCTACACAATTCCATGCTGTATCAGTACTGATGTGTCCACCGGAAAATGGGCCATCAAGAACCACGCATGCAAACTGAGTGAATTACAACGAATTCCATTAGACTGAAGCTAACGCGCATAACTTGGCGCGGATGCTTTTTCATCGGATAATCTGGATGTAAGTTTGGACGCAGTCAACAAAACAGACTAGTAACTGTCATGGACACCATCGAGTTAAGGACGTCCATTGCGGACGGATTTATTTGTTGAGCCCAGGCTTAGAAAAATAAGGAAGAGAAGACGGTCACGCCTCACGCTTTCTCCCTTATTACCGTCGGCAGTTGAGATCCGCCGCCCTGCAGATCAGGGATACTTTAAGACATGGAATCTCCTCCTGAGGTTTTAGTGTCCCTACTGCGGACTTCTACGGCCATAATGAGTTTCTTCTGGCGCGTACTACCACGTACATACCACCGGCAGTCTGGTTTTTGACCAATCACGGCTATCCGAGTCGGCCAATCAACTTCAAGGCCGACTCAGACATGCCCTCCGCTCAAGACGCTCTGACGTCTACCCCATACATTTTTTTACAGAATACAATATTCTCTCCACTGACGCCCAGCCTCCCCACTTTATATTCGGGACCGGGGCTGAAGATCGTAGTGGTCAGCGTCCGCCTATGACCTTAGATGTCGCCACAAGGTCACCCGAAAGTGACAGCAGAACATTTGTACCATGGCAGCGCACCTGGCGAGTGTCAGGCTCGTAGACTCGTAGATAAACAGCATAAGTCTGTGTTCTGTAGTAAGTGCTAGTCGAGGGGGCAGCTGCTATCTCAGTTTCCGCTGTTTTACTGCTACATCACCGATAGTGTCTGCTCGTTCGTTTTGCAGTCCGATTGGCGTCTCGTACCAACGAGCCCTATACCCAGAGGACAGAGCTACTTTTATCACATCGGTCAGATCGAGGAGCAGTAACTCCACTGTAAATGCCAGACTCTCATCTGACGACACTGATAGGACATCTCAAGGTCAGTCGTCTTGCTCTCCGCAAAATACGTATACGCCTGTCCAGCATTAAACTATAGTCTTCTTGCCGCCAGGCCGAGCAGAAGCGACTCGCTTTTTGCTAACAAGGAAACGGTTAGCATACTCACCAGGTCTTTGGATCCTTTAACAAACCGGAAGTGATTTCCCGCCCAGCTACCGATCCCGCGCATGACTGCACGGACGCACACGGATGTCGCACTTCTCCGGTGGCACTTCAACCGCCGAGAACCTCTGTATGGCCACCGCCAAAAGGGTCTGCAGCCGCTTTGAGGTAGCCAAATCCAACGCTTCCTCTGGCTTGGTCCTCTGCCTTTGAGAGATCTCCTCTACTAGTTGTATAAAGGGCAAAAACGCCTGTGCATCCGATGTCTCCGTGGAGGCTGCATAGGAACGCAGCATACTGGCGGTCATACCGAGTGACTGCATCAGAGTGATGCTTTGGCCACTGCTGGTGCTCTGCTGCCGACAACAACTCATATGCCTCGCATGCACACACCGGGTTTGACTGCCTCGGACATCTGTGCTTTGAGCCCTTCCCCGAATCTTGGGGCCGGTCGAAGAGGTCGTCGGGGGATCTGTGGCACTGGTCTCCTCGTCGAAGTACGTTCCAGTCCCCAGGCTGGTAACGTTAGGAATCAAGCCCCAAACCGCGGAGTTGGAACTACCAACTACGCCATCCTCGGCCTTGCAGTGGGCTGTGGCAGCTGTCAGTCGGCTTGCGTGTTCCTGTGCGTTGAAAGCAATGTCCTTGTAGCTCGTGGTGGTGCTGGCGCTTGAGGCATCATAGCTCCGCGGACGTCCACCGGCCTTTGGTTTAGGGTGGTCGAGTATACCAGAGTCGGCGAAACTGGAAGCATTCATGGGCACTTTTTTGCCTTCCAGAGACTTCGTCAAGCTTACTTGGGCACGTTCTGTGCTGGCGGGGGTAAAGAGGCGCGCCTGCATTGTCCTGGGGGCTACAGAATCCAGCTTTTGCACTGAACGAGCTTCATGTTCAAAGAACCTATTCTCCGCGTGGCAAATGGCTGTTTGAGCAAGTTGGCGGCTGGCAACACGATTTCGACCCTCATGAGCGGTCAGTCTCTGCTCTGCACGTCCAATCACCTCTCGCGAAAGACGTTTGCTCTCGGCTGCGGCCGCATCTATAGAGTCCGACATGGCCAGCAGTTTATAGGCATCTGACGTGAATTGAATACTGGGTCTGCGAGCCTCCCCAAAAGAAAAGCTCGGGTCATCCACATACTCTGCAACCCACTTCATTGTGACCGGCTCCGAAAACTTGAGGGAGATGACGGTAGGATTGCTCTCACTCGTGCCGCCCTCCAGCACTTCAACTTGCACTTTGCCGGAAGTGAACTTTTTCTTGACCGCCGGTACCGCGCCTCCGTGGTCGTCAGTTAGCATGACGTCATTAACAACTACCTTGATGTCATTGCCCTTGCCAGCTAATTGCAGGGTGAGGCCGTCATAGCATTCAGCACCTCCGGTTATGACTGTGGGGCCACAGTACTCACCGCGTGCGACCTCAGAGACCTTCTGCGCCACTTCAGAGATTTCAAAGTTGCCAGTTAGTAGGGCCCCCTCCTGTTCATCCACCACGTCGACGTTGACGCGGCCGGCAATCGAAACGGCCCCCGCAAAAACATCAAAATTTGAGGTCATTTTGGCAAGTAGACGCGCTGCCCTTGGAACCACGAGTTACCTACACCGGGAAGAATGGAGACGCCCACAGCAAAAGTCGATAGCGCAGCCTTTGAAAGAAACACGTGACAGCCGAGCGCCAACCGCCCACTGCGTGGGTCGTGTCGTTGGCCTGTCGGCCATATTCAAAGGCAGGTCGACCGACTTCCTGGGAGAGTCGCCAGTATGAGCTGTGATCTAACAGTAGGCATCTCATTTTCTGCATTTGAGACAACCCAAAAAAGTGTTAGGGTGCAACCTCGAAGGATGCCTCTGGTTGCCGGCCGCCCATTGGCGCCCGGACGGCGTTCTGGTAGACTCTACACCTTCACTTTAAATATGGCAGTAGTAAGAATGTTTGTGCAAAAAATGCTGTAATTCGTCCGAAAACACTGCCCAATATTCTCTATGTTGTTCCCAGTCAGCTAAAGAAAGCTAATTTAAAAGTACATAAATCCTTCTAAAAGGATTCGGAAGATTGTTTGGCGAGAGTGCCTGTGCTTTCGATAAATTCCCAGAGGACCAGGGCATTTATATGGTCAGATGTGGTTATGTAGCCCCACTTGAGGTAAAAAACCCCTTGCCACCCGTAACACGGGAGCGGTTGTAATAGGGGTTTTTGCTTGCGGGACCGGGGACCACACAGGCGACGAAGTCAAGCAATAGTATGCAAAAGATAAGCTATTGGGGATGCGCAGTTGTGCTTTGAATGGTTGAGAAATAGTTTCCCTAACCCCTAACCCTAAGCTCTAACCCTTAACCGCAGCTCTACACTCTAAACCAACTGTATTGTGTCCATCAGGTGAAGTTACATAACCACATCTTACCATTAATATAGTAAAACGATCAACTTAGACACTTGAGTAATAAGAGAAATCGGGTGGTGCCTATTTTATTACACAAATGGGAGGCGGGGAATGTTAGTGGATAATTAGAGGCAGTCAGTAGTCATGTAGCAAGGTAACGAAGTTTAATGCGGACGAACAGAATGTTGGAAAGTGCTGTGCAGACGGGGGGGAGGGGGGGAAAGGAGCAAGGCGTGGAAAATTGCATGTAGCCACTGACTTAGTTGGTGTTTGGCCATGGGAAATGTAAGACCTGTACGAAGGTCTTCTGGTCGCACAACGTCAGTTCGCGTAACCCGGCTATGATTACCTTTCCACGTATGCACAGAAGGATTACCTACACGTCCCCTATTTATCACTGTCAAAAGTCAGTTAAGACGCTAATTGTACGCGATTTTCCGCTCCTTCCCCTCTACAGACACGGCTTTTCCCAACCTTCTTCTTTCCCACACTAAACACACCGGCCCTACGTCTACTTTTCTCACCTCCCACTTACGAGAGGAGACGCGCATTACTCGACTTCTTTCATCACCCACACGCTTTTTGACCCCATTACCGTACTAATGTAGTGGTCAAATGAGAACTGATCGAAAGTAAGCGTATGCTCGCCAGATAGTCCCCTAGACCGGTTTACTTTAAAATACAGCCATTCCCGGGTCACAAAAGAACGCTTCTTCATGGGAATTCGTCGCTCTCGTTCTAAACGCAGAATAGCGCGATACATTAAAAACAGCCCTACTCGCCACATCTGTTTGGACTGTCTTTCACAATCCTGCAAAATATGCCTTCTAATTCGCATCGAAAACCCCTGAAAAACCAGCCTAACTTTCTAATTTTGCGTCCAGATAGAAACACCATCTATTTCTAGGTAAACCATTCCTCCCTTCTTGTAGCCCCACAGCTGTGGCTTACTAACCACGTCTATTGAGTTTACTCACGAAAAGGAGTCGTTGTATTAGTAAAACTTTGCAGATTACTTGTCTACGTCCGAGTAAGGGGTAGATTTTGGCCCGAGGTGAGGCCTCTTGCGCTCACAGAACAGGAGTCTCCAGATGCGAAGCGATAGGCACCATCGTCGTGAATATGCGCAGAAACAGCAGCACTTCAACTGTTTTGTCCGTGCCCTGCATACCGCTCAAAAGGATTCTTTTAACATCCGCTTAATGGCCGGTGTTCATAAGGCGTAGCAGGATATCCGCCGAGGTAGACATGGTCGCATTCTGAAAAAACCAAGCAGCATCTATTTGGAAAGAATTCTTATAACTCGGTTACTATTGACTGTTTTAGGGGAAGAAAAAACGAGTATATGAGCATAGAGGTGGTCTGCGGAGTTAGTTTGGTTCCGTCTTCTTGTAAAGAAGTAGATATATCTACTTATAATTACTGGATACTACTACTAATATTACAACGCTGAAGTTAATTTGGACTGGAACGAAAGAGGTCGTACACGCATGCCATGCACGACCCGGTTCTCGGAGTCTCGGAGCCCACGTCCAGTGAGTGACCGATCTCATGAAATGTTGACTGCAAGTATGAAATGCGTTTTCGAGTAGGAAGGATTACTTAAGCGTAGTTGCAAAACTAATTTTCTAACGGCATAATTCTATAATATTTCGGACTCGGCAGGATGTCGGTTTTTGAATGCATTGCTTTTAAATCTCCCTTAGAAACCGTATTTGACAAGAAATGACTACTTAATTAGCATGCGATTTTCACATTGATGTTCGATGGTCTTGCAAATTTAAATATACTTTATAGAAATCACGAGGAAAAATATGCTTTCTTTCAATCGTTTGGTAGAGAACAAGTCACCTTTATATTTTATGTTCAAAGAAGGGGTATAATAAGGTTTTGAAAAAGTTTCTAATTATGAGATTTTTCAAGACCGTGCAATATCCATTCATACAGCATCATACCCGTCTGTTTACCACTGCTCACCATGAAATGTGCAACATGATCCGCATCCATTGCAAAATTTCATGAATCCTATATAGTATCTCTGTAATGGCATGGAGCAATATGTGATTTTCTTTACGGGGAGCACACTCACCATAAAGACTGAAATCACTAAGCGCTAATGCAACGACTGATCAAGCTCCAAATTATTCGGGAATTAGAAAAATTTTTTAAAACCTAATTATACTCCTTCAGCGAGTACAAAATATGAAGACGGCGTGATTCCCTATCAGACAAATGAAAGAGAGCATAATTTGTTCAGGATCTCTATAAAATATATTTGAATTTTCAAGACCATCAAAAATCCTTGCGAAAGATACATTCTACTTAAGTAGTCATGTTTTACCGAGTACAGTTTCTACAGAAAATTAAAATGTGGAGCATTCAAAAGCTGACTTCCTACCGAGTCCGAAATGTATTAGGTCTATGTCCCATGATAATGAATGTTTCAACCCCACCTAAGTCCTAATGGAAACCACATTTCAGAATTTCAGCCAACCTTTCGTGAGATCGGTCACTCACTGTAAGTGAGAGTGCCATAAAAGCCACATTAGTGGGGAGCCATTGCTACCTGACCCTCAGCTTCTAACGGGACTATATTATTCCCTCAGTGAGTAGCTTCTCAGATCACGATTGTTAGCGCGCAATGAGTGGTTAAAAGATGTTTCGTTACTTATAGCGAGGAAAGAGCGGATGGGCACGGGAAGGACGACCAAGCATCAGCCTCACTTTTCCATGCGGCAGTGACTGTGTAGGCGTCTCTGTGGACGGAGTACAGGATTATGTATGACGGTTGACTGATATGGAGGCGCCCGCCTGTGCGTACCACACGCGATCAAGCCCTGCACACAGAAACCAGGTCTTCGCGAAAAGGGGAGGGCTGTTTGGTTCTAACAGGCATCGGAATAGCACAGAGGCGACAAGGGGAAGGATGAACACTCTTCCCGCCTGATCCGTGCCTGCGGTGGGTGATGTGGACGAGTTCGCGTTTCGTGTACTGGTTGGTGGTAAAATGTGTATTGATGAAATTTAGCCCGCAGTGATTTTTTGCAGGTTTGCAGGGAGGTGCATTTGACCGAGTATTCCCATAAGGTGACTGAATGTGTGTGGACATTGCGGGCACTTGGGGTGGGTGTGGTGTGGTGTGCACTGATGCTCTCGGCGCTGGCCTGCCAGTCTCCGTGCGATGGATCCGCAAGTGACCTATCAAGCCGATGCCGCATGCGCATGTGCGACGACAGTACGGGCGGATATGTTAGTAACAGTTGTTCAGAAGCATATGTGATCGCTGTTGGTAGTTGTGGTGACGAGGTTGTTTACGGTGGCGGTGCTGATAGAGAGGGCATTGGTAGTGCTGGAGATGAGATCGTCGTCGGATGTGCAAAGTGTGGCTGGCATGACAACATTGCGGTGAGTTCCGCTGTTGTGGATATGCATGTCGCCGACCGAGTGCGCATGGACAGCTCAAAGAGACGAGGGGGGTGCGGCGCGTGTATGTCGGACAACGGGGCACCGCTTGGCCGGTCTCGATGCGATGGACTGGAAAGTGAACGACCAAGCCTAAACGTGATCTGAAGCTACTATCGCAACGAGGACAGGTTGGGAGAGTCCCCGCATTGCCAAGGATGTGGGCAATTGGGGAAAAGGGATGTTGCAATTGGTAGTGGCACTGGGAGGGGTGATAGTCACCGTCGCCGTCATCGCGGGGGTGGCGGTGGTGGTGGTGGTGTTGGTGGTGG
>CACRXP010000135.1:879522-908905 GCA_902702965.1 Spirometra erinaceieuropaei | reverse complement strand
GGTGGTGGTGGTGGTGGTGGTATGCGTCAGGGAGGCGTCGAGATTTCGCTCCCCGATGACGGGGATCGCTGTCGTAGGTGTTGTGGTGGTTGCGACCGAAGTGACAATCGTGGCGTTTGCGGGGGCAGTAGGTGGGTTTATCTTGATGATATTGCATGGGGTTTGACGAAGTCTGACAAGTCCGATCCGCGCGCGGAATGTCCATTGACACCGCGTACCCGCTGGAAGTGGTTAGGTATTAGGACTGCGGGTCCGTGGAGTTTCGACTTTTAAGCCGCTCTTTTGGCTTTGGCAGTAGCAATCCTGCGAGTTCCGACAGTTGCTACTGCCGTCTTCATTGCTTTTCTCCAGGCCGGTCGATCCTGGGAGGGATCACCCCGAGTGTCCGAATTGATTTTCAAATCCTTGAAGGAGGTCGCCATTCGTCTTTGTAGCGTCGGTTTTACCGTCTTGTCGCCGAGTACTCAGGACTATGTCCTCGTAGAGAAGTCGCATGCGCAAGTACTCTTCATCCCTCCCAACGATTTATCGCTTTAGGGCCATTGCGTTTGCCCAAAGGTGTCAGGAATGCTGAAGATTCCAGTCCGTTCGAGGACTTCCCTATCCGTGATCCTGTCTTGCCACCTCAGCTTTAGTAATCTGAGGAGACAGCTTAGGTGGAAGAGGTTCAACCTCCTATTTTGGTTGCCGAAGACGGTCCATATCTCCGCCCCTTAGAGTAGTGTCACAATGACTACCGCCTTGTATTCAAGTGAAGTCTTCGACGATTTCAGACTGAAGCCTGAAGCCGGTCAAATGCCCGAATGACTTTCTGAGATCTGATTTGCCATTTCGTCGTTGATTCTGTCATTAAGTGAGACTGTCCTGCTTAGGTATGTAGATGTGTCCTCCAGGGCGAGTTGAGCTCTATTCACAGTGATATGGAGTTCTCAGCAATCAGGGTCTGGTTGCCGGTCCCTCGGTGTTTCTGGTCAATCAAAGGTGGCGCACTCAGAAGCGAAGAGGTCCACACTTCTTTGCATGGCCTTTACCGTCGTGGTATTGAGTGCATGGTCATCACCGAACAGTTGGTCAGGGACATTGTTGGGTGCGCTGTCGTGCACTGAACGTTGTGGAGTTGCCCGTCGAGCCTGCGGGCGATGCGTATACTTGACCGATCCTCACGGTGGGTGCCTGTCAGCGTAGCCAAGAGCCAGAGGCCGAAGATGGTGGGAGGGAGTAAGCAGCTTGACTTTACTCAACCGGCCATTGCAAATTTTCCTACATTGCCTCCATTGTCCGCGGCGCGAGCCTTCATTCCGTCGTGTAGTCGACGTATAATGAGGGTGAAGCACTCCGGACATTCAGATTTCCGGATGATTCTCCTGATTACGTCGCAATTCATTGTAACGGAAGCCTGCATCAGGTCTGCAAATGCGGTGTGCGGACTTGTAGGAATCGTTTGGCATTTTTCTTCTGGTTGCCGACAACAAAGGTCTTTTCGCTTGCTCCGTTATTTCTTCACAAGCCACACTGGCTTTTCTGGAAAAGCTCACGTTCTAGATGGTCACTGAGACGATTGAGAAGGATGCGAACAAAGGTCTCCCCAGCAATGTCGAGTAACTAGATCCTTCTGTGATTGTCACAGGGTTGTCGATTGCCTTCCTTTTTGTATGAGTACGGTGATGACGTCACAACAGTCCTCAGAAACTTACCCTTGGCGTCACAGCTTCTGGGAAAGCGATGTGAGTTTGTCCACCAGCAGAGAGTCGCCTGCTTGTAGAGTTCGGAAGGGATTGTGTAAAAATCCGGTATTTTCCTGATGAAACAGCTTTGATTGTTTCTGGGAGGGGAGGCGGGAGGTTCAGGTCGTTGTTTGTGTCCGCATTGGGTATCTGCTGGTTGCGGCGTCGGAGATTGTGGAGGGTCGCGTGAGGAAGTTTCTGAAGTGCTCAGTCCAACGCTTTCAAATTAACAGCGCCTCTATTAGAAATTTTGATCCATCGCAGATGGACAGTGGTGTGATTCCGTTCGTCTGATACCGTAGACCGTAGTGATTGACGAGGAAAAATTATCCATTTCACTGTGGTTCGCATAACCTTGTATTTCCTTGGCTTTACGATTATTTCACGCGCTTTGTTTCTCGGTTTGCGCTGATTCAGTGGTTGACGAATACCTTATGCGGCGCGTTTTCCTTTGGCAAAGGGTTGGTTATTTATTCATTTCTGTCGTCATACCAGTCAGAATGCTGACGACACGGACGACCTAGGACGTCCGGGGTGTTGGGGTGGGTGGCATTCCGCAGCTGGCGCCATTGCGCCTTCTCGGTGGCGTTGTCTTTCACACTCTGCAGTTTTTCTGGGCGCTGGGGTGATTCATTGCTAAAGTCCAAGCGGTGGGCAGACACGTTTAACAGAAAATTCCAAGTGGTCACTTATTTTATGGTCTCCTCCGAGATTGCATTCAGATGTCCATCTCAGAGACGACAAGGCGGTTAATCTCCCAGCCGTGAGTCTCGCAGATTGCCTTGGTCACCAGCACGTCGCGTCAGTCTAACCGCCGGACAAGAATGCAGTCCAGCATCAGCCAGAGTCGCAATCGAGGGTGCATCCAGACTGCCTTCTCCAAGTCGAAAGACGAAAGAAGTTGTGACTCAGGGGAGGTGGTGTTTTGCTCAGATTAGCAGAAGGAAGAGGCCGTTGTCACTACAGCCGCTAAGACCATGGGGACTCATCACTCCTTCCCAGGCAGTATAAACCGTCTTGACATGGGAATTAGGGTCACGAAGGTCAATTAGCATGTCCGCCCCCCAGTACGATCGCCAGGAGGGCGCGCAGGTCTTAGTATAACTTGTTACTCACTTTGTCTGAACTGGTCATCGAAGGGTCATAGACGTCAACGAGGTTGGTGAATATGAATCGTCGAAGGAGCTGCTGGAGGGTTACCAGTCGGTCTTCTATGCTCTGCGGTGGACAAAACAGTCGTCCAACAATGTTTTCCCCGATGACAAAGAAGACGCCAGCGTTGCATCGCTCTGCCTTTGAGTAGTCAGTTGGAGGTCGGCACCCACCTCCTCCAACTGACACCATTCGGACATTCCACTCCCACAGAGAGCTGCGAAGTCAACCTTGTGGCAAATCAGTTCTCGAGCGATCAGTGCATTCTCCTTTTCAGCCAGTTTCCTATCGGATAGCCCAAAGTGAGCGGAGTGAGCCAGAGTGAGCGGAGACAGTCGGCTCGTCTGTGTGATGATGCTGAGGTACGGGCACGATGATTGCTGTTTTGTTGTATTGTTTCGACCGTAATTTTTACTCCGTGCGCAATGGCCACCGTTCAGGTGACGTTACCTTAGGACTTCTTTGGGTCATCTTTTCGAACCCATTCCACGCGAGGAAACAGGCAGTGCTATGACTTTATCGGGCTTCTAAGGCGTCCCGGACGACCGGCGAACCACGCTAGGGGTGGAAGTTTAGTTTTATGCGAGAGCGACCCAGGTAAACCTGCGTCGCCTACAGGGTTGCATATCGCTCTCTCTATAGAACATAATGAAGTGGAAGGAGTAGGGGAGGGGAGAGAGGATGTGATGGGAACAGACTTATCGGGTGTTGGGACGTGCCCAACAGGGGTTACCCTCGTCTGCTTTAGCCCGCCAGTCGAGGAGGTTGCCGGGGTGTGGCCGCTGGGTAGAGAGTAGATGCTGGGCGCTATAGCTGAGAATTTGGTGCTAGTAATGAGCCTTGAGGTGCAGCCACTGCCTGCAAGAGACACGTGGAACAACCTCTTAACCCTAAACGGTGCACTGCATAACCGGACCTCCCTACACCTTAAAGCTCGTGCATACGCAGCGTCTAGCAATCAAAACGCTTCCTATTCGTTTTCATAAAGATACCGACATTCTTTCGCAGTATAGTTACTGACTAACTGATTTTTTATGTGCGGGCTTACAACCGATGAAAATTCGGCCAGGCAGTGACGACAGTCTGCGTAATCGACTGACCTCTGTTCTGTAAGAGTACGGGCTAAGTTTATCTCCAAATGGTACATGAGACAGCTGCCTGCCCACTTCTATCTGCATGTGGGAAGTCGGGGCCTTTTCCGTGTGGCGACAGACCTTATGGTCTTGCGCGTAACCAAAGAGTTGTGCGTAAATCTGGACGACTTAGTCATTTGGCCTCGCACTAAATAATCCACTACTATAATAGTTTCAACTTCGGAGTTATCGTAACTCACGAAGGGTCGTCTTTTAGTTCCTTGATTTGATTTAAAACGTGCGTAGCTGGTAGCTAATCCGAATTCATAGTGGAATCAACGCACCTACATAGCGAAATGTTCACGTTACTTCTATTTTCGTTATGGGCGCCGTAAGAGGATTTAGAGTTCATAGAATCACAAACGGTTCTACATACAATTTTATGGAGGACAAATGATTGTATTTATGAACTTTTTCTGTAATTTGGTGAATATTGTGTCCTTTACCGTATGGTCGTTGTTACTCGTGGGCGAAGTCAGCCAATTAACTAATGTCGCAATCAAATTCTAGAGAAGTATGCTTGGTTTGCCACTAATCCGTAATTTTGAGATAACGCCTATCATCGGCCTCTTAAGAGTCACAACTATCTATAGAGGGTTAAAAAACACTGGAGCTTGATGGAAGCCATTGTCTGAACCTATACGATCAGAATGGCGGGTGAGGTGTGGGATTTATCTGGATAGCAGAGTAAAGGATAAAATCGTCGGCCATGACTGTTCACTTAACGATCATGAACGCCGGTGCGACCTCACTACTTAATTTGAAATTCCCTATGTCCACCTTACGGCTGGTTCGGATTTTTTCCCGCGACGAGCAGGACGTAGCGATCCTTTAAATGTTTCGGCTGGCGAGTTCAGTTTAAAGACATTAGTATAAATTACCCAAAGCTGGCGTGATATGGATGGCAGAAGTTTGGTTTGGTGCTACTATTGGAAAAAAGTTCAAGATAGAAGGTTTATTACGCGTTTGCTGCCAGTGGCGAATAAATCCCATCCCCACTCTTCGGATTTCATATTAGACACGTGAGCATAAACATTGACACTGAAGAATGTGGTGTTACCAATCGAAAGCACCTGTAAACACAAGTATCTTGGTTATCTGGTGGTCCACTTCACCTGTATGAGAGACCAGCGGAAGTTGACTTCATCCACATTCTTTTTCGTCAATGCGTTGAATAAACATAGTTAACTCTGCTTCGTCTAACCTCTGGGGACACTCCTCTGGAGGTATCTGTGTTTTTCATCACGTCTCAACGATGAAAACTGTGACTGAGTGCAGAGTAAGATTGAGTGGTTATGTGTCCCAGTGTCTTCGCCATCTTAGTATAACTTTACATACAGATTTCAAATTTCTTTCTATTGAATATTTACACAGCCGCACAGACACCAGCAACGATTACGTCGTCTGCAGTAGGTGTTCATGCCTCCTTATGCTGAACCTAGCGGAGCCGAAATTCAGTCTACAGCCTATGAATAATGGTCACTAGTAGTGGCTATAGAAGTCGAGACACCACCTTTCGAGATTCATTTGGTTTATGAGATCGCATAGTGGACTCCGGACTGCCGTTATCTCAGCGATCATCTATCCACTGGTGGCTTGTTCAGTCGTTAAAATTGTTTTCGTTCCATTTAACCCTGGATCCATCAAAAAGGTGAAGCCAATCTGTTCTCACCTAGTCCTGCTGAGCTTCAGAAATCACATTTTCACATGGAGACCAGACTTAAATTTAAAATGCCGGATTCTTTGATGGCTTGGAGGTTCTCAATTTTGCCTGTCCGATACTATCCACCCAATTCTTCTGAACTACTAGTGAGCAAAATAAGAGACGTTGCTCTAGTCAAAGGCGGCTTCATATTCCCTTTAAACAACACTTTTCGCTGCGAAAGGTATCTGCCGGCTCCAAAATGTGATGTAGAATATGTATTCTTTACTCGTTTGCTATTTTTGTCGCTCCCCGCCAGCGTTCATGAGAACTCCGGTGTTTGCTCTTCAGCGAAACTTTATGCCGCAGCCTATTAAGGCATAAATTAATTGAATGAGACGCCCATCTTCCTGAAGTCCGCTGGTTTCCAGCTCCAGGTCCTGGGTTGATTTAAGTCTTATTTGAAGTTCGGTATGTTGGTATTTGGCATCATGTCGTTGGATTTTCCTACTCTAGGATTAAACATATACGATCTGCTGTTTTCTGGAGGATGACTGCCCTAAAAACGTGATATCTATGTCCACTTGACAGCTCTGGCCATGACTTTATTGTTTCTAAACAAAACATGGAAGTTGACAGTATTTCGTCCGAAAATATCAACCCATTTTTTGCAGCATTTTATAGTTATCCTATTCGTTAGGCCTTTTATAAAACTGATTTTTAGAAAACTGATTTTTGCCGGTCACTACTCAGTACAATCCTTACCTTATATGCGTTCTAGTTTCATTTGCAGATGCCTCTTTAACACTTATCGTTAGTCTTCAGGACGTAGGTGACATGCAGGCGTTACTGGTGTGGCAGTCCAGCTTAGCTCAGTTCGACTCGCTATTAAGGTATGATCGGACAATTGATTCCTGTGACTGGATAAGGTGGTGACTGTAAACAGAGATGCAAGTGTGCACCACCGTTTGGTCATCACTCACGCACACTTAATTCTGTTTATCTGAAGAAAGTATGGATCTGCACCTTTAAACTTTCTGTTTGTTGGCAGCAGCGACGATACATAAAATCAGAAAGGAAGCATAAAACAATTACGAAGGAAATATCGAAATTTTACAGAGAAAAAACAAATTCAGGTACTTGCGTCACACTATTTTTGCCGCCATCAGGGCAACTTCGGATAATTATGTTGGCCATTTGTCAATTTCTTTGCAAGACCTTTGAAAGAATGTACGCGAAATCTACTCCGTTTGCAATGAGCCAAGTTTTCTCGCCAGAAAATCTCACAGGCCTGTTCGGTTTCTGTCGGTTAATGTTCTGGATCAGGATTAACCACCTTGCTAGAATTTTTCCGCCGACGAGCCCTACACAAAGCTAAATGCAGCACCCTAACTAGACTCTATGTCTGACAGCCAGTATTGTCATCAGCATTGTCACCGGCCGCAATGCCTATCCCAAACACCAGTACTATATTGACTCGACGAGGTTAGAAGCTGTGGAAAGACACAGAGATCTGGGTGTATGGACGACCACCAATCTATCACCATCAGAGCACTGCAGAAAGATGGTCCAGAAGGCAACTAGTACTCTACACTGGATCAGACATCCATTTAAAATATTTCCTCCTAAACTCTTCGAAAAACTCTTTGGTGTCTTTGTAAGACCTCATTTAGAGTATGGAGTGCTAGCAGCTTCACCATGGATGAGGCAGGATATTAACTTACTCGAACAGGTGCAACGCAGAGCGACAAAGATGTTTGACGGTCTAAAGCATCTGTCTTATCAGGAGAGGCTGAATTCGCTTGGTCTATTCCCTCTCTCTTGTAGACAAATAAATTGCAGTTTACTCTGGATATTCCGGATTGTTCGTGGCCAGGGTTGCTCATTAAGAGCAGAGGACCTCTTTGAGTTCGCCCGTACAAACCAACTACGCGGCCATGCGTACAAAGTCGGGAATGAGCGAACACGTTTAGACCGGCGAAAATTTTTTTTCAGCCAGAGGGTTGTCAGGCTGTGGAACTCGCTTCCAAGCGAGATTGTGACGGCTGACACAGTTTGTGTGTTAAAAAGAAAACTTGCTCGTCTAGTTTTCGACAGAAATCGTCTTGTACAGCAGGACTATGCACGGCCAGTTTTGTAAAATCTGTCATATACAATCTTCCGCACTAATTTACAGTGACACTTATCTACAGTGATCCTATGCACTACCTTACGATTACGATTGAACTGTGACCCAATCAAATTTCAAATGCCTGCAATTTTATTTTATTTTTGAGTATGAATCTGGGAAAGAACTGTACATTAATATGCTCATCAAGGGCTCTGCCTCCAATACTTACATACATACATGCATACATACATACGAATGCAAACCGAAAACGCTTGTATGAAGGATGCGGACACTCTTTGGCAAAGTAAATATTGATTTTGAGCTGTTCACTTTCTTTTTTGGGCGACTGCTCACAGATGTCCATACAATCCTAGTGCTTGAGTTTGAGGATCTGTAGGATTCACACCTAGCCAAGATGCTGGACTGAATGAGGAGGATGCGGTGGTTCCAGCCGTCCTCTTTCCTGTAGTTTCACACCTGGAGTAAGTGGCTATACATACGGTGGCCATGAAGAAAGAGATGGCCTCTCTGAAACACCAGCTCGAGCGTCTCATCCCCCGTCGACCATCCGGCCGGCACCGTTCTCGTTCTCGATCACGAAACATAAACGCTTGTTGATACCAGCGGAACTGAGGTGATAATTCTAGACGATGATAGTTCCCCTGTCCTGTCATGTTCAGATACGGAAGCAACAACTTTCTCTGATAGTGCCATGTTTGCAGATGACAAAAAAATCTGGAATGTCATCGAAAATGCTGCTGATGAGACCAACTTCCAAGAAGATCTTCGTCGATTGGACGAGTGATCCCGCAGATGGCTCTTGTCCTTCAATTTGATAAAATGCAGCATACTGCGCCTCGGACATCAGACCCCTAGTACGCGGCAATACCATCTGAACGGAATGCCACTCCGAGAAGCAGAAATGCAGAAAGGTCTCGGAGTCTGGGCTGCAGACAGCCTATAGCCATCTACGCAATGTTGTAAGGCGGCCAAGGTCGCAAATTCAATGCTATTTGCCATCAAGCAGGCATTCGCAGTTTTCGATGAAGACTTCTTCTCCAAAGTCTTCGGCACGTTTGCAAGACCGCATTTCGAATATGCAATTCAGGCCTGGAGACCGTGGACTCATCAGGATTACAATCTGCTCGAAAGGGTGCAAAGACGAGCAACAAAATTAATATGAGGTCAAAGTGCATTGCCATTCGAGATCCGCTTAACTAACCTTGATCTCCATCCTCTGAGTTATAGGCAGTTACGCGACGACTTGATACACACTTTCCGTACCGTGCGTGGCTTGGACTGCGCCCTTCGACGACATTTTCCATCTCACCACTACAATCAACCTCCGGGGACATCCCTTCAAGCTGCGTGTGCCTCAGGTAGATTGAATGTGAGGAAGTATTTCTTCTTCAACCGTGTCGTGGAACCGTGGAATAACCTGCCCCAGACGATTGTCATGGCTCAATCTGTTGAGACATTTAAATGTCGGCTTACCAGACGTATGCTTCAGCGACAAGCAGACTATGCTACTCTGTAACCAAAAAAACCAGTGACATATATGAATCGATGCCAACCTTCACTTAATGCTGTATCTTTTTTCACATTTTTGATTATTTATCAATTTTTGTGTACAAATAGGGAGTTCAAAGACCTAAACCTATTTCCCTCAAAAACATTGACTGACTGACTGAGGTTGGCAGTCGTCGCCAACCATAATGACTGTGCACTTATGCCAGGAAAGAGAAAGGCGCCATGTGCTGTAACAGAGGACAAAGGTCTGTAGGCTGCTGTTTCGGAACTTAAGCGTGATGTCATTATGTGCCGGTTCATATCGCTGTGTTACTTTCAGATCCTTGGCATACATGAAGGACTTACCAATCGGAAATAAATCCGGTACATCGTTAAGATGAAGACAAAATAATTGCGGACCGAGTGCACTGCCCTGAATGACTCTACTCCTCACACATGTGGGGTTGGAGATAGCATTAAAAATCTTAACTCGTTTTGTGGCACTTCTCATGTAAGAGGATATAAAATTCAGAAGTTTGCAACCTATTCTGCAAGAAGAGGGTTTCAAGACAAGAAGAACATGCTCAACACAATCAACAGCCTTAGTGAAATGAAACTGGACTATGTAAAGTGCAAAATCATCGTCCATAGGTTGGAGAAGATGGTCAAAGAAAGAGAGCTCAAGGTGTCACAAGACCGAGCTTTGAGGAATACATGCTGGGCAGCATTCTATAGGTTATTCTCTGTTAAGTGGCACATCGCCTTATCTTTGATCAATGTCACTAGGATCTTCGAAGCTGCGGGGCGGATGCTTATTACCATAACC
Organism: Spirometra erinaceieuropaei; assembly: GCA_902702965.1. Classification (NCBI taxonomy): domain Eukaryota; kingdom Metazoa; phylum Platyhelminthes; class Cestoda; order Diphyllobothriidea; family Diphyllobothriidae; genus Spirometra; species Spirometra erinaceieuropaei. Next base: position 898,809 of record CACRXP010000135.1, on the reverse strand, counting down.
CGAACCCTAACCGCACCATATGACTAGTCTCAGCAGTAAACTTCATTATGCAACAAGCTCCTGCCAAACCCCGACCCTATCCCCTAACTTAATCCCAACCCTAACCCCCGCAATAACTCCAACGCTAACAGAGTTAATACTTCGTGCATAGTTTTCGGCTTAAAATCACAACAGCCAGCGCCATTGAAGTTAGCGAGGAATATTCTCAGAAAGTTTGTGGAGAAAGTTAATGAATCACCGAATAGGTGTTTTTGACTATGGGGAACGCGTGGGCAGCGGCGACCCTACAAGATTCTACCCGCGATTAGGCGAGGCCGTTCATCGCCCTGCTAGTTTCCCTCGTGCTTAGCCCTCTATCATGTCGGCTGACGGTAATTACTCACTTATTATCTGTTTTCATAAACTTTCTATTTGACAGTAAAGTATATTTTGTTGCATTCTTGATCGCAGCAAATTTTTATAAACGGTTTCAAGTGTGGATGATTATTATAATCATATATGAGCTCGTATAATCATGCATCCACAAAAGCTTGGTTTTGTTGGTGGGCCTTGCCTCGTGAATTTGAGAAGGATAATTATATATTTATTCTCAGAGGTGCGTGGATCCTATTAGGTTTTTTTTATAAGTGCAGTAGTAAGGTCTGCGCAAGGAGAAAAGACCGTTTAGTGTGCAACGAGCATCATTGGTTATGGCATTCCTGTGTATCACTCATAGCGGCTATTGAACGCACTTCCCCGGCCGTTTTATCGTCCACATGCTTTGATACAGAATTTGTCCCACAGTGTTTGTTTGTGACGACCTCCGGTCTAAGCGGGAGGCACCGGAACAGTCTGCTCCCGTTGTCGCCTGCGCTGCCGCTCACCCATGTCGCCTTTTGTTTACCTTATCCTCCTGTTCGTCACTGTCTGTGTGCTTGTGAGCCATCCATCAGGTCTCCAGAACCATGACGCCGGTCAGTGTTTACCTTCGTCGATTGGTCGCAGCCGGCTAAAGCCCAAACGCATGAATCTAACGACATAACCCGACTAACACTCGGCTTGAGAACGGCTGTTGCAACCTCCTGTTGAGTCACGTGCACGCTCTTAGCTGCAAATAATGTTGTCTTATCCTGACTTTTGGTTCGGGAAACCTCGAGTTTCAGTTTTTTAATCCCGCACAAGTTAGTACGCTAACTTGGAGTAAATCAGTCATCTCAAAGCCCATACACGTGTTTGACCGATATTCAGCCTCCGGATGACTCAGCTTCAAGGGCCTCTAGCTACTACCTCTGCTGCCTGTGTAGTTAAATTACACATCACGTGTAGATCTTGAGTTGCCGACCACTGCACTTCGACGAATTTACATCTTTCTATAATTATTTAATACATCTTACCATTATTTTCCAGTTGCGATGTAGATGAAAGCTTTCTCCCTCAAACTAGTGGACACACACGGCGAGTTTTGCCTTCGACTGAGTAGTACCTGTAGTGCAGTAAAAGATGTGCACCCCTGTGGGTCTCGGTTTCCATATTCACTTTTCTTCGCGTTCCTTCGACGTCCGTTTCGCGCCTGTGAGAGGACGTTTGTGGGGCTGGTCAGAGTATGAAGTTCCTTGAAAAACGGTCGTGTCGCTTACACGACTGTCTGTAGAAATACTAGTGGCTTCCTCGATGAAATGTCAAAAGATGTTATCAAATGTATTCAGCCCTGTTCCAGTAAAGGTTTTTTCATATGTTGCGTCTTGTGTTCAATGTGAGCAGATAGGTGTTCCACGTGTATGCTGGGGATATGTAATACCCGCTTTCAGAGAGGTTGGTCTGTTGAAACTTACAGACCTTGACCGAAACAAACATCCACATTGAAAAGCTCCTCACCATTTTGGTCTCGGTAACTTAAAACTCGTTTTTTTTGGCCAAAAATCGACATTGTGTGGGACATTTCTGTGCCAAATTGACATCGCGAAAATATTCCGTCTTGCATCGAGACTAATTGGGAGGTGCCCAGGAAGAGTCTGGAGCCAGAGGAAGTACGTGCAGTCGCAGACTTTGATCCAATTACTATCCAACTTCCATCCAGAAGTTCCTGTCAAGAAAAGACCAAGTGGTATTCTGAGACGGTTGGAACTGACGAGGCCAAACACTGCTAGTTGTACTTGGCACGAATGTGATCGCGCCTGATCAAGCCACCGTGGCCGATGTCCAGATTGAACCTTAACTCTTGGTGATCAGAGGAAGTGGATCTAGAGAGCCTGGCGCACTCTCTGCCAACAATGAGAACCAATGACCCAAGGATCATTCTCCTGTCTTTGCGGACCGTGTTGAGCCAGGTCGTGAGCTGACCAAGTAAGCAAAGGGTTAAGATGAAGGGTGGCAACTCCAAACTCGATCCAACTTTGCTGCACCCATAGGACATCCAACTTGATTGCGCTTGTTACGTAGCATAATTATTTTTCGGTTTTATCCTTTTTTAGCACCGCCGAAGTTATACGTGTCCGAAAAGGATGGTGACGACATCAAGGGTGATGGTTCAGAAAAGCACCCATTTAAGACCGTCATGCGTGCACTGAAGTCACTGAATGGAGATGTTCCGGCGAGTACTTGCATTTTCGTTGACGGTACAGAAGAACGGTGGGCACCGATACCAAAGACAAGGCTAAAAAAGAACCTCAAAAATTTCAAAACAGCACAGAACAAGGCAAAAGCTGGGGTGAGTCTCTTTAACAGGCGGACTAGCTGACATCTTCGTAGTTACCACATCTTATTGGAATTCACAATGTTTATTAATTATCGGCGAGGTTTCCCACTAATTTTTTTTGTCTGCAAGTCCCAACAGCCGGCTGCCGCCACAAAGGAGGCCGTGACTGCTGCCGGGGAAGCACTGGAAGCTCTTGTCATAACGGAGGACAAGTCTCTCCCAGCCGCAAAACAAGCGAAAATTCGCCGACTAAAGAATTTTATAGGCCAACGCGTCAAGGTTTACGGCTGGGCGCACAATGTCAGGCGTCAGAGCAAGAAGTTGATGTTCATCCTGCTGCGTGACGGTACTGGGTTTTTGCAGTGTGTGTTGGCAGACAACTTGGTAGGTCCCCACCGTCCGCACTTTTTCTAGTTCTCCGGTATTTGTTTGGAGATGTTCATCTGGAGTTTTGGTTCTTTGTTTTAACCCATATTAAAACCGTCTCCGTCGATGCTGCCTGGACCATTTCCCTGTCTCCCATAATCACGTTTGCAATAGCCAAAACCGTCGTGGTCTTGGTTCGTGTGATCGTCGGGCATGTCCATATCCGCCATCCGTGCTTTCAAGGATGACGTTCGTCCAAGTTTATCGAGGGCTACAGGGTTAGTAAATAGCTCTGCGTGTTTTTGAAGGTAACTTGCGCCGGTTAGGTGTTTGTCCATGAGGGTTCATTTTGGGCCATCGTGCTCTGCTTCGAGTAATCAAAGCCGATATGCGAGAAATCAAATATCTTTGCTATACTACGCATGGCTTGCGGTGACTAGACTAATTACTAGTGAAGAATTATGCAGTCATTGCGTTGCTAAAAGTCCTGTCTATGCATCAGAACTCGAGTTCAACCTTTCAAGCACATCGTAGCATCCTGTCCCTAACCAGATTCATAATCTTGTACTTCAGACAACTGTTCTCGTGCCTGCTCGAGCCGACCAGACTGACGTCCCAGATTGAGCCTCCAGGCTTGAGGACCAGCGGCAGCGGATCTAGAGGGTACGATTTACTGCCTTCTTCAGAAAGAGGAATCAAAGATCCAAAAACCACCCTCGTGTCCTCGCGGACGCTGTCGATTCAGGTTTTGATTTTACCAGGTGGGCGCAGGCTTCAGAAATTCAGGCTTCAGTGAACTGATTGGGAGGCTAAACAAGAAAGCGTCTAGATAACCTCGATCGTCTTTATCAGTCTGAGATGTTTCCGCGAACTTTCTACGCCGACTGCGCTCCGTCTTACTCCAGACGAGGTAGGCGTACGTCAATCGAGGGTTGGTTCCCAGGCAGCCGTTGTCAAAACTCCTGTTTTCGCACACAGCCTGACCGTAAGGAGGTGCCAACCAGATGGATGCGTGGCTCATCCGTACCTTCTTGGTGATTAAGGTACTGCGAAGTGGTCCATGGACATCTGGGTCTTCCGAAATCCCGTAGTATCATTGACTTTGGTGATAATATAATTCCTGCTCTGTCCAATTGGCAACTACGCTCGGATGTTCTTCAAACTGTACATTTCAGACCGTAAGCTGTTAATCTCTAGGGACTCATTTCCTTGGTCTGATATGCTGCCGGGAGTCATACTGTCCTTTCTGCATTTCTTGCTTGAAAGATCTCATTTACCCGAGGCACGGCGCTCTGACGCTAGGGAGGCGATATGGTTAATGTAACTGAACTGAACCATCCGGCCCCTAAGTGTAAATTCGATCTCTCCAGAGCCTCACTAAACCCCTTTGAGTTTGCACATGCTTCCAGTTTTGTCATTTTTTGGCCAAGATTCCTGTTCAGGGCCCCTCCAGGTCATTTGTAAGCCTGTAGTCTTCCGTTTGTCTCCGGCTTTCCAATTAATTTCGGATGTTTCCCTCCAGTGTCTCACTGCCGACGCCCTGACTTTATCGCCGGAGTCCTCACTGTTCGTGTGTGGAAAGCTGGTGAAGGTTCCTGAGGGCCAGCGTGCACCTGGCGACATTGAACTACAAGCCGACTACTGGGAATGCATCGGAAAGGCTCCTGCTGGCGGTGTCGAATCCATCCTCACAAAGGATAGTGAGGTTGATCTTCAACTGGATAACAGACATCTCATAATTCGAGGAATGAGGGTTCGTGCTGTCTGCTTGCCTTATTTCATTATCTGAGTTGGTTTTACTCTCCCAAGCCCTTACTTCCACTGATCGAATTTTTACGTTTCTCATTGACAGGGCTCCAAAATCCTGAAGCTGACTTCCATTATCTCGGAGGCCTTCCGTGACCATTATCGGGATCGTGGGTATACTGAGGTAAGAATATGCAATTTACTCTCTTCCCCATTTTGTGGTGTTTTTCGGCCCGGCCATCGGTCTTGCGTTTTCACGAAGTATGCCATGGACGCTTCTCTTGAAACCAGAGCATGTGGTTGGTCTTCCTCTTAACTGCGTGTGAAGTCTGTATCTAGTTCCCCACCCTTCAAAGTAGGTACTGTTCGGAAGTGCATGATTTAAGCAGAAGGGCCGTTTCACTGACGCCGTTTTGAATCTATGTTCACGCTGTAGAGTTCCAAGGCAGTCTAAAATCGTAAGGTTCACTCCAGATTTGGCGTCTTAAGAACTGTTTATCATAAAAGTGCCAGCATCCTAGCGTCAGACTATTTGAAATAGGATGGAGTCGAGCCGCCAACCTCCCGACTATGCCATCAGAGCCATCTAGGATACGCCTGTCGTCTGTTCAAACAGTTGATATTCCCTGATCCACAGTTTCTGCGATTTGTCATTGAAAAACTTTTGACCGTTAAAATTACAGACTACCAGGTTTTTTTTCTAGATGTGTATCCTAGGTTGGGGGATGTGGCGCCACCACCTTTTTGCAGTTCCGCAGCTTGTCACTCGCAGCCTCATGTCAATCAGTCGTCCTTACTTGTGAACAAGGGCCTCCATGCATAGTCACTTGAGGGATTTGTGCCTCGCTGAGAGGCATCGGTATCCAACCCGCCTAGCCCTATCGCCGGTGCAGCGCATAACGGGTTTGTCCGCAGATCGATCGAAAATGGCCAGCGCTGTTACGTAACATCTACAGGAAGGGGGGAGGTCAAATAAAGAGGGCTAAGGCAAGATGCCAAGTCGGCAACAGCCCAATCGACTGGACTCGTTTTGGCCATTGAATCGCTATGAGAGAGAAGAGGCGATCGACCTTGCCCGATCTTTTGCCACTATAATTACATTAACGCGCTTGTCCCTAGTGCCATCTCGGGTATAAGGGGTGTTTGTTGCCGCGTTGGATGAACTAGGTATTCCGCCGAAGACACTGAGGTCGTATAGGTCCTGATCAACCCATATTTCCCCACTATGCGCGTCATTTCACTGCCATAAATCCAACTTTCTTACTGCCTCTTTTGAGATTCGCTTGACTATCACAGTAAAGTTTACCACGCCGCACTTTTGGTAGAACTCCATTTAATCGTCTGTTTTTTTTAGGTCCACCCACCGACACTCGTACAAACTCAAGTTGAGGGGGGCTCTACGCTCTTCAGCTTCAACTACTTTGGTGAGGAGGCCTACTTGACTCAATCTAGCCAGTTGTATCTTGAAACCTGTATCCCAGCCGTTGGTGACTGTTTCTGCATGGTTCGGAGTTATCGTGCTGAAAAGGTATGGCCTCTTGGAAGTGCACAATCTTACCCTTTTGATGTCCACATCTGTGCATCAGTGTAGCCTTGCAGTTTCTATGGCAGTGACTGCGAGGATTGGCTGCCTTGTGTTCTCTCACAATGATCTGTCTCTTTTCATGTTGATAACACTTCCTGCGTTTGAATTTTCTAGATTTTCTCCCTACATAGTTTCCTTGTGCTTGAATTGATTGTCTGGGATCAGGGTGGCTGCAATTACTCCTACTGCTTTCAAATATCTGCACATTAACTGAGACCGAAAATATTTATTTAAGTCTATTGGTGATTTTTATTTGAGCCAGAAAGGCAGTGGAGGTGGCTAGTTATTTGTGCCTTCGCGAAGACCGAGTTTCGCAACCCCTGAAGTGTCGGGTTAGCATGCCGCAACTGTTCATTTGCACTGGGCCTTCCAAGCTTCAGCCCATTAAATGCGTTTTACACCCCAATTTCTATTAAACTTCCCCTCTTTATCATTTTTATGCCATTCGAATTTCCGCATTCTAGAGCCGTACTCGCCGACATTTGTCTGAATACCTTCATGTGGAGGCCGAGTTGCCGTTCATTCAATTTGACGACCTCTTGAACAGCATTGAAGATCTAGTCGTTGACGTCACTGAGCGAGTCATGAAGGTGGCGAAGGACCTCGTCCTCGAGATCAACCCTGTAAGTCATTGGAGAAGCTGCTGACGATGACTATGCCCCCCCCCACACATGTGCTACTTTAGTTGCATGTGCTGCAGAACAGAGACGGTTATTCGAAGTGGTGGAGTATTCTGCGCTCTGTTAACTTCTCACCCCCTGCCATCTTCAGGAATTCGTGGCACCAAAGCGTCCATTCCGACGAATGGAGTACCGGGATGCCATTAAATGGCTCAACGAACACGGCATCAAGAAGGAAGATCAGACTCCTTTCGTCTTCGGTGACGATATCCCCGAGGCCCCTGAGAGGCAGATGACTGACACCATCGGAGTGCCCATCCTCCTAATCAAATTCCCCACTACCCTGAAGGCCTTCTATATGCAAAGAGTCAAGGGAGACCCGACGGTTACTGAATCGGTATGCCTCTCACTGTTGTGTCGACTGTCTTCTTTATAGAGAAACTGACTGTGAATTTGCCTTTTTGTACAGCCAAAATGTGCGTTTTCTAAGCAACGAGCAGTGTAAAGTACCATTGGTTGTTTCCTCTCGTTGCCGCTGGGCAAATTTCTCCGTGTTTGCCTCTTTTAAAGGTTGATCTGTTGATTCCCGGTGTCGGAGAGATTGTTGGCGGTTCCATGAGGATGACAGGATACGAGGATTTGCTTGAGGGATACAAACGTGAGGGCATTTCCCCGGAGCCATACTATTGGTACACTCAACAGGTAAGTCTACACTTAACACCACCTAGGTGTGTTTAAATGAGCCCCGTTGGTTTATGGTGCCCACCTCGTTGTGTTCCCATCCACGTACCTAATTAGGGTTTGTTATTATTTGAAGAGGGCGAGAAACGCAGAGCAGAGCAAGTGTTTGGTCGTCAATCCCAGCATGTGACAAGATCCTGTCCTCCATTCTGCCGACAACATGCTACCTACTCGTAGCATATTACTTTTTGGTATTTGCTGAGAAGTTTCGGTTTTCTGTGGCTACCTCACTCTTTGTGCCAACAACCCGGAACTCGAAGTGACTTTTGGGAAATGCGGTGCCGCCGAGTGACGCCTCTGTAAAAACAGGTCACCATGGTCCTAGCTATGAGTAGGAGTATTAGTAGACGCCTGAAGCGTCCTCCTTGTGCGTCAATTAACCCCTTTTCAACTTCGCGGCAGTGTAATTGTTCGCAGTAAATTGCACCGATCGAGTTCGTAGTGCATGAGACTGAATTGTGTCTGTTACTTGATGTAATTAATACCACCCAGTTTTTGTCGTAACCCCACCTTTTTGGTACTTTGACGACAGTCTTTAGCATGAAATCACTCCGTTCATCACCAGAGTCGACGTACTTCGTACTTTTTAGGCCATCTTTCTTGTTTGCTGTCTGCAGCGATCATGATGAGGCGTATATCGGTCCTTTTCATAATCCCACGCCTTCTGGGCTCTATCTCGTCGCCGCTAACTTAATGTTTCTTAACATTTCAGCGTCAATTTGGTACATGCCCGCACGGGGGATATGGCTTGGGCTTCGAGCGTTTTTGCACTTGGATGCTCGGACAGTATCACATTCGTGATGTTTGTCTGTACCCGCGTTACACGGGCCGATGTAGACCCTAATTTAGGAACCCCGGTAATCCTTTCAGCTCCCCCCTCCCTTCCCCGTGCCTTGTTCATTGTCAGCGCCGCTTCTTTCCTCCCCGCGTTCCCGACTAATAAACGCAGTTCTTCTAAATGCTGTCTTTTTTGCTCTTTCTCCTGCCCACCCCGTGTAAGGTTAGAGAGGAAACTTGTAGTGTCTGGACGTGTTTCTACCGGTCTAGAATACCCTAGGTGGAGATGGTGGCGAGCTTAGAGCCTTTTCTTCACCTCGCCACGTAGGCAATGGCTGCCCGCATCGACTGAGTAGTATCTGTCTCGCCAACGCGTTCCGCTGCTGCTGGCGTATTTACCCCCGAGGTCGTCACCATAGTGACGACGCGTTAAGTCGGCTGCCTTAGGTGTCAGGCCGGGTTCATGCGCTCCACCTTGTCTCAGGAGGTCAGGTCTGACCTGCCTTCTGGTGGCGGGTTTGACGTGGGAGAGGGTAGCGACTGTCGACTTATTCTGTTTACTCTGTACCTTCATTTTGGCATCGGCGTTTGTTGAGATAAGATGGTTTGATCGCCTTGAAGGCCCAAGAAGACGATTCCGGCAGGGCTGGGGTAGACTTCACATTAGCTCTGTGAGTGGGTGAGGCGGTTTGGCAAGTTGTAGTACATGCTAAATGGGTCTCGTCTCCAGTATCGGTGGAGAGATTGCTCCGAATTCGTGGGTTTTGATTTCCCAACATTTCCTAGAAGTCGGGAGAAGAGTAGAATGTTGGTTTCATGGGTTGACGGCGGTCTGAAAATGGGGCTTCGGCAAAAGGCTCAGAACAGTCGGCAGGTGTTAGCGAGGGACTCCGTGGTGTAACCTTAGTTTCAGTAACGGAATTCCCTAAGATCTGGGTGTCTTTGACCAATGGGCACCGGTGAATGGCTGTCGTGCTTCGCAGAGGTTTGACCAAACAGAGTCCTGTCCCATTGAACGAGTACCCTACCACAGGTTTCGTATTGCGGTTGTCGGGTGTATGTGTGCAGATCATTGAGCGACTGAACAAGTTTCCTAGTGCTGTTGGGCACTACAGCCTCTTCTGTCGAATGGACCCTACTGGATTGAGGGAGTTTGGTTCCTCCCAAAATGTTCTTACTATGCCCTACTAAACTATCCAGCAGGAAATCAAGTCTTACCTTGGTGAAGAGGGTAAGATGTGACCGGTGTCTCTTTTCGACACTAGCTAATATTATGAGTTTGACTAGGAACTACTATCGATCGGGCTTGCCCTCTACAACTCCATTTAAAAGCCGGGAGCCCCAACTTGCAAGTGTGTCTGTTCACGCAGGTTCAAGCTGGAGGGGCTAATCATCTGTAGACTAGGCCAAACTGGCACATGCAAACGATTGATGGCTCGGTTTTGACATCCACCCATGTCGGGCCTGCAAGAGGGGTGATTGTTCGACGGCGTCAAATGTGTACTCTACGACGAGGTGGACCTGAGACGGTGACTTGCGCAGCGCCCGCCACACTACCTCGTTTCTTACCCGCCTTGGCCTAGCGGTAAGACGGGGCTAGGACAACCGGGGGGCGGGTTCGGGTGCGGTGGCTGGAAACTGAACAGTCCCGTCTACGCGCGCTACACGCGGCCCGGCACCAGCCAGTCGAGCCAGATCTTCACGAAGCAGAAGGATCGGCTCGGATCCCATCCGGATGAGAGTACAGTAAGGGTCGCCGGATTTAATATTGCTGATTCTTTCACCAACACAGACCAGGCCTGAAAAGAACGAACCTCGAATCCCAAAAGAGGCATTGTGAAGGTTACGTTGAGTAAGAAGCACTGTAGCCCGACATCCAACCACAATGGATCAGGTTATTCATAGATGTTTTGGCAGGTTTTGAATAATTCATATTGACCCAACTGTGAAAAACTCGGCGCCTCGATGGGATTCGAACCCACGCAGTAAGGAGAAGGCTTTAGTATAGCCAACGCTCTAACCACTTGAGCTACGAGGCCCCGCCGGACGACTCGAGTTTAATTACATTTGGGTCAAGTTAGCCGCCCAGCCTATTGCAACGTCTGTTGGAGTAATTGGCCACGCGGGGAGCGCACTGGTGAACACTCTTCCCAACACCCGGGTCAACGCGTCAGATGGTCGAGCAATCATCACACCAACATCCAACGCACGTGATGAAATTGCAGCAATTAACGACGCGAATATCGGCCATCACGCCACGGGCAACGAACCCTGATGAAGGGGAGGGAGCCATGAATATTCATAGGTATGCGGTAGCATGGCTACTGCATCCTATAAATACTGCAGCCGCATGTGCATGAGCCACCCTTATCTGCTTATGTCTCTGATGATGGATTCGAGCAGGAATCCGAAACGTCAGGCTATTAAAGCTCTTGTCCCGGCGATCGTGTCTTCTTCAAAACTTTCGTACTATTATTGTTTTCAGTAGACGTGGCACTGCTCGTGGAACATACTGTCCTCAAATCTGCGCTGTTTTCGTCATGGTCGCTGTTATCATACGAGCGTTCTCTATTAACGAGGTAGGCCGGGACTATCCGGCTGAAAGGACGTTCTCCGATTTCAAGAAGTCCTTCGAGAGTACCTCATCGGCGTCTCTTACGAAAAGTATTGAGGTGTTTAACCGAAGGCACCACTTTAAAATAATCAAAACGTTTTATGTCATTAAGTATGCAAGGCATTTTTTTGGTACCAGTAGGAAACGACCTTCTCTAGGATTCGGTAGATGTACTATCTCATGGAATGTTAACCGAAATTCTAAAATATGTTTCGATCCAAAAGGATTAGCTGAGTAGGGCTATAACATGGTGCAGCATAATTCCAAGATATTTCAGTCACTCTAGGATGTTAATTTTTAGATCAATTTCTTTTTGGTTGTCTGCAATAATGCACAGTAAAAATGACTACTTAAGTAGCAGGAACATTTCACATTGGTGTTCGGGGCACTTACAAATTCAGTTATATTTTATAGGAAACGCGCACAAGAGTAATTTCATTTGAACTCATTTAGTAGCAAATCACGTCTTCTTCGAATTTCCTACTTAAAGGGTGTTTCAGTTTTAAAAAAAATTTCAATTCCCGAATAATTGTTTGCCCCACCTGCCGTTTCACCTGCATTAAGGGTTTTCAAACTATATGCCGTATACATTCCGTCAGAGGAATGCCACACAGTTCTCAACGCTGTTAGGAAGATGTCTCACAGCATTCATGAAACGTCCTGATGCGATGTTGTTTGAGTCGGCATTTCATGGTCTTAAAAGTCTCACAATTAGAAATTATTTTTAAGACCGAAAGATACTTCAAGTATAAAAGTTGGACAAGACGTAATTTTCCACCACATGAGTACAAAAAGGAATATTTTTGCGCAACCTCGCAAAATATATTTGAATGTATAAGGGCATCTAAAGCGAATCGGGAAAATAAATACTACTTCAACATTCATTTTTACAGCATTTAGTTTATGCAGGCGGCTGAAAACAAGCTCGTTCAAAAGCCGGCATCCTGATGCGGCTGAAATATCTGGGGATAATACGGCACGATTATTAATATTACAACCCTACTTAATTAGTCCTTTCAGCTTGAAAACGTACAGAATTTCAACCAATATTCCATGAGATTGCGCATCCACTGTAAGTCCTCTTCTCACGGAATCTTAACATGGAGGTGGTCATTTTAGCTGATATCAAAAATGTGGAATGCCATCAGAAGTCCTGCTAGCGCTAAGAAATTACAAGAAAACGCTGGACATCTGATAGTCTGACCGGCCAGAGGGCTTCAAAAGTTTACTGGGCTCAAATGCGTTTTTCTCGCACTTGGACGTGCGTCAGCAATATTATTTGACGGACAAACAGCAGCACATTGATGGAATTCCAGTCCTTGGAGCGACGGCGAATTTAATTCCACCGCACAACTGGTCCCCGACAATGCCTTATTCGTGTTTTCATCAGCTTTCTTTCTGAATGCTTCTCACTAATCTTTAGCCTGCCCCTTAAACCTTCACCGCAATACGGAATGCTTTATTGGGAGTCATGTTTCAGGGATGATATTTATCTCAACAAGGAGCGCAAAGAGGGTCGATGTTTCCAAGAATCTGTGAAACGCAAATCAAGTTCGGTTTATTTCCTTTACGTTAAGTACAACTAAGATATAACCTACCGTGAGCATTCCGTACTCCCTGCAGGCATAGCTGTTTATCAGAATAGGTGAACTTAATTGAGCTTGAAAGCATAATGACCGTTTGAAGGCCGTGGACGAAAACGTCCAGCGTGAGCAGCATTGATGATTGTGGCGGGAGAATTAATTTATGGTGGAATAGATCTGTGCAACATCTGTCACACGCTCTCCTCCCTCGTCCACCTTAATCCGGTGACAGGACAGTGTCGGCTGGTCTTGGGCGCAGTGACTGACTGAGTTACACAGCCTGTCTACGCGTGCACACACGACATAGTCCTTACAATCTGTACCAGGCTTTCATTGTTCTGGCTCGGACCGCAGGCGCGTGCTGGTGCAATAAAGGTCACATTCTGGAAGAACCACTTCAAGTTGGCACCCAATCCTCCAGTCATTCCAAAATGCAACTCGAGTTATAGAAGCGAAGATACGAGTTCCAGGAAGTAGTCTTGAAGAAGGAGACACGATCGCTGTCCCAGCGAAGTTCACCCAGGTCTCCGGGTTCATCTGTAGATGCCCGAGGAAGGTCTCCACGGTGTCCTTTTAGCGACCCTTTGTCGACCTTGCATACGACCAGCCGTAAAATAGCCGCATGGTAAGGGTATGGTTTACGCCCGGGATCACTTATTTCGGGGAGAAGTTGTGTTAAAAGTAAATGACTGGCAATATTTATTTGTAGGTGACAGAGAAAGGAATGAAAAGACCTCTCGGTGGCTGCTGCGTTAGGTTGGTCAAGAGGCTTTCAGGAATTCATCGGAGTAAAAATACGACAATGTAATGCCTTTTCGACAATGCCTCCGAATTGACACTAACTTTATTTATTATTATCATTAAATGGTAAAAAATACTGTCCCCTTTTGATTGGTGACAGTATGGAGGATCAGAATTTGTGGTACCACAAAGTTCTTGAATGTTCGACTCTTTTCCTCAACACAATTGCTCCTCGGAATAAGTGACCCCGGGCGTAAGCCATACCCTTGCCAGCCGCTTGACCAGACGCTTATCATCCATCCCCACGGTCTGGCCGCTTCGTCGCAGATGCATCTGGTTCAACAAGGCTTAGATACCGACGGCGCCGGTTCTTCCCACGATGCCATCATAAACCATTTAAACGACCATCTGCAGAAGGTCGATCGCGAACTTATGCATCTGGTCCAACAAAGGCTTTCCTCTAGCAAACCGACTGTCTGGCCATAAAAATCGTTCTCAGGCAAGACCGTAACTGTAGCACTGCAAATGAGTTTAGAAGACAGCTGAATCCTGTCCTTTTCCAGGGTAAAGAGATATCATACTAACAGCAAAGGTACTAACTAAAAGCCCGTACACGCGTGTCTCGCCGATATTCTGCGGCTGCATGGCACAGCTGAGGGTAGTTCGGCCCATTCGTGGGTCCCTCAGAATTCCCCGTCTGCTTTGTGGTAGATACTCCAATTTAGAAATTGTTACTTTTTAATTTCCTCAGAAATTATCTGCAAACTGGGGAAAAATCAGTATATTCTAGGTCTTTGGCAAAATATTAATATTTAACAAATTCGATCTGAGCATATACACCTAGAATACACTGATCTACTCCAAATTTACAGTTAATTTCTGAGGAAATTAAAAGAATTATGTCCTTTTTGATAATCATCGACTCTTTAACTTTATTACCCATAGCCTGATTCGAAATACGCCTCTTATGTTACATGCCCTCCGCAAATTTCGCCGAGAAAGTGACCTTGTGAAAGTACAGTGTCCAGTGACACCCTTACAATGAAGGAGATTTAATGTTCATCGACTTCCGCAGAACCTTCGACAGTGTCCCAAATCAACGCTTCTTGCATAAACTGAACGCCCCATGACAGTTCTGCAATCATTGCTCCTTATTCTTTGTGTCAGTGACCTGCCATCTGCATCTTTGCCACTCTACGATCATGTTTCCCGATGACTTTTAGGCTCTGGCAAGTTAGCAAGGGCCCGGATGACAAGAGGGCTCATCAAAATAATCAATACCGACTGAAAGCATGGTCAAAGTGATGGCTACTGGATTTCAATGTGAGAAGTGTGCAGCTCCCATCTGCCTCCAATCAAATACCACCCAAACGTCATCATGAGGATATATGTCCTGAGAGACATTCAACTCTCCATAGAATATTCACAGAAGCATCTCTGTGTTTGGATACAAAGCTGTCTGAAAACGCCATTGCGATACATCGAGGCAGCGAAAACGCCAAGGAGACTCCATGCTATCAGAAGGCGTTTACAACTTTCAACAAAGGCTTCTTTGGTAAGTCTACGCACCTTCGTTCTACCTCACCTAGAACATGGCGCACAGGCGTGGCGGCCATGCCTGTTGAAGGACACAATGTCCCGAGAAAGAAAAACATCGCACAAAAAGGCTAAAAAGGGTTGAAATATCTCTGTTTTACAGGCAGCAAAGGGGTAAATTCTTGTTTTGGCTTGCAAGATGATGCAGTACCATGAAAGAGGACTACGTTTTTAAGACATGCTTCAGAGGCATCTCTCGCCTCATCTTTGTGAACACTCGGCGAAGCTACGTGCGAAAGTGTCCAGGCCGAATCTTCGTTCTGAATTCTTCAGGCAACGAGTATTATGACGGCGGAATGATTTTCCCCTGCACAGCGCCCCTCTACCTTTCTCCATGAGACGTCCAACAGGTAATACTACTTAAAATGTATGAGTAGTGTTTATATAGTAATAATCTGCCGAATGCGAGCTCAACTGTACGCACTACGCCGGCTTTGCTTATTGCCTAAATATTCCGAAAATAACCCCGATTCCTGTAAGACCACTTGAAAACACACAATCAAACAGTGGACGGATTTTCAACTGCAGCAGTTCATATTACAGAAATTAGTGGATAATATTTAAATGCTAACAGTGTAGAAAAATTCTTTTTGGGTGCGTTATTTGTCCTTTTCCAGTTTTATTGACTGAGTAATATGCGGGGGTGACTATCTGAAAAGAGGCTCACCCGAATAGATTTATTGAAGTGCTCACGTTACGGAAAAATTGATCAAATTGGCCAAAGTGTAAAGTGCACAAAAATCGAACAGAAGTGCAACAGGCGTGCCGGGATAATCTGCCTTGGGCTGATCGATTTTCCTCTCCTTTCGATACCGCTGTTTTTGGAGGATGTTTGGCGAGCTTGACAGCTGAGTGCATTAGGAGGCATCAAATAGATGGACGGCGACTGAACTCCTTTGGATTTTGTACAGTCTGATAGTTCTTTTGCTCCCGCATCGGGTGAGTTCATCGACTGGGCGTGTATGCGCGGTTTTATTAAGTTCTGTGTGACCGTCTGTGTCCCTAAAAGTGCCATGTGGTAGATTCACTGGACAATCAAGAGGGGCCATATCGGATTCTGGCAGGCGTTGTCGGATTGCGCGCCATAACAAATGTCAACATTTCGGGGTGCGGTGACAGACCCGGCTGCCGGCAGAATTCGCGCACACCTGCCGCTCACACATTACTTTTGTTGGCCCAAAGCCTGGTCATTCGCTGTGTGGATCAGGGGGTGTAGGGACACGTCTAATTGCGGGTTCGGCCGTGCCAGTCGCCTGCGCCCTCCCTCGCCTCCTCTTATCTTGACTCTGTCTTGACAAAGGGTCCAGATGGGGAGTGGGGAGGAGGAGAGAGTGCGGTAGACGCTGCGAAAACTCACTCTCACTACAAACCAATTCACGCACAAGTCGCCGTGTCTGCTGCACCGTGCTGTGTAACACACGGTGGACATCGTCGGAATCGACGGTAGAACTGCCGTGTGTCCGTCTTGTCCTGGTCCTAGTGTACCTAATAACGCAGGGATTCATAACCTGCAAGAAGGTAAAGATGTCCGTTGATGGACTTGGAAGCTGAGTGTGTTAATTGTTCTGTCCCTGAGTTGTCCCCGTTTAAGATGCGCGTCCCCTCAACGTCAAAAGTATGCCCAGTTCATGGAATGTGCACTGCCAACTGAGGGTTTATGTGTGGCCTCCGAGCTGCCAATTTGTGATCGTTTTGCGAATCTGAAGTTATTGAAGGACCTCCCCAACATAACTGCAGTCTCCAACATTGCAGCATATTTTGCAGACAACTGCCAAGGTTTCATTGAATGGCAGCCCATCCTTTGATTGTATCAAACGGCAGCAAATTTCTGTTTGGGGTCGACGAGGTATGCCTGATCTGGAGAGCTGTAACAATCGCGAAACTGTCACGGAGACTCCTCTAATGCAGAGAATGGAACTCTGGACATCGGGTTGCTGTTCATTAGATCTTCGTCCTCTAGCTTTGCTCAATAAAACGTCTTAGGTGGCAGCTACTCCTGAAGAATTCGGGGGGGGGGTATAGCCGTTCATCATTTTTGTTTGTCGGCATACTCCAGAGTGTTTCAACTACTTGGAGTATAGCGTGGACACAGTTACGTTTGTGAGATAGAGAGTACTTGCTGTTGAAGCGTAGTATTTGTCTTTAATTGGTAACTTTTCTGAATATGGTGCTTTTGAGAAGAAAAAGAAGAAGAGTAAGACGAAGAAGAAGAAGAAGAAGAAGGAGTAGGAGGAAACGGAGGAGGAGGAGGAGGAGGAGGAGGAGGAGGAGGAGGAGAAGGATAAAGAGGACTAAGAAGGAAGAAAAGGACGGGGATGTGGAGGAAGAGGAACGAAAAAAAACGAAGAAGAAGAAGAAGAAAAAGAAGAAGAAGAAGAAGAAGAAGAAGCACAAAAGGAAGAAGAAGAAACAGAGAGCATAGAATAAGGTGAGGAAAAAGAAGCATAAAAAGAGGAAGAAGCAGAGAGGGAAGAATAAGAAGAAGAATGAAGAGGTAGATGACGGAGACCTGCTCGTTTGAAATCCTACTATTGAAGTAGTAAACCGGCGGATTTTTATCGAAGACCGATGATCGGCAAAAAGTGTGCCGGTACGCATTACCGTGTCGGCCACGCGCACTTCTGGTAGCTAGATCATAATTATGTTGTAGCGCAGACACGGATAGAAAAAAGGTCTGCATCTGAAGCAGATACTCGTGAACTTCGGTACCAACTGGGAGTTGGCTCAACTTTAGATGAAAAATGCTGACTGCTGTCCGCCTGTAAAAACTGCTTCCGTCTGCAAGTACGGACACTAATTTTTAATCGGAATTACGGCTGTGGCGTCCTCTTGTTATCCATACAAATATTCGAGAAAGTGCGCTTGCAAACCTTTCAGATTAGAGTCCTTTAAAATTTGTTGGTAAAATTGTACATTGCTTTTTTATCCATTCTCAGATGGTGCATCGATGGGAAAGTTTTAGGCTGTAGATCATCCATTGTTTAGGCTGTACAAGCGACCAGTAAGCATGCGCAGTCCATGGAAGACCGGAAGACTATAGAATTGTGTCGTCCCAAAGTGACAAGCGGAGCCTATAGGGAGGCGTCCGAGTCTAATTATATCCAGTTATTCCTACAAACTAGGATACAAGCACTGTTCTCCACCGAGCCCATTCAATGCACTAATGCAAGCTCTGCAGTTGCCATGGCCAGAAGTCAATTAACCGCCCGCCCACATACTGATAAAGAAAGCTAGACACCCCCAGCCAAATGATCCTCCCCTCTTCCGGTCACTTGCCACAATTTTAACCAATAGCCTACCTAACCGTGAACACCCTATATAAGCGTACGTCGATTCGAAGAGAAGCTTGAGACTACCCTCATATGTCTGCCAACCTTCTCTCTGTTTTGCACTAGTGTACTTTGAGAAATAGGTATATTTCGAGGTGCATTCACTTCTTGCCTGTATTTCGAAGAAGAAGGCACGGCTTCTGTTGCTAACGTCAAATGTCTGGAGAGGCGACGACACCCATCGTCTGTGTCACCGGTTCAATCAATCATAGACTCAGTCACACCCCAGGGTGGTAGTTGGATTCACTGCGACCCGGCACAGTTATGTCGTTGGCTATCTCCCTTCAGGTCGGTCTTTCGCTGGCTGCCAAGCCTACGTGCTGGAGAGGGAGGTCTAGGCGAGGTGCTTCCATTTTGGTTTTATTCAACCATCTTTTGGCATCTGACGCAAATTTCAGCAATGCGTGTCGTGGCTTTAGATTCACGCCGAGTTTTTCGATACCTGAGACTAGGGGCCACAGAGGAATTCTTCGGTTGCTTCGTCCAAAAACAGTATGCGATATATTTTGAAGTAGAGTTTGAGAATGATGAGGACGGAGAAGATCCGGGAGGCGGAACTCCTTCCACCTTACATGTGAATCTAAGTGACTGTTCTCCACAGAGGACATCGCTGCTGAGTGAATCCGAAGTTTGAGAAGTGTACTAGAACATGCTCAGCATCAAGCTCAAAAGCTTGATTTCGTCATTTGTGGTACCAGCTGCTACAGATGACAGCATATACTATCTCACAAGTTTTAGTCGGATTATATTAAACGAAAGAGGAACGGCCTGCTGTTTTGACAGTAGGTTTGCGTAGTCAGAATGCAAACAGCTCCCCACTTCTGGATTTAAAATGCACCCCGCTCAGCCATATATTCAAGCCCGTTTCCCTGTCCGTTTCAAACGGGCTCGTGGCCCAGTTGTTAGAGGCGTTGG
>CACRXP010000135.1:865004-876660 GCA_902702965.1 Spirometra erinaceieuropaei | reverse complement strand
TTTATGGGAATGCTGACGCTTTGGAGAGCTTGGTGTGCGTGTCGTGCTAATCGGCCTCGGACCGATCGATTTTTCATCCTTCCCTGTCCCGGTTTTTCGGAGGTTGTTTGGCGGGCTCGTTAGCTGCCCTGTGAGCAGCTTATGAAATCCTGCGTCGTTACACAGGACAGAACGGTCATGACAGCTCGACCGTCGTGGCCGACGATGTCCACCCTGTGCCTAACGGCAGGGTACAAGTGGGAATGATGATATGCGCTGAATCTACCACACTCTCTCCTCCTCTGCCACATGGATCGGTGTCATGACCAAGACAAGAGGCGTAAGAGGGCACAGGCGGTTGACAAGACATAAACCCGCACACAGGCGTACCACCACACTCCTGGCCCACAACGGACACTGACCAGGATTTAACGCAATAACGTTCAGAGGGGGAGTGGCTCGGATCCCACTGGATGGGAGTGCCATAGACGCCACATCAAGAGGGAACCAGTGCAGCCTGACTCTCAGTCCGCCACTCCACACAAACACACACCGGGCTGACTGCAAAGTTAAATTCATCGCGTTGATTGGCAACCTTCCTAGTCACGGATTTTGGTGTAACCTGATACCTTTAGGGGCGTCGAATTGTTCGTAGTGAGGAAAATGTGCTGAGACGTCAACCTCAGTCTCCATTCTTATATCCAGGCCCTAGCCACTGTCCGAGCGGGTCAGTCGTCTGTTGCGAGGAATGGGCACAGTGGCTGATATGACTGTGCGTGCCACATATACGACCTGGCCCCTAAAACACACACACACACACACACACACACACACACACACTCAAAGGCTTACGCCTATTTCCCTCAATAAACTGAACTGAACTGAACTGAACTGAACTGAACTGAACACACACGAAGTGAGGTAGGCGGCACAGGTCTCAAATGCGAGAGAATGCCAGAGGTCACATCAGGAAGTAGACATTGCAGACTGGCTCCCAGGTTACCAGTCAGCCACTCTGGATAAACACACTCACTGGACTGACTACGAGGTCTGAGTTCCATCATCAGTTGGGGACCTTCCCAGCCGACAGGTCATCCGACTATGTCCACCGTATGACCCACAGCAGGTTGGGAGCAGAGACCGTGGCTTGCACAGGATTATAGTGAGAGTAGACTTGCGCTGCATGTACCACACTCTCTCCTCCTCCCCCCACCTGAACCCGCTGTCAGGACAGAGTCAAAAGGCGCAGGTTGATACCACGGTCGAGCCCGCACTTTGGCATTCTACTTCACACTACCTGGACTACACAAAAATCACCAGGACTTTAACCAAAAGCATAAGAGGGGGCCGGCGCGTCCGAAGCCGAATCTAGGCACGCCGTTACTCCTGGCTCGGATTCCACAGAGTGGTAATGCCATAGAGGCCACATTAGGAAGGAGCCATTGCAACCTGACTCTTAGACCACCAGCCGACCACTTCACACTAGCACACACAACGCTGGGCCGACTGCGAGGTCCAAGTTATCCCCTCAGTTGGCAGCCTTCCAAGCCACGGCTTTTACCGCACCATGATAGCTTTAAGCGCGTCAAGCCGCGGTGTTTAACGCACCACGATGGCCTCAGGCTCGTGTCATGCATCCCACGCAGGAGCCGAGGAACGCACTTCCGACATACGTGAGAGGTGACAGAGAGACATACTGGCACCGACCAGCTGGTATCTGCGCGACCATTACTCAGGCAACTCAGGACGAACCACATGACAGATCGACCGTTGCGTGCGATCTACACCTACCGCACTTCCTCCACCCCTCACCCACCTGGATACGGTGTCAAGACAGAGCCAAGAAGGTCGGAGGTGCGCTTGGACACACACAATCTGATCTCCACAGCATGCGATAGGCGGCTTGGATCCCACATGTGCGATGGAGTCATAACTGTCGCATTGGGAAGGAGCCATTGCAACCTGACTCTCAATTCTGAGAGGGTTGAATTAACCATCGCGTCCAGCTTCAGCCGTCTTACATTGTCACTGGAGTACGGCGAGTGTCGGAAAATAGAGTGAGGAAGATGCGTCGGGCGTCTACTCCTCTACAAACAAGTTCATTTGGGAGTTTCCACTGCGCCTTCTGTGAGACAGCATTCCGTCCCTTGTAGTGGGAAGACTCTCGTGTGTGTTCAAGTCAAGGGCAAATTTACAGCATTCTGTTGTGAAAAAGTAGAAATGGAGTATGATGATATATTCGGTCATTACAAGATACTCGAAGTTGCTGTTTGTCAGCCCACTTGACACCACCGCTAGCAAAGTGGTACCCAAAGTTACTCCCTGATAGACATAACCAAATGCATTTTATTAACGACAAAGACAAAGGAAACTGAAATAGCCATTTCTGGCCCTTAAGAACAATCGGTGAGCGCCCCCTACCTTTGTATATTCCAGAATCGAAACCGACAGGGCAACGGGCTTTTGGCCCAGTGGTTAGAGGCGTTGGACTTCAAACAGGTCGCGAGTTCGAGCCCCAGGTGATCCACACTTCGGGGTTGGGTATGACTGGCTGACGACGGCCAATAAACCAAAAATTGTCATTCCAGTCTCCCTTGTCTTTTTCGGCAATATCATACTGCCTATATCATGCGCCGCTGTGCGGCTGCTGGTTGGGCTCGAGAGAGGGCCCCTAAGGCACAACGGAACGAGTGAGTTCCGTAAGAAAGATCGGTTAGCGCCCCCTACCATAACCAGATGTTTTCAGTAGTCCACCCTTAAACCGACCCACAAATCGGTAGTCACTACTAACAAAGGTAAGTAGAACTTAAATGACCATTTCCGGCCTACTTACCGTCGGTCAACCGGTGCCGTTTTCCAGGCGAGAATGAAGTCTATTGTACAGCTTTTCACAGGAGAGGGTGCCTGTTAGGCTACTCTCTTAGGTGTAAGTACGCGTACTTTAAATTAATCCGTCAATACGGCAGCAGGCGCCTCGAAGAACCAACGATTTTTTTTTATCTAGAACACTTGTTTTGTCAGTCTTGGGGAGATGGGGAAGGAACATAAACGGAGATCGAGGACCGGGGTGACTGCTTCTGGCCCCATTGCGGCCATCTGGCCGGCTATACCTCGGCCAACGTGCCTCCGGGGACTACCTGCGATTTCGAAAAGACTGCTAAAAGGAAAATTTCCCAATCACGCTATCTTGTTTATCTGCATTGGGTAAGGATAGTGTACGTAATCACTCTGGGTGATTGGTACGTTTCATAACGTTTTACCCGGCAGTAGTTAACGAAGTGGACGCATATTTTGACCTCTGATAGCGTTACCGATAATAAAGCTGCCCGTTTCGGGCTCAAATCTAGGGTTTGGAGGACGGTTAAGATTGGTGTTATTTGAGCTATTCCTGGGAATAAGGCTTCCAGACTTAGGCAATAGTTTGAATTCAGGATAGAGGCCAGGGTTAGGGTTTATGTGCTTGGCTTATGGCTGCGGTTAAGTCCGACTTTT
This sequence comes from Spirometra erinaceieuropaei, assembly GCA_902702965.1. Taxonomy (NCBI): domain Eukaryota; kingdom Metazoa; phylum Platyhelminthes; class Cestoda; order Diphyllobothriidea; family Diphyllobothriidae; genus Spirometra; species Spirometra erinaceieuropaei. The sequence goes on along the minus strand of CACRXP010000135.1, from coordinate 873,189 downwards.
CCTTAAATTCGTAGAGGTTAGAGATTTCCCACTGAATACATGACCATGGTTGGCGTTAGGTCTGTAGCTAAGTACGGTCTCCTCAAGCGGGATTCATACCATACCCTTGTCCTACATTGTTTTCAAGAGGACGTAAGAGTATTTATGACCACTAAATATTTAGGTTAATACAAACAGAAACTTCCGGCTTTTTATGTCATCAGAACTATATCGTCGAGTATCAGTTGCTTGTAATTTCCACTTCCAAGATTCGAGCAGACTCCTTGTTGATGCCAAAGTCCATGAAAATCAGTTTCAATCTCATGCCCTTAGGGCTATTTGCACCTGAACCACACCATGCCTGCAAAAGGCGGGCAGAATTATGCGCATCCGCTAACTCTATCACTGGACTGACGATCACTCTGGTCCCTCCTCGCCGTTCTCATCATGCATTCACCCCTCCTCTACAGTTCCACAGAACTGTGCTCCTCTGGGTTGTCACAGCCCGGTAGCTGTCTTGACTGGCAAGCTTAAACAGGTGAAGATGTAGCTGCCACCTCTCACGGTCGCCACCGCCTACTCCTGTCACCCTCGGTACGCGCACCGGGCGTGACTCAACCCCGGGCCTGCGATGTCGTGACACCGACCAATGTTTATCTCTTCGCTAACGGAAGCAAAGAGGCGAGTTTCAATGATTAATCACGAAGAAAGAGGTACGATCTCTGGAACAAGAGTTTTATGAGTGCGGTGTGTCGGATTTTCACTCCATAATCAGAGACAGAGTAAGATAAGAGCACTTTTTATGGGATGTAGTTACTTGGCCGCTTCACGCCCATCACAGTTAGCAGCTCTCGAGTGCATCGCTGTCCGACTGGCCAAATGTTGAAGTATGCGGTTGCTATGTGCCTGTGTGCCAGTCAAGATTATCGGCTCCCACGCTCATCGCACGCCGCCAAGTTGCTAACTGCCGGATTTCGTCATCCGTAGGCTCTCCGCGTGGCTAAGTACTTTGTCTAAGCAAGGTCTCAGCACCGAATGTAGAGCATGGAGTTCGTTGCACTAAATGATTGATTGAAGACCGGAAAACGATGAGTCGAGCAGTTCGCGGCTCACGCGGTTGTCGCCTCTCGCAAGAATTTCTGCTTCGCCAAAACTAAAATCTGCGGTTCGGTCCCGTCGAATGAGCCGCGACATGGGAGTTACCGTCGTTCCTCCTACGTGCTGCTGTGTGCTCGGCCATCCGCGTCCGACTTCTCTGACAGTTGCTTTGTTCCTCAACTGCACCATCTCCGGTAAACGACTCCAGATGTTTCCTGTCGTGACAGTGGGTATTTCGGTCTCATGATCTGATGCCTTTGGCCTGTTAGCAACTCCGATTCCAAAGGGTATAAGAAGGCGGCTGACGGTTTTCGAAACAAGCTTCGTGTACGGGAGGGCTCGCCAAGATATGAGGCCGGGAGGATTTCGACTCTCGTCTTGTTTGTACAGACACCGTTTGATGAAGTTGAGCGGGCAGCCATTGGCTTTGAATGCTCGTCGAAAATATTGTAATTCAGCAACCATGTCTTCCGGTTAACTACGGTCTGTCTCCACACGCTGGTGTAGTGTCCCTATGCAACTGCTTTTGTGGTTGATCTGGTGGTTGCTGTTGTAGCTCAGAACTTGCGTTGTGTTTGCGCTTTCCTGAATACTTTGGCTTTTAGGCCAACAAAATCTTCGTCAGCTCCTTTGGTGGCAGGCTGGGCACCACCTTATCAATTTGAGCGACACTGGGGTAGGCAGCATTAGTGGTCATCGGACGGACTCAGGTGCTGACATTCAGTGGACACCTCAAGGCCGTCTTTCCGAACATACGATGCACGCATAGCACGCGTGACTCAACCCCAGGCTTGCGACGTCGGTCAATATTTCTCTCATCTTCGACGGGCCACAGCCGGACGAAGCTCGGGCGCATGCGCTTCCGCGGTGCTCTGCATGGATAAAGTCTTGTACAGTAGGTGGGCCTACTCATGAAATGCCAACCGAAATTCCGAAATGCGTCTTCGTTTCGAAAAAATTAATTAAGTAGGGATGTAAAACTAGTCAACCTGCTGCATAAATCTATGATAACTCAGTTACCTCAGGATGCCAGCTCTCGAACGAACCTCCTTCCTGCTGCATGCAAAAAACTGCACTCTATAAAAATGACTACTTATGTAGTATGCATTTTGCTTATTAATTTTCGATGTCCTTAAAATTCCAATTATATTTCATGGAAAACATGCATGAAAATATTCATTCTCTTACTCATTCATTCGGTATACAATTACGTCTTCTTCCAGTCTTATACCTGAAGGAAGGGTAAAAGTTTCAAATTGTGGGATGTTTTAATACCGTGAGAAGACCGTTCATAAATCGTCATGTCTCTGCCTTTACCAACGTGGCTTGTAAAGTTAACGATATGGATCAAATCCACTGCTAAGTTTTATGAACCCTATATAGACCCCCTTGATTGCCGTAGAGAAATGTGTGGTTTTCCGTTCGCGGAAAATATACGGCTTGCAGTTTGGAAACCCTGAATCTGAGTGTAAGGGTAGAGTGAGTTCAGAATTATTCGGGAATTGGAAAAGTTTTCGAAAACGGAATTATACACTTTCTTTGAGTCTAAGATGAGAAGCAGACGTAATTGTCTACCTAATGAGCTGAAGAATAAATATTTTTGTGCATGTTTTCCATGAAATATAATTGAATCATTACGGGCAACGAAAATAAATGAAAAACTGCATGCTACTTAAGTAGTAATTTCTCACAAAGTGTAGTTTTTGCATGCAGCCAGAAGGAAGTTCAGTCGTAAGCCAGCATCCTGGGGTAGCTGAAATATTATTGAATAATTTTGCAGGCTGGCTAGTTTTACAACCCTACTTAATTACTCATTTCGAAACGAAAGCGTATTTCGAAATTTCGGTTGACATTCCATTAGTTAGCCCACCTACTGTACATCCAACTGCCTTTCCTGTCTTCTAGCTTGAAAATCTTCAGTCCCTCGACAAATGCAGTCGGCGCACCCCACCGTCCTGACTGAAATATGCACAGTCTGGTTTGGGAGGTAGGGAGCCTGCCGCGTTGTGGTCCGCGTAGACGACAAGTTCGTTCCAGACCCGTCAACGCGCTCCGTTGTTAGGTACATATGTTTTGTGGGTTACAGACGGAGCCTCTAGTGATCCTTTCGGGGAGAGAACCTCGCAGATCAGGTTACGAACTGTGCTCGTCCCCTCGCGTCTTGAAGGGCAATCTATGGTGCTCACAGGCAGTAGCGTAGCAAACAGTAATTATGTAAGGGAGCGCCAGAGCTGGGGTTGGGATGGCTGGCTGACGACTGCTAATAAACCAGAAACGGTTGCCCCAGTTCTCTTTGCTTTTGCTGCCATCCCCTCTACTTTTTTTATTTTAGGTACAATATCACTCTTATGCGCCACCTACATGATCGAACTGCCTTCTAAACACAACCATGTTACTAAACTTTTTATCCCACTTAGCAGTGAGCTCCACATCTAGTCTATAGATTAGACCAAAGGGCGTCTTCGTTAGTCTGGTAGCACATGTTTACGTTTGAAATTCTACGGGTGGTCAAATTGATGGCTTATTTTTTTAAATCTCAAAGAAGGTTCCCAGTTTTGTGGGCAGCCCTGCGCCTAGACATTGCGGACTGCATAGATTTTGGTATATCTTGTTGTCTGTAAGAGCGGAGAAGTAAGTGTAGCTCGTTTAATGTATCACAGTATAGTAGATTCTTAGACCATTGACCATCCGTGTTGTCTGTTGGTGGAAGAGGGAAGAGAGAGTGCGATAGATGCCTCGCAAGTCTGCTATCACGAGAAACCAATTCGGGCGCAAATCACTGGCCCTGCTCTCTCCCTGCTGTGAAGCACATGGTGGACATATTCGGTCACGACGCTCTAACTGCCGTGTGTGTTTTGTCCTAGAAGGGGCCACGCGGTTGAAGTAGTGGACCAACACAGGAGCTGGATCGTGGCCCGACAGGCGTTGTTGGGAATACAAACCATAAATAGTGCTAACATTAGTGTGTGGTGGGACGTCTATGTCCAGGCTCGCGCCAGGCCCGTTAGGGTCCGTACTACCAGCCTATTTTTCTGATGGTTAGTGTCCGTTTTGAACCAGGAGTGTAATGACACATCTACTTGCGAGTTCCTTCGCCGTGCCAAACAAGTGCCGCCTCTCTCGCCTCCGATCCTCTTTAATGCCTTGACACAGGACCCCGGTGGGCGGGGAGGAGAGGGTGCGGTAGATGCTGCGCAAGTCGGCTATTAGCGTAAGCGAATTCACGCGCAGGTCTCCCTCCCGTGGGGAACACGGTGGACATCATTGAAATAGATGGTCGGACTGCCGCCTGGTGGAGGTTTAATGTCTGCACTGTCCACGCTCATTCACTCACCGCATGGACTTATTCGGTCACATGCGTATTCACAACGGCGGACTTCACCGCAGTATTGACACATCCAGCGCATCTTGTAAATCCACCAACTCTCTTATCGCCGGCCCAACCAACTCCACATCCACCAGTGACGCCACCACTAGCAGCAAAACAACTCTAACCGACTCGGCAAAAACATGCGGTCCGACCCACGTAACCTTTGATGGGTTTCCATAACTGGGGTGCTTCTACATATGTACATGCACTATTTTTAAGGCGAATTAAATGCACATCTCTTGGGAGGCAAATGCGCAGTTGAAAAGGTGAGCGTACATAAACATTGCTTCATTCATCTATTCAGTATTTTTAGCATATCGCGTGTGTCTTTGTAGGGGGCCAAGTCGCGTGCCGGCCACCTCGCCTAATCTCCGCATCAGCTGGTTGGCCGCTTTGTGCGGTTGACTGATGCACGAGACTCAGTGCATAATTCCTCACTATAAACAATCTGTAGTGCTTGAAGCTGGCAAGATGCGCTAGAAGCCGTGGTTTGGAAAGCTGCCAACTATCGATTCAGCTCGCACCATACAGTTAGATGAGTGTGTGTCTGTTTGTACATTGGCCGGCTGTTGGACTGAAGGTTAGACTGCAATGGCTTATTGATGTTGTCTCTATGGCAATCCTACTCAGTGGAGTCCAATCCGTTGTGGTGGGACGCATTTATGTGCGGGTCTTCGTCGTGCCAGCCACTTGCGTCCCCCCCTCCCCGCCTCCCATATTCTTGACTCTATCATGACAGGGGGCCCTAGTGAGAGGAGCGTGATAGATGCTGCGCCAGTCCACCTTCAGTACGAACGAATTCACGAGCAAGTCACCATGCTGGCCCCACCCGTCGTGATCGACGGTCGAACAGTCGAGTGAAGGCTTTCCCTCACATAAGTCACTACACCTGATGACATCATATCCAATCTACCCGGCTCGGATTGGTCACTAGTGCATTGGAGAGGGAAGCCAGCCTAGCTAGAATTTCAACAAAACTGACAAACTAAAGCCGTTGCCTCAAAAGGTGCCAAGCGGTGGGATAGTTCGACGCTGTCATGGACTAGGCGTCGGGCTGCACCGCCTCCTACTCAATATAACCTTCGCAACAACTCTTTTACTAGGTTCGATGATCGTACGTCCCAGGTCTGACATGTGCTGCTGTAAATAGCAGCTAGAGTACACTAGGCTATCCTTACTTTCACTCAGATCGGATCCCTGCCGTCCCGCGAGAACCTGATCCATTGCGGCGGACCAGATCGTGTGCGGCTCGCGTGGACAGGCTTCTTAGCTTCGTTAGCCACAGCGCCCAAGGCCGCTTCCGGTTGTCCTGATTCAGCCCTGCCACACGACTCAGATGGGCAAGAAAGGAGATAGTGAAGTTGGTGCTGCGCAAGTCCCCAAACCACCATCTTAGGTCCACCTCGTCATAGGGCATACGCTGCACACCGTCGAGCAACCATCCTTTCTGCAGGCCCGAAATACTTGGAAGTCACCACCGAGCCCTAAATCGCTTGGATGTGCCAATCTGACCTAGACACCAGATGGCCAGCTCCTACAGCTTGAACCTGCGTGAACGGACGCAACCACAAGCCAGGGCTTCTGGCTTTTAATCGGAGTTGTAGAGGGCAAGCCCGACTGTCAGAAGTTCCTAGTCCCACTTGTAATACGAGTCTAGTGCCGAAGGGAGACATCGGTGACATCTTATCCTCTTCACCAAGGCAAGACTTGATTTCCTGTTAGATAGGTTAGTAGGACGTAGTAAGAACTTTCTGGACACAAACAAACTCCCTCAATCCAGTAGAGTCCACCCGACAGAAAATGCTGCAGTGCCGAACAGCACCAGGAAACTTGTTTGGTCGCTCACTGATCTGCACACACACCCGACAACCCCAATAACCTGTGGTAAGGTACTCGTTCACTGGGACAGGACTATGCTTAGCTGAACCTCTGCGAAGGCACGACAGCCATTCACCGGTGCCCATTGGTCGAATACACCCAGATCTCAGGCCATTCCGCTGCTGAAACTAAGCCCATACCACAGAGCCCCTCGTCAACACCCCCGCCCCCCTGTTCTGAGCCTTCTGCCTACGCCCCATTTCCAGACCGGCGTCACCCCACGAAACCGACACTCTACTCTTCTCCCGACTTTCGAGAAACCTTGGAAAATCACAACTCACGAAGTTGGAGCAATTCATTCACTGGTACTGGGGGGTAGATCCATCTAACGTATACCACTGCTTGTCAAACCGCCCCACCCACTCACAGAGCTGATTTAAAGTCTACCCCAGCCCTACCAGAATTGTCTTCTTGGGCCTTCAAGGCGATCAAACCATCTTATCTCAACAAACGCCCACGCCAAAATGAATGTACAAGGTAAACAGAATAAGTCGACAGTCGCTAACCTTTCCCACGTGAAACCCGCCACGAGAAGGCAGGTCAGACCTGACCTCCCGAGACAAGGTGGGGCGCATGAACCCGGCCTGGCAGCCGACATAACGCGTCGTCACTATGGTGACGACCTCGTGGGTAAATGCGCCAGCAGCAGCGGGACTCGTTGGCGAGACAGATACTACTCAGTCGATGCGGGCAGCCATTGCCTACGTGGCGAGGTGAAGAAAAGGCTCTAAGCTCGCCACCACCTCCACCTAGGGTATTCTTGACCAGTAGAAACGCGTCCAGACACTACAAGTTTCCTGTCTAACCTTACACGGGGTGGGCAGGAGAAAGAGCTAAAAGTACAGTATTTAGAAGAACTGCATTTATTAATTGGGACGTGGGGAGGAAAGAAGCGGCGCTGACAATGAACAAGGCACGGGGAAGGGAGGGGGGAGCTGAAAGGATTACCGGGGTTCCTAAATTAGGGTCTACATCGGCCCGTGTAACGCGGGTACAGGCAGACATCACGAATGTGATACTGTCCGAGCATCCAAGTGCAAAAACGCTCGAAGCCCAGACCATATCCACCGTGTGGGCATGTACCAAATTGACGCTGAAATGTTAAGAAACATTAGGTTAGCGACGACGAGATAGAGCCCAGTAGGCGTGGGATTATGAAAAAGACCGATATACGCTTCATCATGACCGCCGTAGTCAGCAAAGTAGAAAGGTGGCCTAAAAAGTACGAAGTAGGTCGACGCTGATGATGAACGGAGCAATTTAATGCTACAAACTGTCCTAAAAGTACTAAAAAGGCAGATTTCCGACAAAAACTGGGTGGTATTATTTAGATCACCTAACAGGCACGATTCAGTTTCTTGCACTACGAACTCGTTCGGTGCAAGTTACTGCGAAAAATTACACTGCCGCGAAGTTGAAAAGGGGTTCATTGACCCACAAGGAGGACGCTTCAGGCGTCTACTAATACTCCTACTCATAGCTAGGACCATGGTGACCTGTTTTTACAGAGGCGTCACTCGGCGGCACCGCATTTTCCGAAGTCACTTCGAGTTCCGGGTTGTTAGCACAAAGAGTGAGGTAGCCACAGAAAACCGAAACTTCTCACCAAATGCTAAGAAATAATATGCTACGAGTAGGTTGCATGTTGTCGGCAGAATGGAGGACAGGTTCCTGTCACGTGCTGGGGTTGACGACCAAACACTAGCTCTGCTCGGCTTTTCTCGCCTTCTCAAAATAATAACAAACCCTAATTAGGTATGTGGCTGGGAACACAAGGGGGTGGGCACCGTAAACTAACGGCGCTCATTTAAACACACCTAGGTGGTGTTAAGTGTAGACTTACCTGCTGAGTGTACCAAT
>CACRXP010000135.1:818920-858455 GCA_902702965.1 Spirometra erinaceieuropaei | reverse complement strand
TCATCTGCCTCTCAGGGGCCTCGGGGATATCGTCACCGAAGACGAAAGGAGTCTGATCTTCCTTCTTGATGCCGTGTTCGTTGAGCCATTTAATGGCATCCCGGTACTCCATTCGTCGGAATGGACGCTTTGGTGCCACGAAGTCCTGAAGAGGGCAGGGGGTGAGAAGTTAACAGAGCGCAGAATACTCCACCACTTCGAACAACCGTCTCTGTTCTGCAGCACATGCAACTAAAGTAGCACATGTGTGGGGGAGCATAGTCATCGTCAGCAGCTTCTCCAATGACTTACAGGGTTGATCTCAAGGACGAGGTCCTTCGCCACCTTCATGACTCGCTCAGTGACGTCAACGACTAGATCTTCAATGCTGTTCAAGAGGTCGTCAAATTGAATGAACGGCAACTCGGCCTCCACATGAAGGTATTCAGACAAATGTCGGCGAGTACGGCTCTAGAATGCGGAAATACGAATGGTGTAAAAATGATAAAGAGGGGAAGCCTAATAGACATTGGGGTATAAAACGCATTTAATGGGCTGAATCTTGGAAGGCCCGGTGAAAATGAACAGTTGTGGCATGCTAACTCGACACTACAGGGGTCGCGAAACTCGGTCTTCGCGAAGGCACAAATAACTGGCCATCTCCACTGCCTTTCTGGCTCAAATAAAAATCACCAATAGACTTAAATACATATTTTCAGTCTCAGTTAATCTGCAGATATTTGAAGGCAGTAGGAGTAATTGCAGCCACCCAGATCCCAGACAATCAATTCAAGCACAAGGAAACTATGTAGGGAGAAAATCTAGAAAATTCAAACGCAGGAAGTGTTATCAACATGAAAAGAGACAGATCATTGTGAGAGAACACAAGGCAGCCAATCCTCGCAGTCACTGCCATAGAAACTGCAAGGCTACACTGATGCACAGATGTGGACATCAAGAGGGTGAGATCGTGCACTTCCAAGAGGTCATACCTTTTCAGCGCGATAACTCCGAACCATGCAGAAACAGTCACCAACGGCTGGGATACAGGTTTCAAGATACAACTGGCTAGACTGAGTCAAGTAGGCCTCCTCACCAAAGTAGTTGAAGCTGAAGAGCGTAGAGCCTCCCTCAACCTGAGTTTGTACGAGTGTCGGGGGGTGGACCTAAAAAGACAAACGATTAAATACACTCACTGGAGTTCTACAAAAAGTGCAGCGTGGTAAACTTTACTGTGATAGTATGGCGAACCTCAAAAGAGGCACTAAGAAAGTTGGATTTATGGCAGCGAAATGACGCGCATGGTGGGGAAATATGGGTTGATCAGGACCTATACGACCTCAGTTTCTTAGGCGAAATACCTAGTCCGTCGAACGCTGCGACAAACATCCCCAATACCCGAGGAGGCACTGGGAAAAAGAGCGTTAATGTAATAGTAATGGCAAAAGATCGGGCAAGGTCGACCTCCTCTGTCTCTCATGGCGGTTTAACGGCAAAAACGGGTCAAGTCGATAGGGTGGTAGCTGACCAACTATTTTGCCTCAGTCCCCCTGTAGATCTCATGAGGCAACGCTGGTCATTTTGGATCGATCTGCGAGCAAACCCGTTATGCGCTACAGTGGCGATAGGACCGGACCAGCTGGCTGTCAGTGTTTCTCAACAAGGCACAATTCTCTCAAGTGACCTTGCATGGAAGCCCCCGTTCGCGAATAGGGACGATGGATTGGCATGTGGCAGCCAGTGACGCGCTGTGGAACTGCAAAAAGGTGGTGGCGGTATATTTCTCAAACTAGGACACACCCTGCAGGGAACTGTTTACGAATAAAAACGACTGATATGCACCCGACAGCGAAAGGTGGTGGCGGCACACATCTCCCCCCTTCCCCCCCTCCAAAGCTAGGATACCCAGCCATGACAGAATCAGCAGTTTTAACAATCAGGAAATCCGTAAAGGCAGATCACAGAATTTAGGCTGTTTGCACAGCTGGCAGGCATATCCTAAATGGCTCTGGCCGCGTAGCATCCGGTGTGAATTCGTAAGGTCTGCGGCTTGATCTCGTCCTACTTCACACATGGTCTTACGCTGCCCTCAAGAGGTCAAATCTTGCGTGAGCAGTTTTGAAACAAATCCAAGACGGCGTCATTGGAACGGATCAGCCGGTTAAATCAGAGTTTCCAGCGGCGCATACTTTGAATGGCGAGGAACTAGGGACAGACTTCACACGCAGGTAAGAGAAAGACCAACCACATGCTCTGGCTGCAAGACAAGCGTCCATGGCATACCTCGCGAAAACGCAAGACCGATGGCCGGGTCGAAAAACACCATAACATGGGTGATGGGAGAGTAAATTGCATATTCTTACCTCAGTATACCCTCGATCCCGATAATGGTCACGGAAGGCCTCCGAGATAATGGAAGTCAGCTTCAGGATTTTGGAGCCCTGTCAATGAGAAGCATAAAAAGTCGACCAGTGGAAGTAAGAGTTTGGGAGAGTAAAACCAAATCAGATAGTTAAATAAGGCAAGCAGAAGGCACGAACCCTCATTCCTCGAATTATGAGATGTCTGTTGTCCAGTTGAAGATCAACCTCACTATCCTTTGTGAGGATGGATTCGACACCGCCGGCGGGAGCCTTTCCGATGCATTCCCAGTAGTCGGCTTGTAGCTCAATGTCGCCAGGTGCACGCTGGCCCTCAGGAACCTTCACCAGCTTTCCACACACGAACAGTGAGGACTCCGGCGATAAAGTCAGGGCGTCGGCAGTGAGACACTGGAAGAAAACATCCGAAATTAATTGGAAAGCCGGAGACAAACGGAAGACTACAGGCTTACAAATGACCTGAAGGGGCCCTGAACAGGAATCTTGGTCAGAGAAATGACACGACCGAAAGCATGTGGAGACTCAAAGGGGTTTATTGCGGATATGACGAGGTCCAGTTTACACTTGGGCACCGGATGACTCAGTTAGACTACTATATCGCCTCCCTGGCGTCAGACTGCCATGACCTGTAGAATGTAGTCTGAGGTGAATATGTTCCCTAAATGCATGAATGCGGGATAGACGATATGGCTCCCAGCAGTATATCAGATCAGGAAAATGCCCCGTCTGAGATTAACAGTTAGTGAATCCCGTAGGGGAACGGAGGGCATGATGTGCTTCAGAAGTTGAACCCAAGTTCCGCTGCAGGGACAGAACTGTTTCGGTAACATAACGTCTACATAATTCGTCACTATTAAGTAATCTAATTCTCAGCACGCCAATAGTAAGTATAGTGGACATATTTAACGTCAAGCATGATGGGTTAGATGACTTGTAGAAAAGCACAAGGGTCCAAAATCAACCTTATTGGACAAATATCTAACCGACGACAGTTAGCTCCTAACAGCACGCAAAGCTATCCACGAGCTCTGTAGCCCTTGATAATCTTGGACGAACGTCATCCTTGAAGGCATGGATGGTGGATGTGGACATGCCGGACAATCACCTGAACCAAGACCACGACCGTCTTGGCTATTGCAGACGTGATTATGAGAGACAGGGAAATGGTCCAGGCAGCATCGACCGAAACGGTTTTAATGTGGGTTAGGACAAAGAACCAAAACTTCAAATGAACACTTCCGAAAAAATACCGGAGAACTAGAAAAAGTGCGGACGGTGGGGACCTACCAAGTTGTCTGCCAACACGCACTGCAAAAACCCAGTACCGTCACGCAGCAGGATGAACATCAACTTCTTGCTCTGACGCCTGACATTGTGCGCCCAGCCGTAAACCTTGACGCGTTGGCCTATAAAATCCTTTAGTTGGCGAATTTTCGCTTGTTTTGCAGCTGGGAGAGACTTGTCCTCCGTTATGACAAGAGCTTCCAGTGCTTCCCCGGCAGCAGTCACGGCCTCCTTTGTGGCGGCAGCCGGCTGTTGGGACTTGCAGACAAAAAAAATTAGTGGGAAACCTCGCCGATAATTAATAAACATTGTGAATTCCAATAAGAGGTGGTAACTACGAAGATGTCAGCTAGTCCGCCTGTTAAAGAGACTCACCCCAGCTTTTGCCTTGTTCTGTGCTGTTTTGAAATTCTTGAGATTCTTTTTTAGCCTTGTCTTTGGTATCGGTGCCCAGCGTTCTTCCGTACCGTCAACAAAAATGCAAGTACTCGCCGGAACATCTCCATTTAGTGACTTCAGTGCACGCATGACGGTCTTAAATGGGTGCTTTTCCGAACCATCACCCTTGATGTCGTCACCATCCTTTTCAGACACGTATAACTTCGGCGGTGCTAAAAAAGGATAAAATCGAAACATAATTATGCTACGTAACAAGCGCAATCAATTTGGATGTCCTTTACGGCGGAGTAAACTCGGATCTGAGACCACCGTGGAAAAAGGTGGGCCGGATGCATATTCATCAAGAAAACTTGCTGTGGAAATGCATCTTCAACGACGAGGTTCCGCTTTGAATCAACTTGCAAAACAACCTAAACTGTCACCTGAGGAGAAAAAAATCCGAGAACACTATATAGGCAAAAACCGCAAAATATCTGAAATCAGGCGGCGCGCCGTAGACGCCAAAACACCTCAAACCGTCCGACAGGAGACAGCCGAGGTTATCTGGACACGTTCCACCACCCTTCACCTGAACCCCTTGCTTACCTAGTCAACTCACGACCTGACTCAACATAGTCCTCTAAGGCACGAACGTGGTTTTGAGATCCTTGGCTTTCATTGTTGAAAAATAAAGTGCGTCAATCCCTCTAGATCCGCTGTCGCTGATCCTCAAGCCTTGAAGTTTAACCCGGGCACCGATCAGGCTGGCCTGGTCAGGCGTGACCATTGTTGTGTCAGGTACAACTAGCGGTGTTTGGTCTCGTCAGTTTTAACCGCCGCAGAATACCGCCTGTTTTTTTTCTGGACAACGGCTTCTGGCTGGGAGTTGGGTGATAATTGGGTCAGTCCGCGATTGCAAGTATGTCCCCTGACCCAGACTCTTCCTGGACACCTTTAGATTGGTCGTAATGCAGGATGGGGAGGAAGCGGCTCAGGTGTCGCCCTGTCCGGAGGCCTTTCTCGCCCTTATGATGCTTAGTACATACCTTACTAAGATGTTCTTCTTAGACGACAGTAGGGGGTTCGATATGTCCCGACATAAGAAGTCAGCACAGCCTCCGCAGCTCTGGCAGTGCCAACTGAAGCACATGTGCAACTTTTCTGATACAAAGTTGCAGAGTGAAGTCTTAGGAGAAACTGGTGCTGAGAGATCTGGCCCTGTCTGCTCTTATTTGCAGAACCCATCTTTAATCGCTTGATAATCCTTCACGGCTATGACACCGCGAGTGTTCTGTAGGACGGAAATTATAAGCAAAAAGTGAGAAGTGAATTTTCATACTAAATCTAATATGTTAGATGTCTTGCTTGCCCAAGGTCGGCGAAAACCAGACGTGAGCTTTTGCTGAACACATATTCGGTGCTTCTTTAAAGACACTACCTACCATTTGACTTTTCGGAAGGCGGCAAGGCAAGAGCGCATCCCACTGGTCTACCATCGTTCTAGGTAAGGCCTGCCTTGTATGCTCATTTACTAACCGCAATGCAGATGTTTTCAACCCCTGAAATGCCGATCAGCGATCGGACCGGCAACAGCCGGGGTGGGCATTTAAAAACATCTTCGAAGCACAAGATCGCCTACATGAACGTGGTCACAAAGCAAACGGTGGCCGTGCTGTAGGTGGTGAATGACCTTGCCGATAATAACTACTATTTTTTTTATAAACGATTATATCGCAATCGTTCGTCACTACCATTAATAAAGCTACCATCTAGGAAAATATACTGCTATCCCGGCCATCTATAAAATCCTGACACAAATAATGTATTTGCATAGTTTTATGAAGTAATACTGGATTGTTGATCGTTCTGTGCGGATACCGCCTATTTTCTCAAAAACGTGTAGAGTTAAATTGTTTGTACCTAATTTTTCAGAAAAAATACTATACTAACGTACTGAGTGAACGTATCTGTTAATGGTACTACACTGGGAGGGGCGGGTACAGAGGGGACAGGGAACCTGCAATCGGGTGAGTGAGCTTCAAATTTACGCATTTGTGGCATGTTAGCGCCCATCCGCGGCCTCGAGGTCGATTGTGGTCAAATTGGTACCAGGGACTGAGTAGCGGCGAGAATCGAGCCTGTGGCCAAAAGCAGTGATTGTGATGACGCGCATGAAGAAAACAGATCTTAGTATTGCAGTTATGGGAGTCCGGAAAGAATAAAGTGTTGCAGTGAGAATTACTATCCTAGCTATCTTTCTAAAACTCCATGAGGAACGGATCGGAGACAGAACTTCATATTCTTATTTACGCTTAAAGATGTCTACGGAATGTTTACTGCGTCCGAAAGTATTACAAACCACACTCTACGGTTAAATAAAGGGTTTCAGAAAAGAGAAACAATTGAAGAATTACCGTCAGAAGACATCGAGAAAACGCAAACACGTGCGCCAGCCAGCAAAGCGATTTCGAAAATTGGCGGCCAGGGAAAACGGCTATTTAAAGTCTTGGAGATTCATGCTTGTGAATGGTAAAAGTCACTTGACTAATGTAGGTCAAAACACATTTTCGATTTCTCTCTGAAACCTTTCTTGTACACCTGAACTCTTCTGTCCAATTGTTTGAATAACCGTACAAAAGTATACATCGCTGGTTTCGGCTTCAGTTATCGCGTGTCTTGTACCTGACTGCGGAGTGATTCAGTTCAGTTCAGTTTATTGAGGGAAATGGGCGTAAGCCTTTGAGCACCCTATTTGCAACGTAGAAAATGTGTGGTATACAGATAAATGCTCTGGGCTGAAATAATTCAAACTCGCTCATAATGGTGGGACAAAATGAGAACGAGTTACAGGGGGTGCGCTCTACTTCTCATCCCTCTCGGTCATTTCGGAGCATAAATATGTCCAGATTTTTTTAAAACTTTGTTTAGATAATGACATCACAACATCTGCGGGAAGGGCATTCCATGGTTTAACCACTCGGACAGAGAAGGAGAATGTCCGCACGTCCAACCTTGCCTGCTGAGTGCGTAGTTTTAACGGGTGACCTCGGAGGTTGGTCGTAGTAGCAAATTCAAAAAAGTCCTCGATGGTCAGACTAAAATCCAATCCCTTTACAATGCGGAAGATTTTTAGGAGATCCCCGCGAAGTTGCCTGTAACTCAAAGGAAAGAGGTTCAGATTTACTAGGCGGGTTGCATAAGGAAAGGAGCTTTGATGCCTAACCATCTTCGTGGTTCTCCTCTGGACTCTTTCGAGGCAGTTTTGATCCTCAGCTGCCCACGGCCTCCAGGCTTGTATGCCGTACTCTAAATGCGGCCGGACGAATGTTCCGCATGTCTTTGAGAAAGCATCTTCGTCAAAGTCCATAAACGCACGCTTGGTGGCATACAGTACGGAGATTGCGGTTTTTGCCACCCCCGAACAGTGGGCGGATGGCTTTGGGGAACTGGTCGTCAGCACACCGAGGTCCTTTTGGGTTTCGACCTCTATTAAGGCTGCACCGCCCAGAAAGTAGTCTCTTGTGCTGGCGGATCTGGCTGTATTGCCTAGGCGAAGTATGGTACATTTGGCAACGTTTAACAGCAGGAGCCAACGGTTTAACCACTCTAACCGATTTAGGTTCACCTGTAGTCTGCCTTCGTCGGCAGGACCCCGAATTACACTCAATATCTTCATGTCATCGGCAAACATTGCTACTTCGCAGTCTAAATCTCTTGCGGCATCGTCCACGTAGATAAGGAACAAAATGGGTCCCAGTACTGAATCCTGGGGGACACCACTCTCGACCATAGCAGGGTCCGATTTTCCCCGACAGATGCAGACAACCTGGTGTCGACCCAAAAGGAAGTTTTCAATCCATTTAGGGAAGTTACCACTGATCCCTGTTTTTTTTAAGTTTATGTTTTTAAATTAAATTAAATTATTTTTATTAAAGACCCGTCGGGGTCCCATCAAAGCAAGTAAAAATAAATTTACATGCGAATTTGAGACGAGGTAGGCAAAATCTGTACAAAGTGCAAGACATAGTTTTTGAATTAGAAGACCGTTAAGAAAAATGATAAGCGAGGGGTGAAAAAAAACTCCATACAAAAATTTAAAAATGATTGGATTAAATTTACAGGAGAAAAAAACCCCTCGAAAAAAAAGAAACAGAAAAATGCGGGCAGAACTGGCCTGCATGAGGCGGTATATAATGGATTACAGTCGGACATCAACAGGGCCGAAATAAATGACAGCTGTATATGGCACTGTATAACGGATTTAATGAAGGGGTAAGTAGGCGGGTCGGTCAGAACTGGCCTGTATGTGACCTTGAATAAGGCCAATATCTGGCGAAATTGAAAACCAGTCTCGAGGTGATAGGAACCCAGATGCGGTCGGTTACATTCATCCGAGTCCATCCGAGGATGGGGCAAGGGAGATGCGACCAGACTAGTACTATATGACCAATACAGAGGGTTTCGCCAAGAACGTCGATGGAGCGTATTCTGTGAGGACACGTGCATGAACTGAAAAATTGGAAAAATTAACATTTTTGGTGAGGGATCTTAGGAAGCGAGACTACCCACAAAGGAAGGAAATGTGAACAGATACGGAAATTTAATGGAGGCATACTAAATTCCCGGTGGCCCTTTCTCAGTGTCATAGAAAAAGTTATCCGGGAAGAATGAGGAAACTAAAAGTTTAATCGAGTCAGTATTCAGATAAAGGCGTAGCCTTCTCTTAAAAGTGTGTAGATTTTCTGAAGATCTTATATTTATTGGAAGGTTATTCCAGTGAAAGTATACCCGGCAGCGAAAAAAGAGAGCGCTCTGAGGTGGAGGAAGCTGAAGGAGGTATGAGCAGGGAGGAGTTGCGAAGATTGTATGGGCGACTACTAGTGGCAAGTGCTGAAATCCGAGGAAGATTTGAACTTTTATTAATGTGAAAGCGGAGACAGAGGGCTGCATCTAGTCTTCGAACCCATAAAAATTTTAGGTTAGTTAGATGGCATCTATCTGAGTAGGAGATATTTGGGTGTTCCGTATCTACGAGTCTTCTAGAAAAACGTCCTTGAAAATTGTCAATTTTTGAACGACTAGCATCGTTCATCAACCTAAAGAATGTGCGACAATACTCGAGAATGAGAAGTACGAACAGATGATAGAGTCTTAATTTAATTTCGGGAAGATACAAATAGTAAAAAATAAAGCCACAAATCTGGCAGCTTTGGCTGTAATTCTGTCAGCATGTGGCGAGAGATTAGGATCAGTTGTGTAGCGTAAACCTAAATCCTTGATGTTGGTACATTACGTCATAGGTGTGCCTTGAAAGACCACTGGGTGGGGTAACCTATCAAGTCCAAAACACATACAACGACATTTAGACGGAGACAATTCCATTAGCCATTTTGAGCTCCATGCTGAGAGAAGAATCCAGTCAGCATGAATTTGCTGCAGGCAATGAAGGCTCGTAGATATGTTGAAAGAATATACACATTTGAGATCATCGGCATAAATAAATGATTGAGAATGTAAAACTGTTGCCGAAATATCATTAATGTAAATCAAGAACAAAAGAGGACCTAAAACGGTTCCTTGTAGGACACCACTTACAACAGGGCTTTCACTGGAAAGTGAAGATCCCACCAAAACCTTTTGTTTACGATTAGACAGGTATGACTGAGAAAGTATATTAATGGACTACGAATTCCCATAGCTTCCAATTTAACCAAGAGTCTTTTATGTGGTACTTCATCAAAGATTTTTCTAAGATCAAAATAAATAACGACAAGAGATAGATGGTCATTACGAAGAGAGGTAAATAGATTGAGAAACGACAGATGACATATTTCACAAGAGCGATCTGGTAAAAAACCATGCTGGGAAGGGCTAATAACTTGATTGGCTATGCAAAATTCGGTAATTCTTGCGGCGATAATTTTTTCGAAGATTTTGGCGAGAGAGGGTGTTTTATGGACACCTCGATAGTTTTGTACGTCAGAACGACAGCCCGACCTAAAAACTGGGTCAAAAATAGAAATTTTCCAATAGTAATGGAAGAAGCCATCTACGAGAAATACTGAAAAGATTTTGCTAAGCAGAGGAGGAAAATCTCTTAGCTGTTTTGTAAAAGAGTTTGGGATATTGTCCGTACCTACTAAGTGAGAGTTAGGAAGATGGCTTATCACTTTTTCAATACATTTAGGAGAAAAATTAATGATGCTAAGAGAAGCATCAGACAACGGAGGAATTAAAGGGATTGGGTCAGTTTCAATAGTGAAATGTTTGGCAAAG
Organism: Spirometra erinaceieuropaei; assembly: GCA_902702965.1. Taxonomy (NCBI): domain Eukaryota; kingdom Metazoa; phylum Platyhelminthes; class Cestoda; order Diphyllobothriidea; family Diphyllobothriidae; genus Spirometra; species Spirometra erinaceieuropaei. The sequence continues at coordinate 848,157 of CACRXP010000135.1, read as the reverse complement.
AACGAATTTAAAATTTCTGCTTTGCCTGACTCCTCTATAATGAAGGCATCGCTAGTACTAAGCAAAGGCGGAATGACTTGGTGGGTCTTAGCAGATGATCTTTGACGGAAGAGCTGAGCAACTGATTTAGAAGCATTCACGTCATTAATAGCTGAAGACTCTCTACGCCTATATCGCGTGAGCCTCATTTTCGAAGCTAGTTCAAATATTTCACCGATTCTTAGATGAAATGATAATGAGCTCACAGAAGGATCCTTAAATTGCTTCCGTAACTTTTTAAGGCTGTTTTTAAGAAAGTGTGGGACAGCGGTAGAATTAGCACTCGATTTGTACGTCTTCCGAGGAATAAGGTCAAAAAGACCTTCTGTTACGCATTGTAATAAATTGTTGAAAAATTTAGATCATTATTTAAAAAATATTCTGCCAATCAAGAGTGCATGTAAAGTTATTTACTAATTCCTTGTTAACATTAGCAAAGTGAAAAATACTACGTTGAACTGTTGGCTTTGCGAAAATGGCAACTGGAAGGCGACAATGGATTAATGCATGATCACTTGCAAAAAGGTCATGATAGAAATCCATAGATAAAGGGAAGGTGCCATTAGTAAAAATTAAGTCTAAAACACTATCGTTTCTGGTCGAAGAGTGAACTAATTGAGATAAGTTTGAAAAGTAAATGGTGTCCATCAGCTTCTGGAATCTAGGAGGAGAAGTATGTGTGTGCCAGTCAATTTCTGGCAAATTAAAATCGCCTACAATTATCTTAACATCGCAAGAATTTTCTGCAATTTTTTCAAAGAGTTCACAGATTTGGCTTTCATTTCCGGAGGAACAAGGCGGATTTTATGCACATCCGACTAAGGCTTTCCTATTTTGCGGAAGGATTACCGAAGCAAAACATAAATTTCCAGAGAAGGAGGAAATGTTCAAGTCATAAGGCGATTGTGCAAGTGAGGCTCTTATGTAAAGAAGGCATCCACCACCGCGTCTTTCGGCACGATCCTGGCGGTATAAACTGAGGCTATCTATATTAGGTGCCGAGTCTGAAATTAGGGAGTGAGCCCAAGATTCTGAAATTCACAATACATCTGTGTCAAACTCAACAGCTACACTTCTTAGTTGTGCCATCTTTTGCACGACAGATCTATGTAAGAACCTCTGGTGTGGCACAGCGTCGAATGCCTTCTGGAAGTCGATGAAGGCTATGTGATGTCAATACCTCACTCATTTCACTCACGGACTCCAATCCATTAAAGCTAATTCCCACGTGACATTTTTTTCTCGGACTTATCTCGTCGGACGTGAATCCGTCTGAGCAACAAGCTGCAGCAACTGACTTCAGCTCCGAACGTTCCAGAATTCATCTAGACCATTCACTCCACGACTAGTGATATTAGATGAGGCCTCGTTTTCGTGAGTCTGTACAGTTATTTACTTTTGTAGTTTTCCCATGTTTTACTATCATTTTGTCTATAAGAAACCCAGCATTCCCCACTTAGAGTTAAGCTTTCGCTGTACCTATTTTTCTTTGTAGTTTTATTTGCCGTTTACACTACACTTACGATCTAATATTTGAGTCTGCTACAGTTCTCGGATAAGTGGGATCTATAGGAGTCCATATGCACGTCATTCATCTAACAACGGGACAATAACACCTTTGTATATCCGAAGAATATAGCAACAAAATGGAATAATAGTCGAATGTCATATGCTACAACAAAGGAGACGAATAACGACGTTGATCAATGTCGAAATTAAAAGGAGTGAGAAAATTAACACAGCGGACTGTGGAAGAGGATAAGTTAATAAACAGAAAGGGGTGGCGTCCGGTTTGAGTTGATTGACCAATAAATTGTAGGGTTTAGAGGTGAACCCTGGGGAAAAAATAAGATTACTAGAGGGTTTCATCTGCCTGAGAAGAGTCGTATCAGGACACTGCCTCTCGCCTGGATATTGGGCGCTGTCTTCAACGCAGAGTAAGCAAAGGGAGATGGTGGCACAAGGCGATGTGTAGGCGCGAGTGGTGGTGATTGGAATGACCAAGATATAGGTCGGGGGGACTGGAGCGCTAAATAACCTAAGGTTCGGATACGAATGATCTGAGGAGATAAAATTGGACCTGAAGGATTCCAGATGGATGCCACTGGTCAAGCTGGAGAGGGGGCGAAGCACTCTATAGGGTCCAAAGGCGTGAATCTTTTCCCCTCAAACACCGTAAACTTGGAAGAGGAGTCCAGATCAATGACCACCGAACTTGTCTGCTGAATCTGCAGGGAGACGGACGCTATAATGATAAAAATAGCCGATTTCTTATTACTTGCCAACAGGACACTACAAAATTAAAAATACCATCGCGTCAACTGGTCAAATGCAGAAAATATAGACAGCAATTTTCTCTGCGAGAGGCTATGTGTACGGTAGAATTTAGGAACCGCCTTGCGTAGAGTAAGCAGTTTTTCATGTCCGACGTCTATTGTGCATTTTGGAGACAATTTTTTTGAAAATAATACCAATAAATCCCAAAAGTTTGTTAGTACAAAAAACTTGTGTGGTCAGAATGAAGCGTGGTCGCCTGGTTTACATTGCGCGCAATGCGTTAGATGGTCGTAATAATCCTCCTGGTGTGACTGTGTGGCTTGAAGTTTCGTCTTGGTCGTGACGTGGATGGTTTGTAGGGAGTCGATCAGACGATCAAGATACTAATGAAGCTGTCTCGTTGTCCGTGCAGCTTGTGGCGTAGTTTATTCAGATGGGCGGCACAGGTCCAGATCAAAAAGCATCGTGTGGGGAGCGGGCAAAGTAAAGAAGTAGATTGTGGGGCAGAGAAGGGCATCTTGCGAATCCGCACAGGATTGATAAAGCATGCAGCAGATGAGCAATATGAGGGTTTTATGTGCAATGTCAGACAATTTTCAGGTGGATGGAAGAGGGAGGTGCGATTTTTAGCCATACCCAAATGATGACAGAAAGCCAGGAATAATTTGACTTTCGAAAGTGGTCTCCTCCTCTGTGTGAATAATGCAGGAGAACCCATAGCGGTCAGTCTAATGGCCAAAAATCGTCGTTAATATTGCGAAGACGTCTTGATTGTTAAGTGAAATGGCTTCATACTACTTCGTGAAATAATACGCGGCGATCAAGATGAATCGGTTTTCCTTTCTGGTTTTATATATGAGTCATGTGGTGTTTATGTCAGTATTGTGGTCGAAGAACCCTGCCTACATCGGTTCTGTTGGCGTCGGAGATGACCCATATTATCTTTTATCCTGGCGCAGGCTTAGCATGTCTGGCAGACAGACGACGTCAAGTCGCTAATTAGACCACCAGTATCGCTCAGTAGTCGCCGAGTGTGTCTTTGTCTGTCCTCAGTGCGCCAGTTGTTCATGGGTATCGTGGGGGATTTGTGATCTAAGAATGCGGGGTGAGAGCGATGACGGTGGAGCATCATGATATTGCCAAGCAAGCGCAAAGAAAGCCACATCGATGAGATACACTTTGTTTCCCGGCTGAAACTCTCGTGCTCGTGGGCCAAGGGCTTGGGAGAACCGTAGAATGATCGGTCGGCCTATAAATGTCAGTGGTCGAGACAGGGGAAACGACATCTGCAAACTTCGCCGGAAGGACTAATGGGCGAGCAAGGAGGTCAGCATAATGATAGTGGTCACCAGCACGGTACTGAACTTAGAAGTCAAACTGCTAGAGCAGTTCTCGCAACCTAGAAGTTGGTTCCTTGAAGTCCTTAACGTTTCGAAGCCAGTTAGGTGCCTGAAGATCACTGCAGATGGCAAATTGGGTAAGATGATAGTTGGTAGCCGTGCCCACAGACTCCACAATGGGACCTACTGGCTCGATTTCAGTAGCTGTGATTGCGTTCTCATTATGCTTCTACATTTACGCGCACGCTGTATTACCTGTATCAAATTCATTTTAGAGGTGCTATCCTGGGCAGATTTGCATCGGTAACGATGACACTGAGGCTTACCCTATATCAACTTTCATTAGAAGAGGTAGTTGACAGCTGTGCCCGCCGAATCCACAATTGTACCTACTGGCTTGATTTCAGTAGCTATGATTACGTTCTCATAATGTTTCCAAATTCACGCGCACGCTGTATTACCTGTGCCAGATTCATTGTAGAGGTACTATCCTGGGCGGATTGGCACCGGTAACGATGACAATGAGGCTTTCTCTGCATCAACTTTCATAAGAAGAGGTAGCTTTTGACTGCCTCATTCATTGTAGAGGTACTATCTTGGGCGGATTGGCACCGGTAACGATGACAATGAGGCTTACCCTTTATCAACTTTCATTAGCAGAGGTAGCTTTCGACTGCCTCATTATTTGCGGATTTTCTCTTCCGCCCAAACCAATTTTTCGCATAAAAGTCTTACCCGGCTTGCGTTGTGGCGTCCCGCGTGCCGCTTCTTGACTCTCGTGTTCTTCTGTCCATTATGTTGGATGGAGTTCTATCGCGCACACTGCGGAATGACCTTCGGACCAGTTGCATTCTTCTCATTGGTTGTTCGCCTTCACTTGCTTATCTTTCCAATCTGAGGCTAGGATGCATTTATTCCGCACACCGTTCAAAGTCTCCTTAATCATTTCCATACCTTCCTTGTATGCTTCACCTGATCTAAATTAGGCTTTCACTTTACCTGGAGAGTCAATTGCGAGCAAATACTACAACCGTCAATTACCCATCCACTCAACTGTCCCACCTGTATAGTCCCTATTACCACCGTTCCCGATTGACAGGCAGCTGGGAGTTTGCTGTGTCAGGAGGGCTACCAAGTATCATCTAACCGCAAATTGTTTCCCGAAAAATGGATGTCGAAATTTCCTGACAAAGGTGACGGGATAGAACATCCGTCATCGTGTCGTGGTGTGACGTAATTGCGCGTCGTCCAAACAATGACTAGCGCCAGCTATTTTGCGCTTAGTTCGTCTGTTTTAAAATGACTTAGGACTGCAATAACGGCAGATCAGCTAGCGCCGGCATCCAAGAAAAAAGACGGACCCTAAAAGCTGCCATTGAAGAATGTGAAGATGGGCGCGGAGGTTAGGAATTCTTTGGGGGACGTGGAAGCTTTTGCGAATCCTGCTCTTCACGCGAAAGAACATCCCATTTCCACTAAAGGGCTAAGACGGAGGACAATAAAAGCGAAACCGTAGGCGAGACGGCTGTAATATGAAGTCTGCCTTAAGAAGGACGGCCCATCTGTTTTTGATTGCGAAATCGGCCCGGCCCTGTGCCAGCGAATTTTCTCAGGACTGGTGTGATGCCAATTCCCGACACTATGTGCATAAGGTAAGCAACCTGACGTTGAAGAAACTGATACATATTCGAACTGTTGATGAGACCTGTGACCTGTGAGTTACAGGTTACTTCCTTAGGTCGTCTAGCAGATGGCCAATAAATTTACCGTGAGTAATGGTGTCTGGAGGTATTTAAGACAAGATGAAAACGATAGATTTTAGAGGGCGAGTCGCATCAACCTTATGACAAGTTACAGTATCGTTCACAGACTCCATAAGAAGCACACTGAACTGTCAGATCTAAGTGGGAGAAAGAAAGCAGTCTGTGATGGTCTTCTGGCGAGACATCCATCTGCTAATAACCATGGGACATCTCGGGGCTAGCGAACCATGAGGAACGGGATGATGCGTCGCGGGTGTCGAAGCTACGAGGGGTTCGAAAATAGTCGCCAACGGTGACCTAATCCTACGGTCGGTAATCGATGCAGGGCCCTCGATGACTATCCCTTTCCTTAAGGATAATGGGCTGGGCCACCCATGGGAAGTTGAGAGTTCAATGAGAGCCTAAGACAGAAGGTCAGGAATTATGCTGTTGAGCTCTTTTTGGCCACTGATGGGTATCGGGTGAGACTGTTCATGTTCTGGTGGAGCGGTGCCGGTATTTGCTAAGTGTTTAACCAATCCGGTACGGCCGATCGATTGTCAAGCCCGGGTTCAGGCCTATCCGAATAGAAGTTAAATGTTCCTTAAAGCATAGCTACAGGCAGCGGAAATTTACTAACATGTCGAAGGATCAACAGGCGACATCGGTTCGGTTGGTGGAGTATTGTCGAGTGCATTCACGTCAAAAGTGATACAACGGAGGACGGACCTGGGAAGGAGGACGGTCACAAAGTTACTGGGGTCAACGATAATTTTGGGGTAGCAACGCAGTCCGACCCTAAGGAGGCGTCCACCTTAATGTCCGACGACACTAAAATTGAGTGTACAGCAACGTGGTATAGAGGGTTATGGCGATTTTGTGCAAGCCGGTACAACGCAAAGGAGGATGATCAGTAGTAACCAGAGGGAATGTATGGGTAAATGATTTTGTGATTGGAGTGGGATGCAATTGCAGGACAGCAAGGACGGTACCAATGTAAATGAATATGGTGGTGGGAATCTCATCGACAGAGTCAGTTGACGTTAGTGGGAAGTTCGCGAGTTTTGGGGCAGAAACAAGGGGAATACAAGGAGGAACGTATAACCTTGGGAGGTTGTTGTGACCGCACTTGGACGCCTGGTTTCTGAACTGCTACCATTGACAATAGTCCTTTGACGTGATTGGGATATGGCGGTACGCAGGGAAAACATCATATGCTCAGAGGATGTCCCTATGTGAAGGATCGGACTCAACGATTATCGCAGTTTTGACAGCTGTTGGAACACGGGTGAGATGTTGAATTCAAAACTCCCGTTTGATGTCTTCTGGGCAAAGCCCACCGATGAAACGAAAAAAGACTTGCTCGAAAATCTGAAGGTCCGGGAAGACTGTGCGAACTTGGCCGAACGGAACGTCGAAACACGATGCATTGTCCTCCTCAGGCTCTGGCGTGTGGTAATAAAACTGTTGGTGTAGGACGGAAATGGGCTACTTGGAACCAAAAAGGGTTTCTAAAGCTACCCATAGATCGTTCAGTGTCTTGAGGGGTGGGGAAGAGTCGCAAGTGAAACGACGTTTAACATTTGTCCAAGGAACCACAGGAGGGAGTCCACTTGATTTTCGGGTGGTAGGTGCGTCAGATAAAGCTCGGCCTGGACGTGCTAGTCAGTGAAATTAGTCCCGAACTCGTGTAAAAAATGACGTGGGAAAATTTTGGGAATGGAAATATCTGGGTAATGGACTAGACTAAAGCGATAGTGTGCTGGCCGATGCTGGAGGGGCGACTGCGAAAAGTGGACCGAGTGTGGGACATGACTGAGATAAATTGTCCAGGAAGTGTTTGTATTCAGCAGAGGGGAGTGCAGTTGGGAGTTGGGAGAGTAAAAAACGCGGTTTGAAAAGAGAGATGGAAGAAAAATCAGATAACTGAGTGAGACTATGTAATGAACTATGTAATGGCCTAAACGACTAGGATAAGCGGAAGGCACAAGAGTTAATGTACGCATTCAAAAATGGAACACGAACGCCTGGAAACAACAAAAGAAGGCGGGCTTTTGAAATTGAGCCGCCATTTTTTGTTTTTTTCCTCCAGTCACATGAACACTTATTAATTGCATACCCCAGTCTTATTTCTTTGTTTTAATTGATCTATTGCTATGAGGTCGTCTTTACAGTAAGCTAGTACCTTTTTAAAGGAGCCTTAACCCTGCAAAATTTCCGCATCGATTTTTCCGCCTCCTGATCATGACTCTAGTGGTTGTACTTTGCGGCCAATTTGTCGTTTCTGCGATTGTCCTGCGTTGGCGTTCTCACGCTCCCAAACGCAACGAACTCACCGTGCCAGCAGCAGTTACACTCTGACAACTTGTCCTGTTTCTCGTCCTTCTTCGTTGGCATTCCCACGCTCGTCTCAGCAAAGGCCGATATTTCGAAAGCAACATCGCTGTGGATGGCAAGTTGCGCTTAAACGCCAGCCTAAAAACAAGTTGTCAATCCCTGGTTTTCTTTAGACTAAATGTCGATCGATATATAACAAAGCCCATGATTTGGAATTACTTCTGTCAATCAAAGAACATGGCAATACATAAGTAATTTGCCTTCAGGAGACGTGGTTGAATACCCATATCGACTCGGAACTAATCACTCCTTCGTCATTTCGTTGTTTCGAAATGATAGACCATCTCCAACAGGCAGTAGAGGTGGAGGAGTGGCCATTTTTGTCAATCAAGACTGGTGTATACATTTTAATATCATCGTCAGCGACACTTCAATACGGTGGAGCAATTTGCTGACCGAATTCTGAATGACACCGCGGTGTCATTTAACCTGCGTTATATCAGCCCGTAGTTCGACGATTTCCTCAGCAACGTAATCAACTTTCTTTCTACTCGCATGTCATCAAGAGTCAGAGCAGACCTACCGGACGCATTCAACATCGTGCTGCACCCCGTGATAACCGTTTTTCATAGACGGTTGTGCTGGGTTCCCGGGGCAGCCTTAAGTAAGCTTTAAAAGAAACGGCGTACTGATTAGCCCTTGGTGACGTAGGTTGGCCTGAGTTTCTCCACCAAGGTGTATTTTCCGAGCTATTGCGTGGTCTAAAAGTTGGCATAATATACACGGATTCTTACTGGAGAATGCGTGGCGGCGTCGGCCAGGCAGTTAATTGATTATCTTGTCTCGATCTTTGCGCAGCTATTTCTTCTTCCTCATCATCATCATCGTCGTCGTCGTCTGAGGTGAGCTGGCGGACAAACCTACAAAGATAAATTAATGAAAAGCAAACACGTACTTTTTCCTCATCCCTCGGCCCAATTCGGTAGGCTCTGAGTGGGAAAAATTGTCAGTGTCTACAGCCTTTTTTTTCTAGCTGAAGCGCTCTGTCGAGTGAGAGGTCACTCTTCAGCATACGGACCGGGTAAATCTTTGTGCATTCTGGAGGCCTTTGGTTATTCACAAGTAGACGGTCACGTAGCTTGTGGTTCTTAACCCACATCACACAGTTATCGCTGTGACACCAACACTTCGGCACGGCCGCCACAGATTTAGCATTCAGAAACTCAACAACCGCATTCATCTTTAAGTAGTGTCCATAAAATGTAAAACGGAAAATTGTCTGTGAGATGCAAAACGTAAAAAGTGGGGATCAAAACTCAAAAAGTATGCAACATGGGAATAAGAAAAAAACAACCGTCCAGGTATAGGGCGACGTATTTACAAATAATGTCATCAAGAGAAGCATTCGAAAGTTTGCTATCCAAAAGGGAGGCCTTAAAAATGAGTAAATTTGAGGAAGGGAATGTGGGATCCAGGCAGTCTTGGCAATGAACAAACTGGCGGTAAACTACGCCCGTAGCCGACACAGATGTCAGTACGCACGGTCTATCGCCGAAGAGTACCACATTGTCGGGAGATTGGGTCGACAAAAGATACCCGTTGTGTAATATGGCCTTGGAGCTGCAGGGCAACTGCAAAGACCGTGGCACTCCCTCATCGTCGTCCAACAGCGTGGGACCTGTGGACAACTCAGGCAGGCGCCTTTCACTAATGCGCCTGTAAACCTGCGCGGCTACGTTTGTCGGTCCTTTAATGTAACTGCGGACGTTTTGCAGAAACGACTCAAAGCGAAAAGCCGAGAAGTTATCTAACACTCCGAACCGCGATAAATCTTCGTGAAGGTGGACCAGACAATGCACGTTGTAAACCAGATCAGCTGGATTGTATAGCTTGCCAAAGTATTCGTTATGTGCCTGGACTTGCCGGATGTTGGAGCGGCCAGGGGCATCGCAAATAATATTGGCTAGCTCCACCTTTACAATATCCCCTGTACCTGGGAGTCGCAGGCCACCATCAAGAAGTCCTGTCAATTCGCAAACACCGTCATGAAGAAACTCGTCCACTGGTTCGGGTTTGCCAAAGCCGGAAAATACACCAACGACGAAGGGTTCACCAATAACAGGGTGACTAATTTGCGCTAGTATTGGCCAAAGGCATTGACCCGATCCTTTAAAAAACTTCATCCCATCAATGTGCAATTAGATGCGCATTTCAGGAATTTCAGTCGTTTGACGACGATTTACCTCATCAAGCAAAGCCCGCTCAGTGCCCAGATGGACATAGTTCCCGTTGCTTAGGACCTTGTTGCTACAAGTTCTTGGAGTCTTCAAGAGCGTTCGCGGGTCCTTCGGGACTTCTGGGTGATACGGCCGGAGCATATCGAACATAGCCTTCATCATAGACAGAGGCATTCGCGTGTTCAGACATAATTCTTGTAAATCTGATAGAAAAGATTTTCCCCTTTTTCCGTCATATGCTCTTAACCTTCTGCAAAATCTACACCCACTAATATTCTATATCGATGGAAAAACCTAACAGTGTAACCCTCAGCCGTTAATTCAGGCATTTCTAATTCAGGAGAGTCGTTTGGCAAAGTAGACGCCGTTGGAACATTAACCTGTTGGGCAGCCTCCGTTGCGGCATAGTAGGCCGTCTTCAGGCGCCGGATTCGCTTATAGGCAGTGCTCCGGTTGATTCCAAAATACTTACGCTTCATTTCTATTTAATCTCAATGACAAAAATGATAAACAAAGGCTCAAAGTGCAGCTTTTCAGATGACTCTGCTACAACGGATATCTCACTGACATTGCTTAAATCAACAGGCAATTATTTAATGATAATACTAAGTTACAGGTCAAAACTTACAAAATATCATAAAAGATAGCAAAAGGGCAGTTCATTACATACCACAGTAACGTATGCACGTAGACCACAGTAGACAGTATTAGCACTCACGACGAGAAGAACGCAGCTCACGTGGGAGATAAGTGCCGCAAAGTGACACACTTAAATAATTAAGCGCTTTATATCAGTATTGCCCAGATATGTCAAAAGCACAACTACCGAGGTCCAAAAGTACTTTTTGCTATTAACAAAACAAATTTCAACCGAAAATGCACGTTTATTCACGGAGTAATGCCTGTTGATGATGCATTAACGACGAGAAAACTTCGAGGGGGCTGGCCCCCTCATAGCCCCTTCTTGGTCCCCTTTCAAGAGGGGGCCACGTGCTGGCAGGGCGTCCATTCCCTTCATAATGATTTAATGGCTGCGAAATCCTTACGCCCCATGCGTCGATGCTTCCGCCACATCCCTTGTCGTACTTCGGCTTATCAGAATTCCATACTGCCATTTCTAGCCCGGTATCTTACCTGCAAAGATGCTGAAAAACAAAAGCTTAAACTCGATCTTGCACCTTAAAGTCCTTTTTTCTTCACATATAATTATTTCCACCTGTCCAATACCTGTTAATCTCCATGGTAATCACTGTGTATCGGAGAACCAGTTTTGCTGAAAGTTTTGAATGTTATTTTCAAAATAAAGCATTCCTCTCTTTCTCTCTCTCAAAAGAAAATAAAAAGATAACACAATAGTCGAATATCGAATATTAAGATGAAGGAAAGGAATGACGACATCAATTGATCCCGAGTCTTATGTGGATGACGAATGAAGGACAGTTAGCTGTGCAGGAGGATGGATGATCAAACAGAGTTGTTTGCGTTATGCCAAGGTCAATTGTCGGACGAATTGGAAGCTTAGATGTGGACACCGAGAGAGGAAAATAGGATTATTGGGGTTTTCGTTGGCCGAGATGAGTGCTGTCGTAATACAGCTAACTCTGGAATATGAAGGAGCCAAAATGTCCCCTCATTTGTTGTGGTGTTTGGTATTACGTTGTGAGTTATTTTCTTCTTTTGAATCGCAACCGTGTTGACGATTTAGAATGCGTCGACCAGAGAGGAACACTTGATTCCGCCGTTGCAAAAGATAGAAAAACAAGCCGATTAGAGTGGTTTAAGTCACTATTATATTCCAATATTGCCAAAGATCTACTGGTCCTTCCCCCTGCTTGAATTACTTAAAAGGCCTTCGTACATTGGCAATTTTTTAATTGAATCTACTATGTGGATTGGATTCCACGAGTGAATAAGCTAATACTGAATCCTAACGCAGAACCTAAACAGACTAAACCAGGTATGGCTAAGGAGCCCTCCGGATGTGGCCCAACACCAGTAATCATAGGGGTATTTCAGAAGTCGTTGTTGGAGCATAGAAGCATTCATTTAATTGTTCTGAGCTTTCACTAGCCCAAGGGACATTTGAGCATCGTGCGAGAAAATCATCGGTCGATGACGGAAGACTGGATGTAAGTGCGCTGTGCTTTGTAAACTGACGTCATATCGATAAATTGATAGAATGAGTACTCACCTGAGCACCAAGCTTTAAGAAATATTCGGCATGTTTTAATTCCGACGTAGACCATTGCCTTGTAGGCTGCGCAATTCTACTCCTGAAGCATCTGGGAAGTATGGGTAGCCACCTGTAATACTTAATCCACTGTATGCGTGATTCGACAGTAGATCTAGTTTGACAGTTTTGGCATGGTATAAAGGACGTCACGTGAAAGAGACCATGATTTCTTCTGAATAGACTCTCAATCCCAAAATGTATGTGAAAAACTGAAATAGTGTTTGAAATGATATAGATAAATTGCCATGGAGGAACATCAGTCTTAGGTGCATTCACTTTGCAAAATAAACGTCTGGCTGTATTGAAGGGTAAAGATTAGTCACCATAGTCCATTTATTTTAATATTTTTTGGCAGATCATACAACCGAGCTGTGGCAGCGTCAGCTGCTTTTAATTTTCTACATAGAGATATAATGCTGGGAGCACCTAATTTGGAGTGGGTGTCAGGGCTCAAAGCAGGTTCAATCGTGGATAAATCCGATAGAGCTACATTAAAAAATCAGAGCATGAGACAACAGAAATTATAAACATCCATCGCGATATTCACGATAACACTCCCATCTAAAGTCATTTCTTATTGGTAGAGCTTATTGAATTACGCGAGTACATGAACGGAAGTTATGGAACCCCGCCATGCTTTTCGGGGAAACCATTTCATTTGCTTTTAATTACATACGAACTTACCAATATCTGCATCGCTATTAAGCTCCTAGTGAGACTTTTCACACGCAGTGGCCGTCACTGAACTTGAATTTAATCTAAAATATAGTTTTTAGTTTAGAAGAAAACAATGGGGGACTAACCAGCGCACGGAGAGAGCATCAGAGGTTCGTTCAGAAAGAAAGTCATTAGAAATGCCCAAATGAAAGCGCCTCTCTTAACTTACGGACAAAATCCCCTTCCTGTCGTGAAGCTCAAGAGTATTATTTTAAAATAGGGTATTGATAACTAATTTAGAAGACAGAGTGGCCGAATGGGTCTAATTGTCGACATTATGCGTTCGACCTCGACATTTATATCAGAGTTCAAATGAACCGTCTACGATAACCATGGTGGGTGTGCAAATTTAGCTCAATTTGAAAACGAAATGTAATCCCGATTTCTCTTGAGTATGAGCAATATGCTAGGACGCAATTCAAGGCCGCGCGATCCACGATAAAAATTAGGATAATATTATTTTGCTAATATCCGCACATGCAAATTTTCTGACCAGCCGACGTGGCCTGCTGCAATACGAGTAATCAAGTGCACTTTCCACTCTGTACTGCCGTCTCTATAGCAGTAGCTATTGGCTCGGTCCCAGATGCAATAAAGGAAATACGAATGTTGCCGTGTGCTGATCGGAACTGACTACTCGTCTCCAGACTCCCTTGCAGCATCTCCATCAACGTTTTCTTGCCTAGTATTCAAACGTTATTTTTCTGATTAATTCAATTAACTACGTCCTAGTTTGTTCAAGGCTTCGCAGATGAGGTGACTAAACTAGATATTCGTTTGATCACCGTTCTAGTGCCTTCAGCGTGTTGAACCATCTCTACTGTCGTGCACGACTGGAACTTTGCCTTTTATTTACAGCCAAAGTGGAACTTTTGCAAGTCTACGTCGGACTGGTAATACCGATCACAGCATGCTGTGTGCGAAATGAACTTATTTAGTCTTTCTATCCAAACCGTATTTGATATTTTTAGTTTCCTTTGATACTATTATATTGATGTAATTTCAAAACAGAGGGGCCATGAAAATAGCTAAATGATGTCAACACGTCCAATATTCATCTTTTTCCATTGATCGTGGTCTATGAGCAGAACTAAACCGTTTAAATGGTCTCTTTTAACCGCGTGTCCTTGTCAGTATCCTTCTTTTAGACAGTACTTATAAAGATAATTCAAACGCCGAATTTTAACTGCTTAATTTTGAAGTTTCGAGCTTGTCAGATTGTCGTCCTGAATTCTAAATTTGACGTATGTATCTTGGGTTTGAATGGTGCTGCGAAAATTCACATAAATGCTTCTTTCATAGAAGTCTAACTCGAATCCAGGGTTGTTTTGCCTGGTGTGCTTCCGTAAATTTTAACGGCCAAGACGGCCAGCTAGTCTTCTCAGTTGCTTGATATCCAGCGGCTTTTCATTCAAGGAGAAGCAGATATTCTAGGCGACAGCGCAAGTTAACTGCCGGTCTTATTGCTTGGGTTCGCTCTATACGAGTATAGCTGATGGGATCCGTTCTGCAATCTATTCCGTTCATGTGCAGTTTAAGTGTGAATCAGAATCGCTGGGAGAAACATTATGGATACGTTAACGTTCCCAGTAACTTTGTTCCTGAAAACCGACAAATTCCGGGGGAAGGGGTTTTAATGCTCTTCGCATATATGTCAGTAGATGTATAATTTTTGGCCCGAAGATAATGTAAACGATATGGCGACAAGTCAGATACTTGCCCATTATTCATTATAAACCCACTTACGAATCACTATTAGTGAAAAGTCCGTTCACTTTTAGAAATATATGCCCTATTTCGCCTTCTTCGAATGCGTATCAAAAAGTACACACTTTTTATACAGATACACGATCGGTGAGCGCCCCATACTAATGTATATTCCCGCTCGAAAACCGACAGGGCAACGGGCTCGTGGCCCGGTGAGTAGAGGCGTTGACTTCTAAACCAACAGGTAGCGAGTTTGAGGCACGGCTGTTCCACACTTCGGGCTTGGGTATGGCTGGCTGACGACGGCTAATAAGCCAGAAATGGCCATTCCAGTCTCCCTTCTCTTTGTCAGTAATAGCATTCTGCCTAGATATGCATCAGTTTGGTGCATCAGTAAATTGGTAGTTTATGTATTTTCTACTTATGGGATTTTTAAGTTGTCAAAGGCCTATTTATGCAGCGCTGTCCCTCTTACGCGTGCAAGTCCAAATTCGCTCTTAAGAAGCCTCCCGAAATATGCGCTGGGCGGTGGGATTAATTAGTGCGGACTTTTTTTTGAAAAGTTAAAATACTTGTTAAAGGATACGGCAATCTGCCACTACCGACAGCAAATAACGTACCCGTCAAATTGATAGCCTACCAACCCTCGATCCGTGTTTCAGTCCAGGCCTCTATTGGCGTTTGATGGTTATTCCGGAATTATAAATATTCGCTAACTGACGTAGAAATAATGATATAACCAATGCTTCCATGTATGTACTAAATCAATTGCAGTTAAATGCACAAACCCGGGCATAGTGATGCAACTTTTGGCCGCATTAGTCGGCGCGCTTGTCCAAAATTACAATTTAAGGACATTTAACATAAAGCAAAAATTCCGAGGCATATGTTTCTGTTACCATTTTAATTCAAAACCAACACCTCTAATTACCTAAGCATCCAAAGTCCCTCAACAGTAAAACGCATTGAATAATATCTGCAAACAGCCAAGCTTTGTCGTAGATGCTCATTCTATAGTGAAGAGAAAAATATTTTGTAGTAGTTACTTTTTGACTGTACGACGGCATTTACGTCTATAAACTCCATGAGAGAAATCCTTTAGAGACATTTAACAAATAGCGTTGATGACACACATTCTAAGCTCCTGTAAACTCCAAATTAAAACGGTATGAGTAACCAGTTGTAGGTTAACTATAGTGTATACAGCCAACTGATTGAGGAGACCAATAACTTAAGGACATAATGCTGTGTTTCCTCTCCCTAAAACTCCAAGTAATATTTGCTATCATCCGAGTAAATTACCTGACATGCAGTCTGTGAAGCATTTCTTTAGGTCAGCGAATGCATTTCCAGCATTTGGATTGCTGAAGAATTTGGCATCCTCACAAATGCCTTCGTTGGGACAGAAGATTGCTGTGTCCTCCAAGCTGTTTTCCACTTTAAGAAAAAAACCAACATGTAACATCGACAAAACGCTATATGTGACTTGCCACTGAATATGGCAGTTAAAAAATAACAGCTCACGTTTTGGCCACCCATCGCATTTAAAAGCGCACTTATTGAAGGCATTAAAAGTGCCATTTATACGCTTTATTTCAAGGCATGGATCCATCGCTTCCGAGCACATTTCAAAATTGTCTTCCGGGCTATGTTCAACTAAAAATCGAAAATAATTTGCACATGAGTCATGAATACAAAATTTTTAAGACTAAAAGGAGCCTATGTAGAAGCGTCTCCGTGGCATTTAAAAAGGCGTGGAATGCTAGCAGAGAAAATAAAACGAAACACTGTAAGGCATGAGGGTATTTTACCTAGTGCGACAAAGTGACACAGACTAACACACATGGCGTGTCTCTCAAAGTTCTCCGCGTATCCGCTTCTTCCGTACACTTCGTACGGCTTGCAAGGCTTGTTGTATTCTTCGCAGAAGTACACCGTCATTTTCTCGTCTAGGTCTCCTGAAGTCAGGATTAGATTTTGTAATTTGTAACGCCGGTAAGGATGAGTAGGAGTATTTAAGAGAACTAATATAAATCAGGCCAAATTGACATATAGTATGAGTAAATACGTTTGGCTAGGACGGACCTCGTTGTTTTCCACACGCGGCACGACAGCCTGCGCCCTTGGTTTCATCTTCAGCTCTGTAGCGCACAAGTCTGCAATGTCTATTTTGCTTTTTACAGAGCTCATATGTTGGTGTTTCGTCTCTGTAGGCTAAAAAAAGCAAGGATGATTAAATTGCTTGTTAGTGTTGGCGATGAAGAATGTTGGAGTATTGAGATATTTGCTGACATTATTACGAACGTAATAATACTTCAGTTATTTCTCTAGAGACAGTGACAATCCCCCCATCCAGCTTGTTCAAAATATGACAATCTGATGCGGAAGTCGGAAAACTTGCCGAAAGAGACAGCAACGAGAAGCATAAACGTCTGAAGCAGGGTTAAGGAGGGAAGTCTGAACATTATGGACGACATTCACCGTACCAGTTCGCGTTTGGGCTATTCCATCTGGTTAATATAGTCAGATCTGGGTCTCACTGGAATCTCATTGGTTAGCCACCTTAGTAGCAACATGATTGGCTGACTTAATTGTTAGAAAAATGCTCGTAAAGGACATTCGAGTAATAACACTAAGCATGAGAGTTTCAAAGTTGCAAAATCACCCACATTCACCATTTCTTTATCACCATCTCCATTCCCTATGTTAATAGGTCGTTTCCTTCCAAACATTCGTGTTTCAAGCGCGTTTCTGAAATACCGAAATATCAGTAGGTTCAATGTGTGAATAAGGGGATATGTACTAGGGTTTCATCAGCAATCGCGTCTTAAATTAACAGTGGGGTTATCAAACTGCGATAATTGTCAACTTGCTGAAAGTGGAACGGTTTCTTGTCTAAGGGTAAGACAGTGATTGACCGATCGTTTTTCAGCTTTGTCTACCGACGATCATCGTGTGAGATGTACACCAGGTAGCATAAATAAAACAAAATCAGCCTTCAGATTACGTAACTGAACTCGCTAGATTGTCGTTTCTTTTAATCGTTGCGAGCTCCCTTGCACAATGAGTGGAAAGCTTATATGCCCTTTAAATGGAGTACATTTGGCTTTTGCATTTATGAAGGCGCGGTATTTTACCTTTACCTAAGGTTTCAGTGCAATTAACATGTGCCCAGCGAAGATAGGCCTAACTCGAAAGCGGAATTTGTCACTTCGGAGTTCCTAATACTTTCCTGTCCTCTAGAAGGTAACAGCACAGTATTTACCGGCATACTTCGAACAAACCATAATAGGGCATGCGGTCAAACTCACATTACTGGTCTAGTAGCTTTGTCACAGCCCGCAAGCAAACCACTCGAACATTTGCAATGATTATGTTTTTAGTCTTTACAAACAATGACCTTAGTGCTTTTGCTTCTTGGGTTAAGAGGGAGAGTTAACATCATTTGTTTCCCCAGAACATATATGCATTCAAATCTACGCCATATGTTCAATGCGTTTATCTACACTGAGCACGCGAACTTTAATATCACTCGAAATGCTTCATGAGTAAGCTTCATTTTCAAGCTGAGCCCAATTTGGGATGGGGCACAATGACATGCATGTACGTGTTTCTATCCCTCCAACAGACGGTCCTCGTGAACGTGTAAGCAAATTCGGACTTTCTGAAGGCTTACTGTAGAAGTTTTAATCTTGGCGGCTTGCATACGTGCTTTCTAAGTTTGTCAAAAATCTGTTGGCTTAAAGTTAATCTGTAACGTTTCAAGAATAATTCTTTTTTCGTAGAAGTAGAGTGCCACCGTAGGGTCTCGAGGGGCGCATTGTTTTGGGCGTTTCTACTCCTATTTTTCCGTCTGATATGTTAAGTATTTCTCTAGGTTGCTTATGCTCCAGCGGCTTGCCACTCAAACAGGAAGCAATAGCATGGGCGAAACCGCGAGTTGACTGGTGGCTGAATGACACGGGATCTTTCAACAAGAATATTGCCGACGAGATTCAGTCCGTAAACATTTGCGTGCATGTGAATTTTGAAATGTGAGTCGGAATTGTCGAGAAAATAAAATCTTGACAAGGTAATTTTCCTAGCACCATCGTGTCTAAGCACTGATGATACTTTGCGATGTTTAGACATGTAAAACAAACTTTGATGCTCTTACATATTCTTCAGCTGACTCATAAAAGTTGGCACGACGCAATGAAGACAAATCAGATATTCACTTATTAGACCTTTTAAGCCAGCCTTCGGACGAAACTATAACTTATAGCGGTCCTCTTATTGAGAAGTCAGCTCTCAGCCATTTCGTCTATCGCGCATCCGAAACTGCACAAACCTTCACTAACCTCGGCGAATCAGATGCTTCCTGCTTTACAAACGATTTCTGGAGAAGGAAAATGCCACGCCTGTTTCGACATCGACAGATAACTCGGCATTTTTTGAATGCAACACTTAAACATTTTACGAGCAGTTTGTAAGTCTACGAGCTTGCAACTCAGTGCTTATGTGCGCTTTACTTCTAACCATCAGGTCGACTAATTCGGTCTTAGGTTCCCACACCTCGGGGTTGGTTATGGCTGACTGACATAGGTATATAAGACAGGAATGGCCATTCTAGTCTCGCTTGTTTTCGGTAATGCACATCAATAAGAATGCGATTAAGCAGAGCACATCCTTTGCAATTGAGCGTTTACAAAGTCAAATGCGGTTGCCAGTTACCGGTTGCATTAGGTTTTTGCTGCATTCATTAAAAGTGGCGGTATTTAAATAATGCTGCAGTAAATAGAAGAGGTTCTTCGGAAATGTCGAGTTGTACTCGTGAATTTTTCAGCTGGTCACACCAACACGTCGTCAGACGAAATGAAAAAGAGGGAGAAAGTTATGTTGTCATAATAGACCAGTTGGTGTTATAGGAAAGAACAGACCACTGACGTGTGAGGGGGGGAAGTGGGTGAGCTCCCGAGGTCATGGTAGGTCCCTGAGTGAAGGGCGGGGAGGGGAGAGGAGGCGGAACAATTACGGCAAACCGTGCTGGAGGGGGAGGGTGGGTGGTGAATCAGTTTTTTGCAATAATTTACCGTACTAACAACACAGGTATTAGCTAAAAGACCAGACACGCGTGTTTCGCCGATCTTGTGCCGCTGCCTGACGCAGCTGCGAGGGGTTCGGCTCGTCAGTGGGTCCCCCAGCTTTCCCCGTGTGTTTTCTGGTATATGAACTCTAGTTTCAACTTGCCTTGTTTAATTTCCGAGGAAATTAATGCGCGAACTTGGAGTAACTCTTTCGAAACAGGCCTTTTCAGGCACGGTCCGAAATTTGATATGAATATTTGAGTTGAAATCCATCAGCTACTGCGGAATAACCGCTTAATATTCACAAACCGCCAACAGGCAGCCAGTAGTATAGCATTGTGCAATAATTTACTGTACTAACTACCGGCTTTTAGCTAATACCTGTGTTGTTAGTACGGTAAATTATTGCACAATGCTCGAAATGGGCATCTAAGTCAACGTGGCGGTTGATACTACCCGCAGTGGAGTACCAAGCCTCGATAAATTCCCTCGCTCGCTTTGTGTTAGCCATGGCGACGACCTCAGTGCCATCCCAAATGAATCGGTGGTCGTACTCGAGTGTATGGGCAAAGACGAGGGACAGGGGGTCTTGCCGACGGATAGCTAGTTTGTGTTCGTTGAATCGGGTGCTCAGGCATCGACCTGTAAGGTTAACATACACGCAAGAGCAACTAGCACACGGGATGCGATAAATTACGTTCGTTTGTTGCTCTTTGAGGATGGGATTCTTCACTCGAGATAGTGCTGCGCGTAGTGAAAATGCCGGTTTGTGGGCAACGTGAATACCCAAGCGGTTGAACTGCCGGGCGATTATTTCAGAAGTTCCACGCATATATGGCAAGGAGAAGAATTTTCGCGTCACAATCTCTCAGTTGGGGCTGGGGTCTTGCGACTGTATGTGGTGCCCGAGACAGTTCTTTACAAAACTGATCGGATATCCGTTAGAGCGTAAAAACCGATATAGGTGAGCAAGCTCTTTGTTCAGGAGAACGTTGCTGCAGCAGTGAAGAAACGCCGCCGCTAAGGATGCCAGATTGAAGAAGAGACTTGATCTCCAGGAGAAACTGCAATCACTTCTCCGTTCTACGAACCAAGGAAATTTGACCACGAGAATTGTCAACCTATCGAAGAGGAGTCTCTTACCTGCGGAAATCACCCTCCTATCAAAGGGTGTAGTATTTAATATTGCGGATGCCACAACTACCGACTTCCAAGCGGGGCTTGAGTCCATTCTACTGGCCTCCAACATTCCGGAAGACATGCACGCGAACATACGAAGCTGCGCCACCGGTATTCTCCGGCAAAAAAGATACCAACAAAATCTACCGGCCGAAGAAGCGCAAGCATTACGATCATTGAAGTCGGATCACAGCATTGTCGTTGTTCCCGCTGAAAAGGGTGGCGCTACAGTCATCATGGACAAAACTGAATACGTTAACAAGGCGAATGAAATTTTCAGTGCTATGGAGGCCTACACCCTTCTTGCTGAAGACCCGACTAAAAAGCAAGCCGCAGCCATCAAAAATAAGGTCAATGAGCTCGCTCGTTTGAAAGTTATCAGTCCAGATGACTCCAAGTTGATGACCCTCAGTGATCCCCACATCGCACACGCGTATGGCCTCCCGAAAGTGCACAAAGTGGATGTCCCCCTGAGGATTATAGTGCCACTTATTGGATCACCCACTTACAATATGGCTAAGTGGTTATACAGTCGTCTGAAGCGGCTCACTCATGGATCGGACTACAGCATTAACAACTCTCAAGCGTTCTTCCGCAGGGTACAAGGCCTCACAGTAAGTACCGATGAATGCTTCCTGTCCTTTGACGTCGTTGCCTTGTTTTCTTCCATACAACACGATTTGGCGATTGAATGCGTAACCCAACGCCTACAGAACAATCCTATTGAGATCCCAGCGCAGCATGTTATAGAACTGCTAAATCTTTGCCTTAGGAATCATTGCCAATTTGATAAAAGGTACTACCAAAAAGTAAAGGGAACCTCATTGGGCTCACCAATATCAGCACTGCTCGCCGAACTAGTTTTGCAGCGACTAGAAGAGATAGTTTTTCAAACTATGAAGCCTAAACTATGGCTTCGTTACGTTGATGACACCTTTGTCATAATAAAGAAGTGCGAAGCCGAACGTCTTCACCAGAGACTGAATGACGTCTTCCCAGCCATACAGTTTACCCGCGAAGAGGCAATTGGAGACAGCTCACCGATTCTGGACGTGAGAATACAGAAGTTGAGCGATGGTAGCCTGGCAACAAGCGTCCATAGGAAAGACTCTAACTCTGAGATTATCCTCAAATATGGAAGCAACCACTCTGCAGCTCACAAAAGAAGCTGCATACGAACTCTGTTCCACCGGGCCTACCGTTATTGTAACAGCTTGCTTACCTGTATCGATTATTCCGCTCTAACGGATATCCGATCAGTTTTGTAAAGAACTGCGCAGGCACCAGACACAGTCGCATGACCCCAGCCCCAACGGAGAGATTGTGACGCGAAAATTCTTCTCCTTGCCATATATGCGTGGAACTTCTGAAATAATCGCCCGGCAGTTCAACCGCTTGGGTATTCACGTTGCCCACAAACCGGCATCTTCACTACGCGCAGCACTATCTCGAGTGAAGAATCCCATCCTCAAAGAGCAACAAACGAACGTAATTTATCGCATCCCGTGTGCTAGTTGCTCTTGCGTGTATGTTAACCTTACAGGTCGATGCCTGAGCACCCGATTCAACGAACACAAACTAGCTATCCGTCGGCAAGACCCCCTGTCCCTCGTCTTTGCCCATAAACTCGAGTACGACCACCGATTCATTTGGGATGGCACTGAGGTCGTCGCCATGGCTAACACAAAGCGAGCGAGGGAATTTATCGAGGCTTGGTACTCCACTGCGGGTAGTATCAACCGCCACGTTGACTTAGATGCCCATTTCGAGGGTCTACGTTCACGAATGAGTGCCCCCTGCCCTAATCGCGCATCAACGACCGCGAATACAGCCTCCCGCATTCCAACTGATTCACCACCCACCCACCCGCCCCCCCCCCAGCACGATGTACCGTAATTGTTCCGCCTCCTCTCCCTTCCCCGCACTTCACTCACTGACCTACCATGACCTCGGCAGCCCACCCAACCACCCCGCCCCTCACACGTCAGTGGTCTGTTCTGTCCTATCACACTAACTGGTCTACTGTGACAACATAGCTTTCTCCCTCTTTTTCATTTCGTCTGACGACGGGTTGGTGTCACCAGCTCGAAAATTCACGAGTAAAACTCGATTTTTTCCGAAGAACCACTTCTACTTTTCATTATATCAACTCGGAATGCATACCCCGTCTGAGCTACATATATATTATATATATATATTATATATATATATATCAGCGAGGAGGGACGACAGAGAATGCGGGTAGATTGATACAGCACTGATTCGGGCTTATTCTGCCTTCATTCAGCCAATCATAACCCTCCTCGCTGCTATTATGACTTGGCCGACTTCGGCCTGGTAATTGGTTGTCTGTTCGTGACCTTTGCCACACATACGGAGCTTGTTTGCTTTGTGAAGCCAAAAGATCGGTGTGCGCCCATTTCTGATATATATATATATATATATATATATATATATATATATATATATAGCGATATACAGCAGTTAGCGCGGAGCATTGTAGTCAGTTTAAGCTACAGGACACTACACAGGAAGTTAAATGATGTCACTTGTCGCACAACGCCGTCGTAAATGCCGGCGGTTATGCGCAATCTGCTAGAGACTGCAAATAATTCTATTAACAATCATTTTTGGGGCATATACAGAAATATGTCGAAAAATGATAGATTGATACGATAAAACGTCAAGGAGACCTCGGTCGGAGTGCAGTAATTATGCTTTGAACACCCTGGGTTGCGTAGTGAAATAATAATCAAACTTCCTGCTAAAATTTTCTACGGATATGGATCCTATGCGCTCCGCATGCAGAACATTTCAAGCTTTAACCACACCGTCGGAGTGCAACTTTCGTGCTTCTAGCCTAACCCATGTCACACGCAGTTTGATGGGGTACCCTCCCAGGTCCGTTGCGATTGCTAACTCGAAGAAGTCTCCAAGCACAAGATATCAATCCTGACTGCGCATGATGCCGAATGTTTTTTCGTCAGGCGGCCTCGTAGCTGTTTATAACTAAAAGGAAGGAGATCGAATTTAAATAAAAACAGTAATGACAATAATAATTTTATTCCTAAGCGGCCGAAAGGCACTAAACAGATGCTAGCGTCTTTAACGGCCTAGGGTTTCGAGGAGTAAACGCCATATTCCATCTGCGGTCTCACAAACCTTCGGAAGAATTTAACAAGGTTCGTGAGTAGGGTTTCACCAACCCATACAGCCTTGCGCTTGTTCACACCGAACGGAAATGACACTCTTCTGATTTGAAGCATGCGCAGTTATAGATGCTGAAGGCAGTGGTGGCTCTATTTCATTCTGACCTTTCTTTTCTGCTTGACACTCAGTTAGATTTTAAGGTCGTTAGGCTGGTAGAGAACAAACGCAGGTATACGGAGGACCACGTCTGGGTAAAATCTATCGGCGTCTTTGGGTGTTCAGGCCAAATTCGCTCGCTTTTGTTCATGCTCGATTAATTTGCCTTGGATCTTGTCTCATTCGATTTCTTTGCTCAAGCTCCCTACTTTTGATCCTTTCATTTATTTTGACCCTATCTTTAGCATGCTGTGTCTGCCCCTAACCCATCACCTGACATTCCTGTCCAGCCTTTCATGTGACCGTTTACACCTTGCCCGAATTCTGGGAAAAGGCGTCTGTACTTTGTTTCTACCGCACTGAGTCTGACTTTTATTTGGCGAACGTGAATAAGGAGCTGCCTAAATCCCACAGGCGAGTGGGGTTTCTTCTCAAAAGAATTGTGCCTCTGCTTCGAAACTTCCTGTGTAGTCCGCTTTAGCATGCCTCCTATTCCGTGCTGGAGGCAAAGGACCCTTGTCTTAGTGCTGCATCTGACCGTTCGTGTTATCATCACTTGGTCTCACGATTCTGTTTCAGCGGTACCTCTATCATCACTGACCATTCCAAGGTACGTTGATGGCAGTGGTAAGGATTTGGATTTAAGAAATAGAAGTGATACATTATCTCCCCCCACGCTGACAGAACTCCGGCCAGATTTGTCCAAATTTGTAATTCATTTCCCTAAAAATTGTCTGTTCCCGAAAGTAATTTAACCATTTGTCTTATGTCTGCTCTCCGCATCTTTGAATACTCCTACCCTTCATCGGTTTATTGAAGTAATGCAGCTCTTGCAAGATTCGAACGGCTGGAAGTTTTTACTGGAACGTTTTTTTATTAAACGCATCCAGGTTGTTCCGGTACAAGCCCACAAAAACTGCAGACTCGGGAGTCGAACACGGTAACTACGGCAGTGAAGGACATAGCAAGTGAAACCACGCTACGAAGACGCGGTCTGAAGTCGAGCAGAACATTTTAAACATTGAACAACAGTTAGGCGCACTTTTTAAATCATCAGCGGTTTCTTATGAAAAAATACCGATGTTGTGAGTAAATGTTGGGACGACGGAACATAATGGAATCCGGTGGACCTAGAAGAGAAGCGAGATTCATGCGTTTGCATCAGGTATTAAAACTCTATTAATATATATATATCGGTGCGTCGATTGTGGGGAAATAAACAAATCAGTTATGACACTGGAGAACAAACTAGGTCTGTTAGGCGATATCAGAACAGCTTTTCTGGTGCACAGGAAGATTATACCTCCTGAAAATAGATCAACTCTCTAGCATAAAAGCCAGAAATATCTTTTCAAGGGAAGCACTCAGTTTTAAAAACTAAATGTTAGTCACGAGGAGACGGCGATCTTGTCACCATAGTTAACTCCCAAAAGTGAGTTTCGCAGTTTGAAGAAATAGTTGGCGCTAATTTGACAGTAATAGGTCAGTTGCCGCCGTACACCACGGCAAAAAACCAACAACATCACTGAATGCGGAAAGCAGAAAAACCGGGAGAAACTTTGAGCAACCTTCCGAGCAGCACAACAAGGCTTCGCCATCAATTCAAGAAAGTGGCGAGGCCACTTTACTTCATCTAAGGCCTGTTAGACTCTGGCGCGCTGGAAAAACGCGTACAACATTGCATAATGATGAAAATTCGAAAAGTCCCCAGGCTGATGTCAGTAATTCGCCAAAAGATTTGAGCCCCACAACTACCAGTCCGGACAAAAATCACCCTAGTAATAATGATGGCAGTAAGATTTTTTCTTTAACACCCACAAGTTACTTTCATAGTAAGTAGAGGCGCATTCCAAGTAAATTTAAGAACGAGTAGGCAAACACCCTACAGTGTTCAATTTGTGCTTGTAAAATTGGCAGTCCGATAAAAAAGACGGTTAGCGAACAGTGCAAGAATTCCCTCTTATTTCTTCAAAAAGAAAAATGAATGTGATTTGATAAGTTTTAATGAGGAAAACTGTCGTCCAGAGGAAAGGAGATGTACATGTGGAACAGGGTCGCCCTGCAGATAAGAGTATAAAGCGTTTCGAAACGTTTCCTGCCAATGTATAATCCCTAAATCGGACGAGGCTCTTCGTTACGGATGCGGTCATGATATTTTGCGTTTGCAACGGAAACAACCGCCAAGGTTATAAGACAAGGGGAGCCCGGCGCAAACGATCGCAGTCTGCTTAGAGTCCGAACCTGGAGGGGACATTAAAGGCAGCGGGGGGCCATCATAGAGTGTAAGGATGCAGCTACGGTAATTTATTGCTGACCACACAAACTACAAACCGGTGGAGAGAGTAGGGACCGTCCGCGATCAACAACCGATCGCTTGGGGTCAAAATGAGGAGATGACATTAAAATCTGCGCAAATCATTGTTGCAGGGGAGGAGTAACAGCAGCTGATTTATCAGCCACGTAAAAATAGATGGTTGTGACGATTGTAATGAGACTTCCCGCTCGAACAAGTAAAACACATGTTAGCTGCCACTTGATCTCAGACGGACACCTTTCAAAGTCCAGAATTTGAGTGTTGGAGAACGAAATGGTGAGGAATGACTTTGTGCTATCTTAACTTAGATGCTTGCGTTACTTTGATTTGTTTACCGAAATTTTGAACGATGACCGGTCACCGGCGTTCATGAAATCAGAAGAAGGACAGCAAGATTTGTGGAATGGAAGGACAAACATTTTTGTGACTGTAACTTAGGTCCTTCGTCGTGGAGCATTCTGAGCAGGGGTTATTTTGAAAAAAATTATGGGACCAGGAAGTTTGGGAGGGTAAAAAGACATAAAGCTACACTTAGACGAAGAAAACTCCATCAGTCATGTTAAACACCATTTCTACAAGGATTTTAGATAGGAGTTATTTTTTAAACGCAAACATTTGCGGTATCATTAGACTATGAGGAAACACACAAAAAGTCATCAAGATAAATAAACGTTTGCGAATTTCTGATTTCTGTCAAAATGTCCTTGATGTAAGGAAGGAAGTATAGCGGACCCAGCACGGTGCCTTGAGGTGAGCTACTTGTGATCGGAAGAGGTGTCGAGTAGCCATCACCAGCCATGATTTTCTGGTAAAGACTGGGTTGGAAGAACCCGACAAAGTCGAGAAAAACAGGCCGGATGACAGGGGCTTTTAAATTTACGAGCGATTTGTACACCGTTATACTTCCACTGGAGTCAATGTTTTCAAAGTTGACATCTGCGACGTCTTTTGAGTATGAATAAACGCACTTAAGATCACTGGTACAAATAAACGTTTGCGAATTTCAGATTCCTGGCGGAATACCGTTGACGTAAAGCACACCCAGAACCGTGCCTCAAAGTACGCCATTCGTGATCCAGTGAGGCCTCTATTGACTATCACCAACCATGAGTTCCTGGCAGCGGTTGGACTGGCATACCCATCAGTTGGGAATGCCGTCTTGTCCAGAAAAGCGTGAATTTTTAAGCGACTTGTGTTTTTTGGTAGGGTCTGAGGAGACACCAGCCATATTGAAAGTGAACGAAAGGAAGAAACTGTCTCGTACTCCGTCGTAAGGTGTTTTTCAAACACTTCAGCGAACGGTCCCGCCTTATCACTCTCCTTGATGAGGAAGATTTTGTTGTCGTTTGGCAAGGCGGGGATTCCGCGACTACACTTAGAGTTGCATGCATGAGGGAAGATTTTAGCGCCAGATTTGGCAGGGTTCGGATCATTGGGAGCAAGCAATTCTCTGTGCCTCTCGAGCGCTTGATGCATCCTCAAGGAAAGTTCGAAAATGTCTGTGATTCCTAGATGAACCGATAAAGAACTAATGGAAAAGTCGGACAGCCGCCTTCCTAACTTTTCATTCTGTTCTAAAGTAAGTGAGGAATAAAGGAGTCCAAAGAGTTAGCTTTGAAGTATCTACGAGGCATAAATCCTAAGAAGTCACTGGAAGCATCGGCCATGACATCAAAAAGATGCGTCGCATCATTACAAGAGGGAAAGTCATGCCAACCCGATACAAGATGGTTATTTATTGAGTCTTTTTCGACGAAATCGTAACTTAGGGAGGAGCAAGCCGTACTCGTCTTTTTCTGAAAAGGCAAGCGGTAAGCAACGGTTAATTAATACACGGCCATTGTTAAAAAGCTTCTTTTCAAAAGCAATGAAAATGGGAGCAGTGTCAATAGTAAAGGCTTGATCTAAAGTGTGATTAATTAAGAGTTAGGGTGACTTACATGAGAACTATTGGTCCTAAGTGGTAATAGGCCTGGACGATATTGGGGATAAATGACTTCGGTCGGTTCACGTAAGGACTGTCGGTGGGATAAATAGAAGGGCGTTGGTCGGCAGAGTGGGCGGAACAAAGAATTATTCGGAGGTAGAATTTGACCGACGAGGTTTCTAGACGAGTTTGGTTGTAAGGGTTTAGTAAATCTAAAAGGAGGCAGCACACCATTAAATGTAACTACGCCACCTTCATGAGTCAAAGTTGGATTTAGTTTTTGAATCACGTTGTTCTGACGACACACCTCGTGTGATTTAAATGAAAAACTCGGAGGACTTCGTTGAAGTGGCGAGGCTATCGGTCTAACTGATGTAGACGGATCTGCGGATGTTCTATGAGGGTCTCCGGGAGAATTAGTAACGACAACCAGTACTGCTGCTAGCCTGGAGAAGGACGAAGGCGTTAAGTGACTTGAGTGAGAGGGCAATTTTGGAGTAAAGGGGCAGTGAGTCGGATTTCATACAAGCAGGATTGACTGATCCCCCAAGGTTAATTCTACTATTACCAGATTGGCGATCTTTTTGTTGGTAAGACGAGGGTTTGTCTGATATGCAGGGCTAACTCCTCGCTCCACGGCGTCAAGGTCATGACAAAGGAAACATTTCGCATTTTCCAGATATGTAAAAACACGACGCCGGTGGGCGTAGACTGAATTAACTTCGATTGGATGACAGGTGTTTGGCATCCACATGAGTAGAGAAGCTCAACTGCAACATTGACTATTCATGCTAACCAAGGAATGTGTTTATGTAA
>CACRXP010000135.1:796113-804863 GCA_902702965.1 Spirometra erinaceieuropaei | reverse complement strand
AATGGCGCAAAAGAAAGCGCTCGAGGCCCTTGATCGAACACCGCAGGATTTGCAAGGAAACAGCGGACCATTTCCGATGCACTGCTGCCGCTTGCAGGAGACGTTAGGCAAACACTGCCTGTAATTCCTAGATCGACACCAATAGGCGAAATAAATGCCCGCCGTCACCACTTACTCCGGAATTCTTGAGCGCGACTGGGTGCAGCAAACAATTGTCCTGCCATCGAAAGCGCCTAGAAGGACAATCCTGGGTTTCGCACAAAATACGTACTGCCAACCGGTGGCCCTTACACTTTTCTCAGTTGGGAACGTGCCCCTTCCTCTTTCCTTTATTTCCAAATTCATCAGATTGAGCCACAGCAACGCGTGGCGGGGTCCGGCTAGTACCGAATAAAGTTATTAGCTGTTATCAACATGGTTTTTGGCCGATCATTCTTGTGAAACATGCTGCATGCCGTTTCTCAATCTACTTACTTCTCTTGGTAATTATCACTTATCTGTGGTCGACATTTATTTTGATATTAGCAAAGCCTCTGATAAAAAAGTACATGGAAAACTCCCAGCTTAATTAGAAGTTCTGGGACTTCGCAGTCCCCTTACTGACTTTATTACCATACCTATATAATCGAAGGAAAAAGGTTTCATTTGGATCCTCAATTTCTGATGAAAGACCTATCAAACGTGGGGTACCGCAAGGTACCTTTTTAGGTCCTGATTTGTTTTTCCTCTACACTAATGACATCTCGTCTGCAGCTTAACATTATCAATCTTTAATTTATGCTGGTGACCTCAAATGCGAATATTCGCTCCCTATATCTACGACCCAACAGTACCTAGTGCAAGCTCATGCTGATCTGCTTGTTCTCTCAGCATAAAGCTCAAGATAGCTAATAGACTTGGCGGCGTGAATACAGTGTCGCAACACTGAAAAAAACTTTTTCCCCCGTCTACCTGTCTTACGG
Organism: Spirometra erinaceieuropaei; assembly: GCA_902702965.1. Classification (NCBI taxonomy): domain Eukaryota; kingdom Metazoa; phylum Platyhelminthes; class Cestoda; order Diphyllobothriidea; family Diphyllobothriidae; genus Spirometra; species Spirometra erinaceieuropaei. The sequence goes on along the minus strand of CACRXP010000135.1, from coordinate 803,901 downwards.
GAATGGTGGTAGGAGGGGTTGTACGGGTGGGGCCTCTGAAACGTGCCAAACAGCAAGTATTATAGTGCGCGATAATTAAAAAATTACATTTCCGCCAAAATTTGTTTTAATGCATCAAACGAAACTCATATATGACCTTCACGCTGAAAAAGCAGCCTATGGGAAGCCTGGAGGGGACCTAGGACATCATGCGTTAACGCTATTGGCTGGGTTAGAACGAAGCCGTAGTGGCCAGAGGCCTGACCAATGGGCTGGTGGGAGTGCGTATGTTTTGAGCGCTGGGCGGGAGGAAATTAATGGCGTAGGGTTTGCCGTGTTCTCTGAAAAAGGCAACAGCAGAGGGGCATCGGGTGCGCGATGGTAGTTATGGCCAATGGATGCCATTGCGCCGTTCACGTACGCATACGACTTCCATGGCGGTAGGTCGAGCAGGGACGAAAAGCGGTTGATTAGATAAAGCAAGTTCGCTAACTATGGTGTGCCTATGAACAGGTAGGACAGAAATGCGGTATATGGTATGCTGTATGGGGAGGCATATCGAACCCTAGGTTAGGGTTAGCGGAGACTGTGAAATGTGGGCATTTTAAGAAGATGATCACACTCTGTCCTAACCTGCCTACACATCGGTTAAAGAAGTAACCAACTGATGTAGTAGCGTGAATTTTTCGCATTGAATCAATTATATTTCATGGAAAACATGCGTAAAAATATGCATTTGTTGCCCATTTGGAACAAAATTACGTCTCCTTCCAATTTTACACTCAAATTCGGTTGGAAAAAGGTCCTAATTATGACATTTTTTAATAACCGTGGAATGCCCATTCATATAACACCGCGGCTCTGTGGTTGCTGATGTTGCTTGTAAAGTGTACAATATGGTTCAAATCCACTGCTGAATTCTGTGGACCGCCTATGGTCTCCTCTTAATACCGGAAGGTTTTCCGTACGCGGAAGATATATGGCCCGAGTGTCTGAAATCTAAATGTACGTTTAACCGCACGTCAGGTTCGAAATTATGCGGGAATTGGAAAACTCTTCGAAAACTGAATTAAAGCCTTCCTTTGAGTTTAGAATTTGGAAGATGATGCAATTTTCTATCCAGGAAATAAAAAAATGACTACGTTTATGCACATTTTCCATGAAATATAATTGCATTTTTAACGGTATCGAACATGAATGAGAAAAATTCACGCTACTTAAGTAGTCATTTTCTACAGAGTGTGGGTTTTGCAGGCGGCCAAAAAGAAGTTCCTTCAAAAACCGACGTCCCGTGGTAACTGAATCACTATAGATTTACACTGCAAGATCATTAATTTTGCTACCCTGCCTAAGTGATCTTTTCGAAACGAAGAAGCATTTCAGAATTTCGGTTGACATTTCTTCAGTTCGTCCCCCTACTTTAGGTAAAGCTGTAATATTAGTTAAGGCCTAGAACAATCCCATGACATATCGGTTACCTCAGGTGAACCGGTATTTGAACAACCTTCTTTCCGGCCGCCCGAATAAACTGCACCCCGTGTAAACATTACCACCTAAGTAGTATAGTTCTGTTATCATTGATTTTGAAACCCTTATAATATTAACTATAATTCATACAAGACATGCATAAGAATATTCATTCTTTTACTCATGGGGTAGAAAATTACATCTACTTCGAATTTTATACCCGGAAGAAGGGTGTAAATGGGCTCAAAAAAACTTCCTTTTCCCGAACAATTTTGATCGCAAGTTGCCAGTGTACTTGCCCGCAACCCTCCCAAAACTGCACGTCGTACATCTGCCGTGTACGGCATAACTTATATTTTATCCATTATATTAAGGGGATACCAATGGGGATTTATAAAATTTAGCAGTGGATTTTAGCTATATCACAAGTCATATTAGTAAATGCAGAGTTGGGATATTGTATGAACTAGCATGTCATGGTCTTAGTAATCTCATACTTTGAAACGTCTTAAAGGCCTAATTACACCCTTTCTTCCGGTATGGAATTTGAGGTAGACGGAGACATAACTGTCTTCTAAGTAAGTAAAAAATGAGTGTGTTTATGCATGGTGTTTATGAAATACTAGCTGGACCCCGCCACGCGTTGCTGTGGCTCTGTTCGATAATTAACCTGCCCCGTCTGCTTTCACCACAGTGTCGACGGACGGGTATGTGACTGCCCCGCTTTGAATCTTGGACTGAATAATGTGGCTAAGATGGTACATGTGTTTGTTTTTGGCCGCAAGAAGCGCTCGTTCGCTCAATCAGCCGGGATTGTTGAAAGCGGTCTGAATAGTGGCAGACACCGTCTCAACCAATTTCTCTTTTGAGGACACTAAATTTCCGAGGCCAAGACGTAGGGAAATCATTCTTGTAGTCGGATCAGCGTGCACCGTTGCATTCCCGATTGCCAGCAATTACTGTGAGAATACCTCGGTGGCTTTGAAGTCACCGATTCGCATTCGTACGGTGCCAAGTTGCCGAAGTCTTCCGCTGATCGTTTTCGGTACAAGGAACTTCTGTCGTTACCGGTAACTGTGGTGCATGCGAATGCCCGAGGATATTTCTTAGAGCGTTTTCCGTCTACCATACTGGGGGGTGAGGGGTGGGGGGAGGGAGAATTGGGACTCAGGGCACCGTAAAGTCCATTTATCATATTCTTCGCCGCGACTTCGGGCAAATTAGTGTCGACGTCGGCGTCAGGTAATTCAGCGCATATTGCATCGGCGATTTCGTTGGAGGTGATCTTGTTATACAGTCAGATCCAGACGTGTTCGTGGGGCAGTCCACTCTTTGGCCATTCCCCCTAATACATCCGGCAGCGCACAGACCCAAACACCTCGTGTTTCACCATGAAGTCAATCAGCGATTTCAGTGTCTTCCTAAGAGCACGTGCTATGGTGTCATACCCATTTACCGACGATAGCCCAGAAAGTAAGAGCTGATAAATACCCCCCCCCCTAAGCTGGATTGCAGGTGAATGTAATGAGTAGGTCTTGACGCCCCGTACTGACAAACATAAGCAATTGCAACTCCAGCGTACCCGAGCATATGGCGTGGACTGTCTGTGTATGTGGACGACAAAATCGTTAGTCGTATTACCGTCGTTTACAACTACATCATGCAGATGAATACATTTTTCAGAGCGCAGCTTGGTCTGCATCAAGCGAATGAAAAGCAGGCGTTCAGTTTCGACTTTTGCATACATATCAACAATGTAATGATGAAGCAATTGCCTGCATTTCAAAAGGGGATTACTTACATTCTGTCGAATCATAAGTCGGTAGGAGTAGTGGTTCATTGCGCTGCATTTCGTGTGCGTTTCCTCGTCACTGACTGGGTTTATCATCTTAACGTTGAAGTAATACCCATCGGCACCATCCCGTAAAGAAAATAGATACTGCGTTTAAATCGGTTTCGGACTACCGATATATATGCTATCACCTTACCCTAAAATCATTAGTCTTCCAACGGTGGCTTTCGTACCGTCGTTCACAACAGCATCACGCAGCGTGAACGCTGATCACCGACTCGTGTTTGACGCTGGTCTGCTGTTCCTTGCTGGCGCCATTCAGCCACTCTCAGTTTGTTGTGTTCATCCTGTTATGAACGGAGCAGACCTGGAGCTGCCGAACGCGGTGGCCGTGACCGCAAGCGGGCTTCCGCAAGCCGGGCTGCACGACACTGGGCGACAGCCCCATTATGTGGGTTGTGCGTGGGGAGGGGGGAAGGGGGCCTTGTTAACCGCACCCAGTCGTCGCGCCCGAGAATCCCAGCGGAAGCGGCCGCAGCCCAATTATGTGGGTAGTGTGGGGCAAGTTCAAGTGGAGCCCAAGAGTTACGTTTTTTTGCTGCAGGGTGGGTGGTTTGCCTACCGGCCCAGATTGCATCGCCCCAGAGAGGGTGGAGGGCCTGCTCAAGTGTCTGCTGGGGGTGGGTGGTGGGGTGAGCGCGGCTGTCGGGCAGAGAACGTGCGTTTGAGCGAATGTCGGTCAAGTGGCCGCAGTCTGGGGCACATGTGTCCGCGCGGATGTAGGTCAAGTGGCCGCAGCAGGTGACGTCGTTAGGCCGGAAAAATCCAGTTTTTTACCCATCACAGTCATACCATCGGCATAATTACACAACTGACTAGCCAAAAACCCGGCCCTATGCGCGGGTCGGCTTGTGTCCAAATTTCAGCGAAATCGGTGCAGTACTTTCGGAGATTAGATATAACACAGAAAAAAACCCTTCCATTTTTATATATATAGATAGATATTTGCATTCAGTAAGACATCGGAAGTCAATGATAATAATTCGTACTATTGACATCCTGAAATAACTGAATTATTGTCGGATTATGCCGCACGGTATTGAATGCTGCAAGTCGACCCACGCAAACTTTTTGAATCGAAGCAGGATTTCGGAAATCCGGCTAACATTCCACGAGTTTGCACATCCGCCAGACCTCACGCGAAGACAGTTAGGAATGTGAATGGATTATTCAACAGAGAGCCTCTTAATAATAATGCCATTGGTAGATTACGTAAACGAAGTCACTAACAAGGCCACCATAGTAAACCGTGCCATTGACAGTAAAACGTTTGCTTAGGTAACACAGTGTGGTCTGTTATGAAAGTAAGTCCCGAGTACGTTAAGGAGTATTTCAAAGCATGCATCGTCATTTATAAGTACTCGACGCACCCACAGGTGTGTACGTTATCGGGTACTCATGCAGGCTGGAACTGGTAGGGAAGGGGCGGAGTGAGCGAACAGATAACATGAGTAAAAGACCCGGAAAACGCAAGTAGTCTGCCTTGCAACTAATTGTCTACAATTAATACTTATATGAGCAGGAAGTCTAAGAAATTCTCTGCGGCTTAGACAACTGCATGAGTTCATTAGATTGGTTATACTACTCGCCTTCATCGTACGGACTGGAAGACCCATACTAAATAAGAGAGTGCTACCTCTGCAGGCAAAGAACTAATAATAAGTAGTCGGCAATGTCGTAAAAGGAGATAGCAAACGAAAAGGACGAAGTTTACTATTAATGTGGTTACTTACGAGTAGTATAGCGGGCCGCGAGCTGCGTATTTTTATCTACCCAATGTCATGAGATGTTTTAATTCCGTGAAATGACCGTCCATAAAACATTATACTCCTGTAGTTAGTAATGTTGCTGGTAAAGTTTACGATATAACTCAAGTTTCCCTGCAAGATTTAATGAACCACTTATGGTTTCCTCTTAATGTATGATATTCCTCACGTAGAAAATGTATAATGTGTAGGTTCCTAACCTTGAATGCATGCGTAACCGCAGGTAGGGCTCAAAATTAATCGGGTATTGGAAGATGTTTAGAAAACCTAATTGTACCCTTCCTTTGAGTATGAAATTTAAAGAAGACGTAATTTTCTACTGAATGAGTGAAAGAAAGAATAAGTCCATGCGTGCTTCCCATGACATGGAATTTAATTTGCAAGACGCTCTAAAGTCTACGAAAAAAATCATACTATATAAACAGTCATTGTTTGCGAAAGGTCGGTGTTGCATGCGGCCGGAAAGATGTTCCTTTGAAAGCCAGCGCCCTGCGGTAAATGAATTATTATATGATTAAGCTACGTGATTATTAGGTTCAAAACCCTGCCTAAGTAATCTTTTCGAAACGAAAAACACCTTTCAGAAATCCAGTTAACATTTGTAGACTTAGCACACTGACTCATATCGCTGACCGATAGTACTAAGTATGTCACTGCTACCTTTATCTGCCGAACAGCAGATAGCAGAAGTAATGGTTAAGACTGATACTACTAGTAGTAAAGGAATGAATTAGATAGTAATACGCCAACACGAATGACGTGTGGAAGTGCTGGGTTACGTCTGGGCTGCTGTCAGTTGTGGAAACGAGGCTTTACGGCCACCATTGAACTGCCTGCGTAGAACAAGCCTATTGCAAGTCCTACCGGATTTAAGGCAATGCCGATACTGCCGCTTCTGTAAAACGTACTGTGCTAGTCCCCACGCGAAAACGTATGTCTGCTGCGTAAACCCCCGTAAAGGTAAAGTTTGTGTACTTGGCTAACAATCGGAGTAATACGGCAAGACAGTCGTCTGCATATGGAAAGGCAGTCCATCCATCGGCAATTGTCGTATACGCAGGTAGTACCGATAACACTAGCACAGGATGTTACGAGCACAATCAGTTTAAGATATGACAATGCAGATCCTGCTGTTGTTGGTGCCGTCCTAGCACAAGTACGACGTAGGCTATGTGGACTGCTAAGTCTAGGACTACCAATAATGCTACCGCGAGTGTGCATCAGGTAGCTTGTGTACCGAAGTTTACGTCGACTAATCATTCTGCAGAACGCCTGATGGCGTTGTGTAATCCCCTTCTACGACTACGACAACTCTTACTGTCGTCAAAGGTCAACTGTGAATATTGCGAACAGTAAACCAACAAGTGGAAAAATAACGGATACTGTTGTCGCGAGGGATAATTTTTCAGATTAAAACTAAAACAACTAGTCATTTTCTTCCTGTGAATACCTTTGCCGATCGCAGGGAAACTGTCTGTTCACTCATAAGATAATAATGTGACGTTCGAAATCGAAATATTGAACCCAGAACTAAATTTCAAGTCACACATCCGTCCAAATTAAGTATGTCTAGCGCAACGTGTTTAATTTACGTCAGCGACATTTCCGCCTAAGTAGGGAGGTTGCGTCGACAGATGGCATGTCCCTATGAATGCCGTCAGTGAACAGCGTACAGTCCTCGCTATCCACTAAGTGCCTGCAGACATGCGGCGGCCACCCCGACCACCCGTATTCTTTGTTCTCGCGGTCGCAAAGCGATGGCACGAAAAGGCATGGGTAGGTAGGGTCCAAATGCAGACACCCACTCAAGGGTCTTCATGTCCGACCCTGCGTGACCTCGAAGTGTTCGTAATGCTGCGACAACTGTTCCCACAGCCGCACTCGGTGTCGCGTGCCTGCATGCTCCCCTCCCCCACCCCGTCAGACCAGTCATCATGCTCACAGTTTTAAGCTAAACAAAGCCCTCGAGTTTTCTGACTGGCCTGAACTTGCCACTAGGCGAGGGTGGTGTTGGCCTTGGACGGCGCCTCTTCAAGCGGCTGCCGTCGAGACATGACCACCGGCCCACTATCACATCCGGTAACCTCCCCCCTCCCCAGCCCTACTACCCTAGGCAATCTGAAATGTATTCACGTGCCCTGTGTTTGTTCATTGTCCGAGTCACATGACAGGACGCATGCATGGATAAGCATACACGAGCTGCAAGAACCACCCCTACGACATGGTGTGATGGCGTTTTAGTCGCATTTAACCACAGCATGAATTCTCCTAACTTCCACCTAAACGCACTTTCTCACCTCGGTAAGCCGGTGACCAGACCTCCGGGTAAACTTGTAAGCCAGCGTACGGCCTTCCGAGATGTTAACCGGGTAAACGGATAAGAAATCACCTCGGTACCGCCGGCATCACTACCACTACCACATCGGTAGATGCAAGATCTGCGCAGCGGTTACTACCTGAAAGACTGTTACTGCCAATGGATTTGCAACTAACACTACCGCTAGTAGCAGTGCCACTGTTAGTGAAAAGACATACTGCGGATGCTGGCAATGCTTCTACTACTACTAATACCACCACTATTATTACTAACACTACTACTAGTATCACTACTGATACTACCACTACTACTACCAGCACCAATACTACTGCTACTAATACCACTACTAATAATACTACTACTTCTATTAGCACTAATACCACTACTACTGATACTGTTACTGCTAT
>CACRXP010000135.1:737376-775165 GCA_902702965.1 Spirometra erinaceieuropaei | reverse complement strand
TTCACCAATACCGCCACAATAGTCATCATCCACGCCACTTCCAGCTGCGTGTTATTAATTCAATCATTCTCTCAAACCAAAACCAGAACACCGCCGTACTTCGTGTGCTGTCTTCGTCCGTCTTTCTTCCAAACAAAGGCGAAATCACGAAGCCTCTCCTCCTCTCCCCACCTCTTTAGATTTTCGTCGTTCATGTTTTGGTCATCTGCGGATCTCCTACATGAGTCTTCTCTTGTGTGCACTTGAAAAAAACGACACTAACTTGGCTCTAGAAATGTACACGTATTTTGTTACTTTCTTCTCTCTCCTCTCTACACCGACGTATGGCTTGAGCCACTTTCGGCTACCGCGAATGTTCGTGTTTTCAAATGACTTACTCCTCACAGACTAGCGCACGAATAATTTGTTTTCGATTTCTGAGGTTTAATACGCACGCTGTAACGGTGGGCTCTTATCCAAACCCAGAGTGTTTATAGTCGTGCTTATCTAGAAACAGCCGCCTATTTGGCCTGCGATGTAGGCCATTAGTTCATAAATACTGATTTATTCGTCGTACTCTCATTACGGGTACAAGTTAAAAACCCAGACACGCGTTTCACCGACTTCGTAGCTCTCAGTGACACAAATAGGAGGCTCTGCCTTGTGATTTTTGGGTGTATGCTCTGGTTCCTAGTGTTATGCCTTTTAGAGCTTAGTATGAGCTCGAGGCAAATTCTTCGACACAAACAGCAGATTCTCTCTGGAAGTGGATATGAATATTTGCGTGAGGCTTTCGACTAGTACCTTTGTGGGAAATGTGATAAGTCAGTCAATATTCCTGTACTACCGACTGTCCGTCAACGGAATGCGAATACTACGCGGTCCGTCTGCTGGTAGATTTCAGCGCGTTGGTAGCTGCTGCAACAAGCTACTTGCCTCATCCCACGTCGTGCAGCCCCGCTCTAGAGACCTGCCGTCGATTTTGATGATTCTGGGCAGCAGTATGATGACCGAAAGTTATTGGATGGCTCGTGAGAGTGGGCTGCAAGCGTTTTTTACGTAACGATGGGGCCTGTTGTGCTCAGGTCCCCAGTGTTCGAATCTCTCTTTGGTGAGTGTTCGCTGAGGCTGCTTCCACTCACCTTTGGGGCTTCTGCCCAGGTCTTTGGTGCGTTCGTGCTGCACGTTTTAACCCCTATACGTCCTCGTAAATAACAGCTTTAATTATCTGACTAACTTCCCGCACCATTACGGGGTCGAAATTAATTCCGTTTTGGACGTGGGATGGCGTTTCCTGTCACTCCTGCTCTTTTCTTCATCTTGCACAGGAGCATGAGTCGGTCGGCCCACCTATGCGCGCTCTCTGTCACGTGGGTAGTCAGCCTTGAATGTTGTAGGTGATCCGCTGCGCGCTCTGGTGTGAAAATGAGACGAGGGTAGCGTGATCTGTGCCCTGCTGGGTGGTGGCGTGAGCAGTGGTGTGACCGGTGGCGGCGGCGCAACAGCCGCCGTGTGCGGGAAGTAGAATGCCGTTTGATCCGCCCCCCCACCGCACACACCCCTTACCTGCCCCTCCTCCGTCTTCACACTCAGCGGGGGCGTGTGGCTGCCATCTGCGGAGTAGTCATCGTGGACCACGCTGCTCAAGAAGCCTTCAAAGGGCATGAGGAGGTCAACTAGTTATGCGGACTCACATAAAACAAGTAGGCGCCATTTAAGGAAGTGTAGGAGGCTTGCCGATTTCCCAATTGAGGCCAGATCTGAGGAAGTCATCGCCGACAAAGAGAACGGGGGACTGTGAGAGTCGTTTTGGGTTAATTTGCTGTTCTCAGCGCTCGCCCGCGAAGTCGCCAGGCGTCAAGGTAAATACGAACGGTTGTTTATGACAGTGGGCGCTCGCCGATCAGGTTACGGAACATGCTCGTTCCGTTGTGCCTTGGGGCTCATACTTAAACCCTCGCAGGCAGTCGCACAGCGACTAGTAGTAGACATAGATGAGATGATACCGACAAAGACAAGGGAGACCGGAATGGCCATTTCTGGCTTATTAGCCGTCATCAGCCAGTCATACCCAAGGCACAACGGAACGAGCATGTTCCGTAACCTGATCGGCGAGCGCCCACTGTCATAATTAATATTCCCGATCACAACCGACAGGACAACGGGCCCGTGGCTCAATGGTAGAGCGTTCAACTCCATGACCAAAGATCCCGGGTTCGAATCTCAAGTGATCCACACTTGGGGTTGGGTATGACTGGCTGATGACGGCTAATAAGCCAGAAATGGCCATTCCGGTCTCCCTTGTCTTTGTCGGTATCATCTCATCTACGAACGGTTGTGTTTCATCCTTCCATCAGGTCAGACCAATAAACGTCACTCATACCTGAGTGCTGCTCGCATACTGACGGGCGGAGCAGGTCGTTTAAGGTGGCACGTGTTGTTTCGACCCTTTAATTGACGTCTCTCATTTAGAATGCAGTTCTTCTATCGAACCCCCCCTGATGACGATCATTACCCCGAGGACAGTGAGGTTTATGCATGAAATGAATTAAAGTGAGGGGGCAGACTTGTGTGGCGTCGAACTCACTCTTCATTCCAACACCAAGGCAATGATAATGAGGTTGGTTACGTGTTCAGAAGTAATGGTTGGTCTAACGTGGAACCGCGTTAATGTCTGTTGGTTCCTACTGACTGACCGAACCCGACTGCGCGCAAAACTCCAGAGGCTGGGCGGACGACCCTAGACTAGTCCTCGTCCAGTTTCGTCCGTTAGTCGAATCAGTCACGAGAACGCTGAAAGCTGGGGCCCAGATCAGGTCGGAATGAAGTGGTCATCTTCGGTTTGGGTGGGTCTACCAACTCGTTAATTTGATTGCCATCTTCCTGGGCTCCAGTTTGGCTAATGAAAGCAAACACAGACGCCAGGTGTCTTGGGGGCAGTCTAAGACCACTTTTTGTCTATTCAACTTGTGGAATTTGCTAGACTCCAGCGGGCACAATAGGGCGGACTGGACTCTGCTGCATAATCCGATGCTACAATATAGCCCTGGAGCACAAAACAGATTCGAGCAGCTGACCAGTCAGGAATTTAATCCGCTACTTACGACCCAGCGCAAACTGTCGAGAGCGGAGCAAGCTGAATGGCAATGCATATCTTCCCACAAAAAACTGGTCGTGTGCTGCCACTCCACACTATAGACGGAGGTAAAGCAATAGGTCAGTAGGTCAGTATATTTTAAGGGTAATAGGCAATGCCTTTGAAAATCCTATTGTAAACGGTACATGCAATGTGTAACTTTAAATAAACACGGCAGTTTGACCGGCGCGAACGACGATGTCCACCGTGCACCCCAGAGCGCTGTTAACGAAGGGACAGTAATTTTTACGTGACATAGTTTACAGTGACAGCAGACTTACGCTGCATCTACCGCACTCTCTCCTCTTACTCCCCACCTGGATCAGGTGTTAAGACATGGTCAAGAAGATTGGAGATTGACACAGTGACGGACGAGGCGAGACACCCCGTCTGTGAGTGCCACACAGGCCTGGTTTCCTCTATATGGACCAGGTTTCCACCGAAAGAGCAGCCCGGATTCCATATGAGTGGGAGTGCCATTGAAACCGCACTAAGAAGGAGTCGTTGCAGCCTGACTACTCGTATTGAGAGGAGGGCCGAGTTATCCGACCAGTTGGCAGTCTTCGAAGCCACAGTTTCTGGTGCACTGTGATAGTTTAAAGGCGGGTCAGCTTGTTTATGGTGAGGAGTATGCAACGAGTATCGTGGTGACGCGGTTCCCAGAGGCTACCTCACCCTCTCTTCCCTCTCCTATGTACCAGTCGACTGTGTGGGTCAGTCAACCATCTGGTGTGATGATTGAGCGCAGGTGGCTGGCGTGACGTAAGCCCACGCCTAGGCATGCCACCACACACTCCACCACGTGTGTGGCCGAGTAACGCGCGCCGTGCCATTATCTGACATCCGGCACTGGTTCGCTGGTCATTGTGCGACGGATTAGCAGGTAGAGCAACATTACCGACAAAGACGAGGGAAGCTGGAATGGCCATTTCTGGCTTATTAGTCGTCGTCAGCCAGTCGTACCCAATCCCGAAGTGTGGAACACCTGGGGCTCGATCCGACGACCTGTTATTTAGGAGTCCAACGCTCTTAACTACTGAGCCACGGGCTCGTTGCCCCGTCAGTTGCAATCGGGAATGTACAATGGTAGAGGGGCGCTCACCGATTGTGTTACGGAACTCACTCGTCCCGTTGTACCTGGAGGCTCTCTCTCGAGCCCAACCAGCAGCCGCACAGCGGGCTCGAGAGAGAGAGAGCACCGGTGCAAAACGGGACGAGTGAGTTCCGTAACATAATCGGATTACGTCCATAATCGATCCTTACAATGGTAGTGCCAGGTTTATCACGTGGTCCAACTGCTTAGAGTTCTGGTTTCCTCCTCCGTATTGCAGCGGCCTCTGCAAAGCGCAAGAGACACCCGGTCGTCGCCCGAAACAGGACCTTGAATGCAACCATTGGGTCCACCGTATGACCCGTGTCCACTTGGTGCTTTGTGATTGAGCTCCTGGGTACCTTATTTTCCGCCTTAAGCAGCCACTTTGGCATGTGTTCAGCTGACCGAGCTGCCAACTGCCTTTGCGTGCGCCCAATGTACTTGCATCCGCAACTACATGTAAACTCATAAATACAGTTTGATGTGGCGTGCATAGGCAAAATATCTTTAGCTGGTCTAACTGGGATGGCGGTTGTGGTGCTTATGAACAACAATTTAGAGGCGGCATACGTCCTTTCGATAGTGCACTGAAGTCGTCGCTTGATCACGTTTGTCACGTTATCACCCTTGAAGGGGAGGTAGATGGTCACGGACTTTTTAGGTACAGATATTTCTTCAGGAGTTTCTTGTCTGGGATGGCGATATTTATCGATGAATTTCTCCGGATACCCGTTTGCAAGAAAAACGTTCTTTAGGAAAGTAAGCTCGTTATCGATTGCATCTGAGGAGCAGATTCTGGTGGCTCTGATCGGGTTAGCAAGTGACCGACCAGACCGATGCGTGAGATGAGTATGCAATTGCAATGAGGAGAGGTTGTGACTGAGTCCACTTCGCTGGAAGTAGGAATAATGAGGGTGGTGGTTGACGGAACGTCAGGAGTGTTTTGGCTGGTGATCGGAGTGGGAGCTGTGGTGGTCGTCGTGGCCGAAAAGGTTGTACCAGGGATGATGAAGATGGCGGTGGTCGGCGACGGCGAGAAGGCACCGGAATTGTGATCACCGGTAGTTAGGGTTTTCATTGTTGTGGACACCATGAGAATTGGAGCAGGGCCGGTCGGAGAGGCAACAGTTGGAATTGTCGGGCTGTTGATGCACTGAATTCGGAAATGTTCGATGAGGCCTATTCGTTCGTGGAATGTTTGTTGACAGGGCGGACATGCTGGGAGAGGTTGAACATTGGTGTTGCAGGCTATTGACACCTGAGACTTGCGAACTTCTTTTTTTGCTTTGTCAACGAAAGACACACGCATTGATTTATTCACCGTAGTATTAGCCCGGGTATTTGCTAATAGCTCGAGCAGAAGACCATTGTAAGATTCCAGCGTAATGTGGTATCGACCAGAAGAGAATATGAGACAGCATCATCAGAAGATAGTTTGTGAAGTCCAGGTAGAAAATGTAAATAAACCCGAAGCCTGGACGGCGGCAGTACAGGCATCTGTAAATCGCCAAATCAAAGGTTGTGAAATATGGTAACACCCGAAACGTCAGCTGTGATGAATTAGCCTGAGAAATTTATCGAAAATCGATCCTGTATGAAAAGAGAATGAACAAGTGGAAGACAGGATGTCAAAACGCATTTAGAAAAAGACCAAAGACAGAATTGGTTGGTGGTTACAGCCGAAAAATGCAGTGAACTATTTGCTAAGTAGAAGGAGGTGGAGAGATGGAGGGGGCGAAGGAGGAAAGTGAGGCAGCGTGTTGGCATGGCGAAGGAAACGCAGGAGTACAGTCAAACAGTCTTGCTACCGCGTAAAAGAAGACGAAGGAGGAGTAAGAAATGTAGAGTCAGACGGGGAAAGCCAAACAAACAGTTCGCATGAGATTTTATTTAGATGGAGTTTATGGGCATTTGTAGAAGAAAATTGATGGCGCCCCGCTCGGTAGAGTCTTCTTTCCTCGTAGATAATGGCGCTGTGGTTGTTTCTAAATGCATTTATGCAGACATTGTCCCCCTACAAGGAGCCACAAAGGAGTTCTGCTGGACCAACTAAGGGGGAGGGAGGGGGGAGCAGATCAGGGTCCGGCAGGTGTAACTGAGTCGAGAAACCATAACAAATGCAATACAGAGGGGTGGCGGCAAGCCTAGAAACGGGCTCACGCCTCGTCAACCACCTGCGCCCTCTCCCGCCCCGGGCCTCCCTTACCCTGATTTGACACGGGGAGCAGATGAGAGAAGAGGAGAGTGTGCGATGGATATAGCTCAAGTCCACCACAGGCACCACCACCACAGGCATCACAGGCACCACCACAGGCACCACCACCACAGGCATCACAGGCACCACCACAGGCACCACCACAGGCACCACCACCACCACCACCACCACCACCACCACCACCACCACCACCACCACCACCACCACCACTGGTACCAATATAAACTGATTCGCGCGCGTCACTGTCCACGCGCCCACGCTGACATGGGGCACACGATGGACATCGTCGGCAACGATGGCTTCAATGTGGATGAGCAGATAGACCCCCAACTCCTTCAGACCTCAACTGTTCGGATCCAGCAATGTGTGCATCCAGTTCAACCATCATTACTAAATGCTGAAAGTGGTTGAAGCGTCGAATCAGCGCAATTGACTGGGCAACATCTTGAGACATTGGGATTTCTTGCGGCCCTTAGATCATCCGAAGAAGCATTGACGACAGAACCGGTCGGTTCTTTATCAATCCCCAGCCACCAGGAGTCAAAAAATCACAATTGCCCATTAAGTAAAGTCAAGTTGCAAGCGATCCAATTGTGAGAACCTTAGAGGTTCCGTAGGATTATAACAGATACTTTAGTAAAACCCCGGCTCTAATCATCTACACGAGTCTTAAACCTTGTGTTTTTTACATCTAGACTCCCCGCAGCGCAGGTGATTGCAGCGCTAGTAGTAATGAAGCCTTAGCCTATTCGTCATGGGTTCCAATTCCACCAAGGTCTCCGATTTTCTCCAAATTTTATTTTTGGCCAAAGTGTCCGACTTCGGACTCTGACCTGGTCACCGCCTGTTTCGCAATTTGTCAGGGAAATTATTCAAATACGGCTAGAAGCGTCATCGAATAACTGAGTTTAATAGTCTTCGGTCGGGGTTCACAAACGTTGCGTTTGGCAACCGGCTTGGGCAGTCAGCCCACCGTACTAGCATTGGTGGATTGCATACGTGGTAATAAGCTGAGCGGACAAGTTGAACGAAATAAAAAGAAGTCAGGACTCTCAGTCGGACCTTGTAACTCAGGTGGTTAGAGTGCTGGTTGTGCTAAAGCCTTAGCACTTCTATCGCAGGTCCGAACCATGCTGAGGTCGCTGAATACTTCCACAGTAACTAATCTATCACATGAAATGTTCGCCGAAATTATGAAATGTGTTTTCACTTAAAAAGGATAACTTAGGCGATGTTGTAATACTGCTTATCATACCGTAAGGTCTACATGTATCCCAGTCGCGCCAAGATGCGCCTCTTTCCGGTCGTTTGCATCAAATATGACTACTTAAGTAGTGTTTTTTTTCCAATTTTTTCAGTGTCTATGTAAATTCAAACATTTGTTGTAGAGGACATGCACAGAAATATTGTCCTTTATACTCATTTGGCAGAAAAGTAGGTCTTTTCACACTTTTCCTACTTGAAGAAAGGGCAAGATTTTGTGTTAAAAAGCGTATGAAAGAGAAATCATCAATGATCGCAAGATGTCCATTCGTACAGCATCGTATCTATACGCTTAAATATGCGGCTTATTAAGTATGCAAAGGGATCCGCATCCGCAAAAAAAATTTACAAGCTCTGCGTGTCTTCTTCTTAGTAACATAGAGAAATGTATGATTTCACTTATACGGAAAGTATACAGCAAGTTGTTAGGAGACACTGAACGTACGTGTGGCAACCGACCGGGTTCAAAATTAGTTGGACAAAGCGTTTTTAAAACCTGACGACACCCTTTTGCAGGCATAAAATTTGAAGAAATACTTTGTTACCCAGTGAGTGCAAAGGTGATATTTTTATGCCTGTCTTTTATAACATATATTCAAATTAATAGCGCTCTGAAGTTCAATGAAAAAACATACTAATCAGATGGCAGTTATTGCCGAATGTGGTTTTTATATGCGGCCGGACAGAGGCTCATTGAAACGCCGGCACCCTGGCCTGACTGAAGTATTTTTGGATTATTTTTCAGGACAACTGAGAGTACAATCCCACGTAAGTAACCCTTTCTAATCAAAACGTATTGCGGGCTTTCGGTGAACATTTCATGAGATAGGTCAGCTACTGCATTTGAGGAAGACCTTTTGAGAGCCAAAACTCACTGAAATATAGTCCACTTGCATAGAATGTCTGATGTCATCACCCTGGGTTCCTGCTGTGCGTTTGGCAAAATCTCCCCTTAAATGGTGCTTTTACAACCTTGTCAGTTGGGTGAGTATCGGTGGGGTTTCAGAAACACTTGCTACTCATCAATTTTAAAGGACGTCTTTTCACCCCCAGGGAAAGGCATCTGGTTCACCAGCACCTCTGCTGATTACCATCCCTATGGGGACCGCATTCTCGGAAATACTAATAGTCTGCTGATCAGAATTTTCGGCTAGAATGCAGTTAGTGACCAGGCCCCGTATTACAGTTGGCTTGGGTTTTATTTACTGGGGCTTTTTTGCAGGGCTACATAATCACATCTGACCCATTTGGCTTCCGTTTTACGTTTGAGGTTAGGATTAGGGTACCGGTCAGTGGTGCCGGATTTTCGGGTCACGGTTATGCCCCTTAGGCCTAGGTTTTCGGTTTACGGCTAGGGTTTGAGTTTACTACTAGGTTTCAGTGTTACGGTTAGGTTTTATAGTTAGCTCTATGTCCAAGGGCTATGGTTACGTCTACGAGTTCGGTTAGGGTTAGGGTTAGCGTTAGGGTGAGCGGTTAACATTTAAGTTTAAGGTTAGAATTAGGGTTAAGGTTAGGATTAGGGTTAAGGTCGCCGTCCGCTTCCTCATTCCTGGCTACCAATTGCGATCTAGCCTAATTGTCTGCCACTCATTAATTGCCTTCGTACAGCGAAATCGTCTAGCAATCAAACAGGCGAATCTTGCTGTGCATTTTTAAAATCAAAAACAATTAGGAAGTCTGATGAGTGAATGAACGTGCGTCCTGCTGCGAAAAGGCATTTATTTTGAGGGCAGTGGCCTGATTGGCAAGTAGTGTGTCTTCTCTTCACATAACCGATTCTACAATGCTTCTCAGAAAAAAGCTATGGTGAGCACAGCCCTCTTGATCACTGAATTGCCTGGGACGAGGGTGATCGCATACCAACGCCCGTTCCCCCCCCTTGGCGCCCAGGGTCCTCCACCGGGGAGAGGGAAAGCAGATGCTGAACATTATATCCAACAACAGGCTGCTGAATTAAGCGTGGGAAACTTGTACTAGAATTAATTGTCTCAAGACCACGAGCCATGCAGCTCAACAACAACAACCTCAAGGTCGGGAAGAAAGAAATCACGTTCCTCTTCAAGTGAACTCGAGATCCCGTGGTGCGCGTGATGCAGGAAATCATCTGCAGACCCTGTGGCCCAAAGTCACGTCTCAGTGTCCGACTGCCGCCCCCTCCCCTCTTCTCAGGCCTTCCCTGCATCACAAACAAAACGGAACACATTTGAAGCGAAAAATCAAGCTACAGCTACGCTCTTGGCGGAACCCTCTGCATTCGCCATATACTAGTAGTCTGGTCGCATCTCCCTTGCCCCCTCCTCGGCTGTACTCTAAGCTGACTGTAACCTATCGCATCCGGGTTCCTATCGCCTCGAGACTGGTTTTCTATTCACCACTTTGACATGAATGACCTCATCCGGCATAGGAATTCTGCCTTGATGATGCCCGTTCAATACCACATACAGGCCAGTCCTGTCTGACCCGCCTATCTACCCCCTCATGAAATCCGTTATGCACTGCCACATACAAGCCGATCCTGCCTGCTTTATATACATTCAGGAGCGAGAGTTTTTTCTCCTATAGTGTTAATCCAGTCATGCTCATTTTGTTTATATGTCAAGAGTTTTTTTCGCTGCTCCCTCATCATTTGTCGCAACATACTATTTATTCAATAACTAGGAATTAAGTATTGTTTAGATTCTGTATACCTGTTCTAAAATTCTAAAATTCATGTAAAGTTATTCTTAGCTGCTATGAACGGATCCCCACGGGTCTTGAATAAAAATTATTATTAATATTATTGCTTTAAGTAGAACCGTGCAGCAGTGTGTACGCGACCTCTCTGCTGCTCACGCAGTCCTGGAAGGATGCGGGGCGGTAAACTGGTGGCAGTGGCCCTTCAGTTGTTGTGTGTGTGTGTGTGTGTGTTGGGCTGCTGCTGTTGCCAGTCGCAGTGTGTGCGTGTTCGCGCTAGTATTAGCGCCTATGCGTGTACTACCGTGTGTGTGACCTCCCACGCAAGTGGGAAGTCCGCATCTCGACTCGGTCCCCATGCGGCTTCGGCTGCAGGGGTGACTTGAGTCCGAGACTATCCCGACACGTCAAACGTCGTGAATAGGAAGGTTTCTGATTGACGCCCGCTCTCGGTCCACGCAGTTCGTCACGTTGTGTGTGTGTGTGTTGTGTGTAGTGGCGGACTGGTGGGCTGGGGACGGGCTGAAACAGCACCTTCCACAGCCCTCTCACGCAAGTGAGAGACACGCCGTTCAACCCCCGTTGTGTGAAATCCTGTTGTTGTGTGTATGGGGGGTCAGGTCGTGCCGTGGAGCGCGCAGTCATGGTCAGTCGACCATGACAGCCACCGCGCCCATTCCCCACTCCAGTCTGCTGACCGGCTCGGCACTCTCAATACAGTGTGGGATCCGAACCAGGCGTTGGCGGCACGCCCAGGTTCGGCTTCGGCCGTGCCAGCCTCCAAATCTCTGTCGCGTTGGTTGAAATCCTGGTTATTTGTTGTGTGGACCAGGGGGTGTGGTGGAACGCCAAGGTGAGGATCCGTCCGAGCCATCCACCTGCGGCCTCTCTCGTCTCCGGTCTTCTTGACTCTGTCTTGACACCGGGCTCGGGCGAGGGAGGAGAAGAGAGTGTAGGTAGATGGTGCGCAAGTCTACCGGTACTATAAACCCCTGCGTAAGTCACCGTCCCTGCTCCCATTGCTGCTGCAACTGTGGGGCACACGGTGGACATCATCGAAACCGATGGTCGAACTGTCATGCACCCTCTCTCTTTAGAAATGATGCGTTTGGCAGAAGTTGACTTCTGCCAAAAGTTGAACCCTTTGCCTGGTATGGATTACCTAAAAACTGAGAACATTGTTTATCAGAGTGGAGTATTTAGGCGTGGAACTTGTAACATTTCGATCCTCACAAGCCCCAAGCAGTGGGCATAACATCAGTAGCCTGAACGTGGATTAGTTTCTAGTGAGATAGACCTACGAAGGATCTGCCGCATCGCCCACTCACCCCCTCCTCCCTCGCCCGTCTCCCAGGCTCCGATACGGAGAGAAAGTCGGAAGGAGCGAAGAAAGACGTGGGATCAGTGACTGGCAGAGCGCCGCACAGCACGTCTGCGCGTGCCACACTCGCCCTGATCCCCGCCCCAGATGTACCCGACGCGACAGTTGTACCGTCGTTGTCGACGATCTCCACCGTGTGCTCCACAGAAGGGTGGAGAAAGGACGGTGACTTGCAAACGAATTAGTTTACAGTGAATGTGGATTTTCGCAGCGTCTAACACACTCCCTCCTCCTCCTGTCCCACCTGGATCCGATGTCGAGACAGAGTCAAGAAGACCGAGACGGGGAAGAGCGAAGGTGGCTGGCGCGGTCGAGCCCGCGCCTTGGCGCCCCACCCCACACCCTCTGGTCTGCTCAGCAAATGACCAGGATCCTAACCAACATTATAAATGAGGGAGGAGGCGGCGGAGGTCCCGGTGTGCACGACGTCGGCCGGCAACTGGGTCTGCCATCGCAGTCCCGAAGTGTTGGCATTTGTTATGGTGCGCATTCCGACAACGCCTGTCCGAATCCGATATGGGCCCCCGTGGGTCTACCCGGTGCCCCATTTGGGGATACGACGCACGCACGCACGCACGCACGCACGCACGCACGCACGCACGCACGCACGCACGCACGCACGCACGCACGTACGCACGCATGCATGCACGCACACGACAGTTCGACCGTCGTGATCGACGATGTCCACCGTGCACTCCACAGTAGAGCGAAATCAGGGACGGTGATTCAGGCGTGATTTCTTCTATACTGATGGTAAACTGGCGCCGCATCTACCGCACTCTCTCCTCCCCCGCCGGAGCCCGCTGCCAAGACATATTAGAGAAGACCGGCGGCAGGGAAGGGCGCAAGTGGCTGGCACAGAGAAAGCCCGTCCCCAGAGATACCACCACATCCAGCGGTCTACAGCACAGATCCCAACTGGCGCGGCATGAGTCCGCACCTAGGCGTGCCGCCACACCCCAATGCTAACATTTGTTACGGGTGGGCATTCCCGATAACGCTTGCCGGACTCTGATCTAACCCCCATATGGGTTCAGCGCATCTACGGCGTGGTCCATTTTAGGGGGGCAAACACAGACTCGGCCCCCTGGGTCATGTAGGGAGAATATCAAGTGGTTCAAGTGCCGGCAAGCACGCCCGCCGGTAGCCCTAGTGGGACAGGCGCCGCCGCCTCTCCAGTATAACCGGCAGTTCGATTCGGCCCTCGGGAAGCAGCGTTCTGGCTGAAGGAGTTACAACTCTCCGCAATCCGGTACAGTTCAGCATTTGCGAGTAATTTTACTCGAAGGGGGCTAACCCTCGATTTGTTAAACCATTTATACCCCCGCTAACTTCCATTACGCTCTCTGGACCGTGCTGCTACTGAAATTTTATCGTACTTACTTCTGCTTCCATAATCTATGTATTTGATTTACCAGGTTCTCACTACTGTAACACAAAGATAAGGTGCAAGTTTGCTTTGCATACGCATACTGGGGTAGGCTCCAAAAGCAGTCGTCTGGCAATATGGCGGCCAAGACCTGGAGGACCAGCAACTTGCACGTGGCGCCAGTAGGTCATAAATCGCAAGGTCGCACCAGCTGAACAGCGGACTCAGGAGCCGCTGGGGGTAAAATGAGTCTCGGAGGTAGTTAGATAGTTACGAAGGGGCTTCTCTAGGTTGCTCCAATGTCAAGCCGGTTGGAGGGGAGGGAATCTAGGGGAGGCTGCGGCTCCAGATTAGTGCAGAAGCTAGAGATTGGGACCACAAATTGAAAACCTGCCTGGACTAATTTGCTTCCTTATTTGATCCCGGCCTTGGAATCTGGCTAGTCGACTGCACTTGTTGCGGTTATGCGGTGGGAATGTGTGCAGTCTGTGCACCACCATCGTCGGGTCAGATCCCAAGTTGCAGGGAGAAGAAAGAAGGCGCCAGAATGAAGGGTTTATTGTGCACAGAAACCGGAGTTGTCCTCTCAGGCGGCAGTGGCCACTGGCGAAGCCAGGGTTGGTGCTGACTGCGTCCAGTCCGGCCTGAGAGTCACTGGGACAGTGGTGGCAGCCACTTTTATAGGCCCGTGGGCCAAACTCAAGTGGTCTCCAATCGATGTGTGTTGCATTTGCCGAGGGGTGGTGTCCCAGTGGCTTGTTTTGCTGGTTGCAGGGGGTGGCGCATTTAAGTAGCGCATGGGCAGCTGCGACTGTGCGGACGTAGGTGTGCCCGAGCTGTCGATCGTGTGACTTCAGGTCACCGCGTCAGGAACGGTTCTCTGCAAAAGGGTGGACGACCTTGAGACAGCGAGGTCTTGAACAATGGCGCCAGACCGGTTACGACGGCTGCCCGCAACACTCTCTTGCATCCAACGGCTTTGTCATCTGCACTCAGTCGTTAATCTTGCTGAAATTTAGATTTACTATTTACTGTAATGTGCTTGATGACTATGGGGGCCGAAGAAGCGAGTATCTACAGAAAGGATTGAGGCGCAAACCTGCGAAATTCCGCACCGAATGCTGTACCACAAATACCAATGGCGAACCTGACCCACTGGATCTCCATTAATCGGGTCCTACTGTGTCGAGACCTTGCCTCAATTATCGGAAGTACTCCTAAAGGAAGAAGGACGGTTAGTGTTGTTTTATGTCAAGTCTGCAACCAGAAAGATGCAAAAATGGCCAGTTTCTGAACAACAAATGACTACCCACATGGTCAGGGAGGCGGCAAGTTACGCGAAATTCCATCTCAGAGCATTGCGCATGTAGGCAGTGCCAAAAGACTATCGCGACCACTTTGATGGGTTTGCTCCATCAAATTATTTCGAACGCATTTCACGCATGCGTTATGTTCGTACAGAGTACTGCCCTCTTTTCCTCCTAATTCATTACAAATTTTCACCACTCATTATGTATTATTTCGACCGTCATTTTTTGAGCGTCCAGAGAGCAGTGCGTAAACAAATTTAACACTTAATCAACCTGTACGACGCAGACACCATAGTCACTAATGGTCTGCATGAGTGGCTAGATGTGCAGTAGAATTTTAAGGGTCAGATCTGGTTATGTAGCCACACCTGAAGTAAACAAACCCAAGCCACCTGTAATACGGGACCGGTGGTAATGGGGGTTTTTATAGGTTGGACTGGGGAACGCACAGGCGACGAGGTCAAGTAGTTGTGTGCAAAAGAAAAGCTATTGGGGATGCGTGATTGTTCTTTGAGTGGCTGAAAAGTAGTTGCCCTAACTCCTTACCCCAACCCCAACAGTATTGTGTGCATCAGGTGGGGCCACATAACCACATCTTTTCCTTTAAGAAATTGTGCTGCGTAAAGAGGGCAACGTTTTTTATGTCGGCCGACTGCCTGTCCTTTCTCAGCCATAATAATATCCACAACTGTCAGTGACCTGCTTTCCTCAGGCGCGTAGTCCTCATTACAATCCGGGGTGACCCGCAACAATTTTTACAACGATTCCTCCCCAAGAATGGTCATGTGTATCGATCTACGGAAGACAGTTATCAAGACAGGAAGATCCTCTGCGGGTCTAAAGGTTATTTTGTCTTCAGCATCGGTCTCATCTACTAGCCTAAATTCTTTAAATGTCAAAAGCAGTTTCTTTGCGTTTGACTGCCTATTTTTTGCGAAATATCAGCGGCAAGGTGTGTTGCTTGTAAAACAGTCCGCCTTCCATTAACGTCGCTGGCCTTTAAAGTTTATGTCAGCACGTGTTCCTGGTTTGTTTTAATGCTTCAATAAATAAGGATTTTTTGCGATTGAGGCTGTACCATGTGGGTGTTGTACTGACGAGAATGGCAATGTTCTCACGAACTAACGAATTATATCTCACAATCCCCTGGCCTTAAAGGCAGAAAGTAAAACTGAGCAGTGAATAATGTAGATATTTTGAATGTCAAGTAACCTGACAACAGAGCACGAGAGCAACGCAGGCCAGCAAGGCGGGTTGTACAGGTGTGTCGTTTCTTGTCACATTCAAACAAGCAATCCGTTCAAAGAAAATGTGACTAAATTATCAAACGTAAATTAATCCGATACCTCACCACAGTGCAAGGGCTAAGAGATTGCAGTGGGATGTTTCTTAAGCGACAAAGCCATTTAAAACTTTGAAGTTCACGCTGCCCAGTCCTTTGAGGAAACAGTTTGACTGGATTTTTTGCACTGGACCACAGGCGTCCACCTCTTGTTCACATTCAGCGGAAAAGAATTTGTCGACGCCGTCCTCCCCCCCTGCGACATGTCCTTCCACTTTCAGTTTTTGACATCGTCTTTGTTTTCTTAAAAAAAGACTGCTCAGTCCCCCACCTAGCCGGTCTTTGTTATGCGCCGCGCATGTTCAGTCGAGGCAGTCAACACTCTTGTGTTGGCTGAGGATTTGTAATGTGGTCCGAAAGGGCAATTCCGCCAGCTTGTGTTATAATTTTCTTTGGCATCTCGATCGTGACGTGAACTGCCTTTGTCTTGAGCCAGTCAGCCAAAACAAAGTTTTCGGTGGGCGATAGGGCTGTTGGTCTCGGCCACTCCCCCCTCCCCCATCCAGTGCCCACTGCGGACTGACCGAGTAGCGTGACTTGCAGCTGGGGGAGACCTACACCACCCCACTTGACTGGGCTTGCTTCCAGCATAAATCTAGCTGTCTGCCCAGGATAAAGCCTATCTTCCAGTCTTGGTCGGTTAGGCTGCAAGCCGACCTAGAAGCTGGGGACGGCAGACTCTCAGCTCGAAGACAAGACAGAAATGTCCACTTCTGTTCTGCAATCACGGTCCACGCGACTCTCATGTGGTTCAGCAGTCCTCATCTCATCCGACGTATCGGGGGCGCGCTACTCAAGAATTTACTGACTCGTATTCGATTCCCCCGGAGAGTTTGGCCTCCGGGGGGCTGGGACATGATTGAGTGGTGACGTAAAATGTACCAGCGGTGACACTTCCGACGCCCTTTCCTCGTTGTTAAGCCCCCCCCTTTCTATTGCTATCTCACGCCTACGAGATCGGGGCCAGTCCTGGTGTGAAAAACTGGACCACCGTGTGGAGACCAGGTCGTGTGTGACACGCGTAGACGGACCGTTTGGCTCTGTCAGCCAGCTTCCGGTTGTCCCGACTTTGTCTTGCCGCCGGCTTATGGCGGATGAGGGAGGGGAGAGTGTGGTAGATGCTGCTCAAGTCCCCTACCATTATAAAAATATTCTCGTACCATTCGCTGTCCTACGCCAGCCAAGCTGTGAAGCACGCGATGAACATTGTCGCATGCGACGGCCGGACTGTCAAAGCCCTTACGCATGGTTTCTATCCTCCCATCTTTGGTCCAAATGAACCGCTTATCCAACTAACTAAGCGGACTCTACCGTATTGCCTCCCTCCCTCCCTCGCCCTCTGTCTCTCTCCTACACTTGGTGTTCACCAAGTATCAACCAAAGTTCTGGGCTCGTTACGTCGATGACACCTTCGCTATTGTCAAATCATCTGACGTGGAGCCCTGTAAAGAATTACTGAACTCGGTTGACCCGAATATCCAATTCACGATGGAAGTCGAAACAAACAACCAACTTCCCTTCCTCGATGTCCTTGTGCATCGGTGTGTAAATGGGCAATTAGAAACTACTGTTTTCAGAAAAGCCACCAACACAAGACAAATACTACACTTCAACAGCAATCACCCCCTCTCTCACAAAGGCAACTGTGTCCGTACTCTATTCCAAAGAGTTGAAACACATTGCAGCACACCAGCCGACAAAAGAGTTTAACGACAATACCTTCATGACCTCTTTCGGACGAATGGATACCAAAGCTAATTCATCAAACGAAGCAAGCGCCAAGTCAACATACGACGGCCACAAGGACAACAACCCGAGGTCTGGAGGGCTATTCCTTACATTAAGGAAATCTTCGAGGCGGTTTCAGGATTGTTACAACCCGCCACGGTAGGCATTGCCCATCGACCCCAGGTGACAATTCGTCGCCGTTTGCTGCGACCCAAAGACATACTGCCACCCACTGAAACCTCAGCAGTTGTCTATCAAATACGTTGTAACGATGGTGGCTGCAACTACGTTGGGGAAACCGGACGGAAATTGCAGACCCGCCTACATGAGCACAAACTGGCAACTCGGAGACTAGATCCAAACTCACAGCTTGCGGCTCAAATCGGGGAAACTGGTCACAGTTTTGATTTTCAAGGAGCAACCGTCTTAGGCAGGAGCACCTCAAGGACAGAGCGTCTCACAATTGAGGCTTGGTACTCAAGCGGACTCTACCGTATTGCCTCTCTCCCCGTCCTCTATCTCTCTCCTACTTTTAAGGTAAGATTGCCTACACTCTGTGGCATGACTTGTATTACGGCCGTGTGATTTATCGTCTTTCATAGCCAACTTCATCCGAAGGCAGGTTTCCAGTCATTAGACCACACCAGCTCCCTGACTCAGTTGCGAGTATAAAGTGTGCTCGAATGTTATTCAGCACCCCCCCCGCAAATCACACTTCCCTGAAGTTCTGAAACACACCGACTGATGATATCCCCTGAATTTTGGTTCTGTAGGAGAGCAAGAAGCGCTCAAAACGAGGGATTATGCAGTTCATTTCTAAAAGAATGCGCTAAATTCGGCCCTTTGTTGCCGTCCTGCGACTGTCGAGCTCTACGGCGAAAGAAACAAAGGGCCCGAGAAAGGGTGGTTGGTCAAAGAATACCTCAACAGGCGTGGTAAAACTTCGCAACATCTAAAATCATTCTAAGACAAGCTAACCGTTTTGGTCGCGGTCGTTTTCTCGGTCACCTTTTGGGCAGGTCCAAGCGCGAATTATTTCACAGTCAGTGCCCGTTACTCTGACTAGTTTGCGTACGATTTAAAAACCGGTCATGTTACAGCTTTACGAAGTAAGATATCACGCGGCTCAAGTCTGGGGTGCATAGCCAGTAAATACTTTGAAATCTGACCAGTCTGAATGACAGAGCCTCTACAAAATGTGCCACTCAAAAACCAGGTTTGCAAACTATTCCAATGGTTAGTTCTGTAGAAATTGAAATACGATGTGCTTTTAGTGAAAGCAACCGATGAACGCAATGCAAATAGTCTTGGTATAACGTTGCTTGAATTTGATCCGGAAGCACGGAAGCCTCGTGCAATCCATCTTAACTTATTTCAGTGGAGCCTTACCCAATGGAGTCTAGAATGACTTCTTGTAATGTACACCAACTTTATCAGATATAGTATAAAAGAAGATGAAAGCGCGATAACTGGGACGGTAGATTTACTGGGTTTAGCTTTCGAACTCGAAAAAGAGTTCATCATCAGAGACTGCTAGAGTGCAACAAAGTGTGAACATTTATATCGTTGTGCCGTGAGGGGGGGGGGGAGGGGACTACGTCCATGGTTAGGTCTGGTTTGTGCTGCCTGGTCCACAATGATCCCCCGGCGTGGTGACGCAGTTTGTACTTCGCGGCGATGTGAGCTGCGCCACCTGGCTGCGTGGGCGGAGCACGTGATAACACGCAGGCAAATCAATGTGTCTATTGATAGAGTTGGCGCCCGACACCCACGCCTCCAACAGTTCTCGCCCCGTCTTGTTGCCGGCTCGCGCCAATATCCGCGTGTTGGCGAAGTCGAACTTTCGGCCCTCCCCTCCCCCCCGCACGGCACAACAATATCAATGTTCACACATTGCTGCACTCTAGCGGTCTCTGAGGCTGAATTCCTGTTCGAGTTCGAAAGCTAAGGCCAATAAATCTACCGTCCCAGTGATCGTGCCTTCGTCTTCTTTTAAGCAAGAACCTGGGATGCGCATATTCTCTTCCATTCGTGATAATATAGTATATTCATGCAGAGTATAATAATTTGCAGTCTTACCTGATCACGTTCGGTCAAAATCCGCAAAAAAACGCTTTTTAGAACTGACAACCCTTTATGGCGGCTGTAGGTATTTGGGACACTATTTGTCATGATAGTCCTAAGACCTTGGTGTGTTGCAAACGTTGGTTGGTAAAATACAAGCGTACGTGTTATCATCCTGCATCGTGGATGCTTTCCCTTGCCCTGATCTGATAGATCTTTAAACGCACTCCCCTTTGACGGGTAGTGGTTTTCGACAGTTGCTCTTTCGAACAGATTGGATGCAATTTTCGTTGGCTTATGTTCTTGCTAACTGTCAAGCAACACGATTCGATTTTATCTTTTTTCCGACTGATCTACCTACTTCGATTGAGACTGATGGGTCCTCCGTGCTTGAGTGAGACAATTTTCTATGCCACTTCATATTTTAATAAGCTGATAATGTTGATGCTGGCACATAAATTTAGTCAAATGTAAGTGTTATTGTGCGTTTTTGAAATCATCAAAACTTACCCAAGAACGGTGGTTGGGAGAAAGCGCCCCTGATTCAAAATTTTGGCACAAAAGTCAACCGACATGCGGCTCTCCAATAGCATCCATGTTTGAAATCTTTGAACAGGACGAATACAGTTTAGAAGACTCACGGATTAGTTTGACAAAGCCATTTCCATTTAAGTAGGGAGCGTAGTCTCGGGTCTCAAGGCAGGGACGATCCGTTAAGTGAGGCCATCATTTACTCTTCTAAATACAGTACGTGACCTAGCTCGTTTAACCTAATGACAGAAATTGATGTGGGGGATTCCGGACGTCTTAAACGTTGCGCATTTTGCTCGCTCATCCAGCCTCTTCAAGGAAATGTCATTATCTTGTACAGTAAATGTATCCGCGTAAAATGTCCGTAGATATGAGCCCAAATGAGCATTGCGATATATAGAGACAACCCCGAAGAAGACGAAGAAGAAGAGAGGGCGAATTAATGGAACACATTGTATTCGAACTGACGTTTCGGAAACTTCCTCGTTTCCATCGTCAGAGTAGCGTAATTGTTGCACTTGCCGGTCTCGACTTGTTCAGTCTTGCCGCTTGCCTCGTATTATAGCCGTGCTGGACGCACGAACTTCGATCTGCCTCGGAAGATGATGAACGTGATACAGTGTCTGGACCTCGAATATTTATGCATTTAGAGACAATCCCATATGCTAATACCTGTCCTAGACTTCGGCTGCGCATGTGAGCGTGTTTTGCTTTGAGAGGAGAGTAATTCACTCTCGAGAATTTTACTAGACAGATCTTTCCGTACTTTAAAATTTATTTTTTGTTCGGTGCTAACCGCTGGCATCCGTTTGCTAGCACAGGCTATTTTTAGAGAACTCGAAGTCATAGCGACTTTTGGAGGTCAGATTAGTAAATCTGTGCGATTTTATGCCCTAAAGTTGCAGCAATAACGCACACAGACAATGCCCCGCCTAAATAGGACTGATTAGGTCAATTCTGAAGGCAGCTGGACCACTGCTGACCGTCCGTAGGCTTATTTTGCATATCAGGGCGATTACTCCGCTGAAGCTGTGGAATTTCGGCTCAGACCGTCTTTTGGATCGAGCCCGAAACCGCCAATCTCGAGGACATTATCTCAGATTCACACATTAAATCTTAGATGACAATGAAGAGTATGGCAGTAAAACTATAGCCACGCGATGAGTATTGCGGGGAGTACCGAGATGCCGAACTGCATAATGCACCGATAAAAAATCGGCGGAATTCCTCTCTGGTCTTTTAGCCATTCTTTGGGTGCATTTAGCTAACTTAATGATTCAATATCGTTCATTCAGTGACCTCTTCTCTGGTCCTCTGAGAAGTTTTATCTAGGCCCTGAGTGCGAAGCGAGCAGCCTAACCAACTCTGCGGATAGAACGCGTACCTGCTCTCTTATCAACCAGAATCTCGTAGTCGAAAATGCTGGCTCTTTTTCTTCTACGGGTGCGACAAATGCGGGTTCCTGTCGGCCAGACCCTGACATTAACTGTTGCTGGTATTGCAATCAAAGGACACATAACGGATAATTCTACCTGCTTTCCGGCGATGACTTTGCACTTTTCGGGTGCTGGGTAACTTATTAACTGCATGGACGCGAGGATGGCAGTTATCAGGGTTTGAATTACGGTAGGTGGACTTACTCATAAAATGTCAACCGAATTTCCGAAATGCATTTTCGTTTCGAAAAGATTAATTAGACAGGGTTGTAAAACTCACCGGTCTGCGGTATTATTCTATAATAATTCAGTTACCTCAGGATGCCGGCTTTCGAAGGAACTCCCTTCTGGCTGTATGTAAAAACTATAATCTGTGATAAATGACTGCTTACGTAGCATGCACTTTTCTCTTTGATTTTCGATGCCCCCAAAAGTCCAATTATATTTCATGGAAAACATGGATAAAATACTCATTCTTTTGCTCATTCGGTAGATAATTACGTGTTCTTCTAATTTTATCCTCGAAGGAGGGACATAATTCGGTTTTAAAAAGTTTCTTATTGTGAGACTTTTAATAACCGTGAAGTGGTCGTTCATAAAACGTCATGTCTCTGCATTTACCAATGTGGCTTGCAAAGGTAACAATATGGATTATATCCAATGCTACATTTTATGAACGCCATACGGTCACCTCTTAATACCGTAGAGGAATATGTGGTTTTCCGTGCGCGGAAAATACATGGCGTGTGGTTTGTAAACCCTGAATGCAAGCGTGACGGCAGAGCGGGTTCAAAATTATTCCGGAATTGGAGACATTCCTGAAAACCCAATAATACCCTTCATTCGAGTATAGAGTTGGAAGAAGATGTAATGTTCTACCGAATGAGGGAAAGAATGAATATTTTTATGCATGTTTTCCACGAAATACAATTGAACTTTTCGGGCCAGCGAAAATTAAACAAAAAAATGCATGCTACTTAAGTAGTCATATTTTACAGAGCATATTTTAGGCATGCAGCCGGAATGAAGTTCCTTCGAAAGTCTGTATCCTAAGATGCCTGAATTATTATAGAATTATATTGCAGACTGATTAGTTTTGTAACCCTATTTAATTAATCTTTTTCAGAATGAAGACGCATTTCAGAAATTCGGTTGACATTTCATGAGTTAGCCCACCTACTGTAGGTAACGGACCAACAGTGCCAGTTAGTTAAGGGCCAGGCTGCAAACACCGTATTTTCGTCCCTGCATGCGCGACTAGCACAATCATAAGTTTGACATAAGATTATATTATGAGTTCAGTGACGGTTACGGGGCCAACCACAAAATTTCTGCGCAAAATTGGATAGAATTAAGTGGAAGAACAATCACAACAAAAGGCTCAGGATTCTTTTGTCGGCGAGGACTGGATGTATCAGTCCACCGAAAGAGATACAACTCAGGGACTCCTGAAATACCGATGGATGTTAATATTATTTTTCATGGGTGTTTTGACAGATTTTAAACAAATAATTTTGGCCCATTTGTAAGAAATCCGGTGACCTCGGTGGGATTCGAACCCACGACGGCAACGCGGAGACTTAGATACAGCCAACGCTTTACCCACCTGCTCTATGAGGCCCCACCGGGAGCTTTAAGTTTAATCACATTTGGGCCAAGTTACCCGCCCAGCGAAGCTCAACGTGCGGAATCCACCTATTACCACCTACTAATTAGGTGGGATCGATAGTCATTTGGGGGCTTCTACATGAATTATTCGGGAACTCCCGTCTGGGCAGTCAACTTTCTGTATCCTGTGTGTTGGATTTCATACGCTGCAGTAGGCTGGCGAGGGTAACGTGACCGAAATGTGACTAAACACAAGGCTCCCCATGGGAGCTCTTAGCTAAGGTGGCCGGGGCGTTGGCTGTACTCAAGCTATTCTCTTGTTGTTGTGCGTTCAAAGCTCACCGACATCACCGAGCTTTTCACGGTTGAGTCTAAATAAAATATTATTTTTATCACTGGGGCAGACAGATACGGTAAGTATCGGAATCTACGGAAAACAGTGAGAAAACTTGCATTTCTGCCATATGTCTAACTAATTACTTCAACGAGGCACTTGAAGAAACTGCAAAATTCGAAATATGCGAAGTTGAGGCATGCAGACGGGCGGAAAACAGATAAAGATGGAGGGCGCGCACCAACCGTTCTTACGGAACTCACTCGTTCTTTTGTGCCTTACGGGCTGTCTCTCGAGCCCAACCAGCAGCTGCACAGCGTCGCATGATATAGGCAGAATGTTATTACCGACAAAGACATGGGAAACAGCTGGTTATGCTCGAGAGAGAGCCCATAAGGCACAACGGAACTAGTGAATTCCGTAAGAACGATCGGTGACCATCTCTCTACCATTGTGAATTCCCCATCAAAACCGACAGGACAACGAGCCCGTGGCTCAGTGGTTAGAGGCGTTGGACTTCTAACTAACAGGTCGCGGGGTCGAGACTCGGGTGTTCCGACGGCCAATAAGCCAGAAATGGCCATTCCAGTCTACCTTGTCCTTGTCGGTAAGAGCATTCTGGAGAACAGGTAATCCGAGGTTATTGGTTAAAAAAGGCCGCAGTGACAGCATGTGGCAGACAAACTTACATCTAACCCTAACCATTTCCCCAACCCAACAGTTAAATACGCTTACAAGTCACCAATTTCCAAATGGCGTCCTTCGGCTAACTGCCATCATCGTTGGTTTACAGTAGTGACTTATTTTTGGCAAAATATACGTTTGCTTGTCCAGGTGAACTTTTCAAGCAGCAGCATCAGGGTGAGGTCTTAGTTTCTAATTTTATAAATGGCAGCACGGAGCACTAGGATTCTGCAGGGCTCCACAGGGGACATGCCAACAAGGCTTAAATGACCGCCGGTCAGATCGCAATTCGTAGCACGCAATGGGGAAGCTAACCTTACATTAAAACCTTAATTCAAATCGTAAAACCCTAACCAAAACACCAGCTCTAAAACCTAATCCTAAAATTCTAACCCTAACCCTGATACCTAACCCTAACCTTAACCGCAAAACCTCACTCTAAAACCTCAACCCTAACAATAAAACTTAATCCT
Organism: Spirometra erinaceieuropaei; assembly: GCA_902702965.1. Classification (NCBI taxonomy): domain Eukaryota; kingdom Metazoa; phylum Platyhelminthes; class Cestoda; order Diphyllobothriidea; family Diphyllobothriidae; genus Spirometra; species Spirometra erinaceieuropaei. The sequence goes on along the minus strand of CACRXP010000135.1, from coordinate 750,543 downwards.
GAAATCCTAAACCAAACCCTAAACGGTAGTCCTAACCTCAAACCTAACCCTAACTATAAACACCAGCCGTAGCCTCAATCCTAAATCCTAACCCTAAAACCTAAACCTAACCCTGACCATAAACCTGGACCTACACTTAACCCTAAAGCCCTAACCCTAACCCTCAACCCCAGCCCTAACCTTGACCCTGAACCCTAACCCTACACTTAACCCTAAAGCCGTGTCCCTAACCCAAACCCCAAACCGTAACCCTAATTTTTACCCTTATATCTAACGCTAACCTTAACCCTAAACCCTAATCCTAACTTTAGCTCTAAGACCTAACCCTAACCCTAAAGCCTATTCCTAACCTTAACACCAAAACACAGATCTAGCCCCAAAACACAAACCCTAACTCTAACCCTAAAACTTGATCCTAAGCGTAACCCTAACCCTCACTAAGACAACAACCTGACGAAAATAGGCGAACTGTCTAACTCGGTAGAAACACACCTACTGATAACAAGTTTCCTCAGAAAGGGTCAGATCGTCAACAGTGCCAACTCATAATTTCGGGCTACGAACTGCGATCTTACCTGACCGCCAACTAACCTACATCAAATGGTTAAATCTTTATATTATTTACCATCCTTACAGCAGTGGTACTTGCTCAAAGCCAAGACATGCGTTTTGCCGAAATTCAGCAGCTACACGACACAGTTGCGAGGGCTTCGGCTCATCAGTGAGTCTCCGAGCGTTCTCTATGTGATTTCTGGTAGATACTTCAGTTGAAATTGCAGCTTTCGTAATATCTTCAGAGATTAGTCGCTAGTCTTGAGTAAATCAGTCGAATGAAGCCTTCGAAGCTCAGCCCGAGAGTTGAAATGCCCATATGAGCCGAAATCCATCAACTTCAGCCGGAATACCGCGCAATATACATAAACGATCAACGTGTTGCATGACTGGACAGACTGACAGCACGGGTAATATCTTAAAGCCCACGCACGTTGTATTTCGCTGATATCCTGCGGCTGCATGGCACAGCCGGTCTCCCAGCAGCCCCCCTGTGCTTTCTGATAAATTTCAAATTTTTAATCGCCGCAAAAATTAGTGCTGATGCGTCTTCAGCGCCGACAAAGCATGACACAGTGGAGTCAGTCACAGGGTCGACCTCAAGTGGGGTGACTCGGCAAAGATCGATAATCACGATTACGGTCTGACGACCTCTGTAGGCGAGTGGAGCGATTAGTCGTCCGAGGTCGACAGATATGGGGTCAGATCAGCCGAACTGATAGAGATTGGTTTTCCTTCCTTCTGCCTTGGAAGCTTGTGGCGTGATTTCTCGAGTGGAATTCCCTGTCAGTCTCCATACGATTGGCCAAGAGCTCCGCCAAGGCCTCGTGATTACCTTGTGCCTCGTATCACGTGTTTTTCAGAACTCATGAACGATGCGTGACATTGTGACCCAGCCTACAAGACTGAATATTAGCTTGCTTTCTGTCATTTATTTTGATATGGACCATATACAGAAAACCCGGCGTTGCTAATTTCCGATGCAAGTAAACTCCCCTCTCCCCCCTATAGGTGCAGACAAACTGCAATTCTTTATAACAAATGGAGCAAGCTGTTTAGATCATTTAGAACGGCATGATTCTTCAACAGAACACCACAAACGCAGCCTACAGTCAGTGACTGATCTCGTGAAATGTTGGCCGGAGGTCTGAAATGGCTTTTCGATTAGAAACGATTACTTAAATGTGGTTCTAACCTTAATTATCGTGCGGAATAATCCTATAATATTTCGGACTCGCTAATACGTTAGCGTTTACATTCATCTTTTTCGATCGCCTGAAAAAAACCAGACTCGGTAAAATGATTACTTAAGTAGCATGGATTTTTTACGATTGATTTTTATATCCGCATAAATTAAATTCATTTTGTATAAAACACTCACAAACATGCTTTCTTTTACTTATTTGATAGCAAAACACGCTGTCTTCATGTTTTATCTTCGAAGAAAGAATATATTTAGGTCTTGAAAATTTTTCCAGCTCCCAAAAATTTTGAGGCCGATCTATCGCTGCATTAGCGTTTAGCGATTTCAGTATACAGATTGCATACTTTCCGCGCAAGGAAAATCATATAGTCCTCTGTGCTTTTAAGAAGACATCCTGTAGAATTCATAAAATTTTGAAATGGACGCAGACTATGCTGTATTCTTCATAAGGAGTGTTAGTAAACGGAGGCGTATGATGCTGTATGAGTGGAAGTTTCAAGGTCTTAGGAAATCTCGCGATTAGAATCTCTTTAAAATCGAAAGCTACTCTTTAATCGGTTGTAAAGTTTAAAGCCAATGCGTTTTGCCACAAGGTGAGTGAAAGAAAACATGTTTTTTGTATGCTTTCTATAAACTTTTTTCGAAGTTATATGGGCATCAAAAATCCCACTAGGGAATCACTTTTTACCGAGTGCGGTTTCTACAGGAGATCGAAAAGAAGTGCTTTCAAAAGCCAACATCTTGGCCAACCCAAAATATTACATGATACTGCCTTATGATGATCAATATTATATCCCACTTAAGTAGTCCGTCCTACTCGAAAACACATTTTAGAAGTTCAGCTGATATTTTACGAGATCGGCAACCCACTATATTAAATTGAATTGCGTCTATTATTGACGAACTACCTCACACATTGCTCAGGGTCTTTGTAGGCAGTCTCGCGTCAACTGACAGCCATACAGGGAGAAGTTTTGTTGAAGATTCAGGAATGGAAGCAGAATGTGCCTGTTACTTTTGACCACTTGGATGAATAAATTCCAACCCCCAACATGACAGAGAGCAAATTCGAACGTAAGCCAGCCGTTCTTTGATAGAGCGGACTACTGGGCAGTGATTGGCTGATCTACTCTCTATCGAGTGATGTGACTAAAGCTCATACTCCTAACCCGAATGCAGAACTGGGAAAACTCTCTCGACTGTACTTCAGTCTTCACGTGAAACTCTTATAAGAAATGGCGTCAGCAACGGGAATGGGCCATCTGTAAGGGGTACACAAAGCGAACGGTTAGCATCATGCATCCATATACTGCCGTCCACCATGGATCGAATTAGGTCTCTTCTTTGTTCCTCCCACTTGCTGTCACCTCAGTTCTTCTTACTCCTGATCTACTCGTTTTCCTCTTTTCACCTATTATCGTTCTTTTCCGAGCTGTTGCTTTGCACGGTAAAATGATTACTTAAGTAGCATGGATTTTTTACGATCAAATACACGGACTGACTGACTGACGTATTTGAAGTGCCACCTCCTTGTTTTGTTTCTCATTGTCGTAAACAAATGTGTTCTTATGTTACCTGTCTTAACTGTGATGGGGAATTTCGACCGCACAGCCCCCCGGAGACAGAAGAAGGACGCTTTCTTAAAGGCAAAAGTAGTACTCTCAAGGGAGGCTCTGGAAACACTGATGAATACCGGCTAACCAAAAGACCGAAACATTTGCAGTGTTCTATCCTCGGAATCGAGGGTCCTCAGGCATCGAGGAGCGCAGAACTACGGAATAGTAAATTTCCTGTTGCAGAAATTAAATTAAACGTCATTTTTCATTTTGAATAGCATTGTTGAACAGATTTATCATAAAAAACAAGGAAGACGATGACTGGCAAAGCACCCGAAAAGTTTATCTAGTATTCTGGACCTAAGAACTCATGCAGGAGTCTATTGCCAGAGATGCCAACAGAAATGGAACAGGCAGCAGTTAAAGAGGGTCTTGGCTGGTTAGCGATCAGTGATCCAGGACTGGGGGCGGCTGCGCAGGGCTTTGGATGTCGATGCCAAATCAATAAATCGATTGGCTGAGTTAATTCGAGGCTCGATCTTTAATCAATTCTCGACATGTCTTGATTCGGTGTGGGCGACTATCTTAGCAGGTACAAATTTATACATATGGCCCGTTTCTATGGAGTGGACAGCCGCCTATCATAGCCACATCCCCCTGTTAAATTCAGTAGCGCACCGAAAGTGAGGGACAAAAGTCTGTCAAAGAGAAGGCCTGTAGGGTGAACTTGTCTTTTGAGTCGTTGGCCGATGCTTTGTGAGTAATTAACTTGTTGACTATAAAACCGTAACAATATGTAGCTGACTCCAGCAGAGGAACGCGTGATGGTTGGATGTATAAACGCCCGTTGCTGGTCGCTACGAAATGTCTACTTATTTGATTTAAGTAGACATGTTACATAAAAACTGATTTTCTGGTTAAACTTAAGGAAATGATTGAATTTAGGGTTAAGATTAATATTGACGTTAAGTTTGGATGCCGCATACCGCTCTAACCAATCCGGCCATCACTAACCAACAAACTGTTTGTTCGTTCACATGCATCAACCGCACATATTTCAGATTGCGCGGTCTGTTCCAGCACCCCCTTAGGATTAACAAACGAACATATGGCAGGCATGTGAGTTTTCTCAACACTTTCTTCAGATTCTGTTAATTGCCATGTATTGGAATCTACTGGATCGTCAGTATCCACGCCATGCTCATACAACTGCAACTGCGATGGAGCGGTTACCTCGTGAGGATGGATGATGGGTGCCTACAAACACAACTCTTTTATGCAAATGTCGTCACAGGTGTCCACCGACAAGGAGGTAAAACCCACAGCTAAAATGAAGCGACTACAAATTAACGTGAAGACCGTGGAAGACCCCGTACATAACCGACGGACCTGGAGAAAAGTGGAGCAGACTGAGGCGGTGATCTGTGGAGTCGACCGGATCACCGTTGTCAGATCTGAAACAGAGGCTTGCAAGTCTCGAGAACTGCCTATCCGTAACACCAACACTCAACCCGCCACAACATGCCGGCATTCTCAACGAACATTACGCTCGCGGATCGGCCTCGTCGGACACCTCCGGTCCTAGTGCACAAACCTCCCGTCAGCACCAACTAACGCCTCCCGGACCGCCTTGATCTAACCCCCATGGCTTGAATGACGGTGTCCACTCTACCCACCGATTGTCGGAATCGCCGTACCCGCCGTCGTCGATCACCACCATCTGCATCATCCCTGACACAAACTCCGCGGCGACGACGGTCAAAACAGCCCCACTCTAGCCACCGAGCAAAACGCTCGCGCCGGCCTGCCAACCACCACCTCCACCAGCGAAGTGGACTCGATCCCAACCTGAAACCATTGCGACTGCACATGCACCTCACGCAACGGTTTGAATGAAGTTGCACTGGTGTACAACAGGATTTCATCAGACTGATTGCCCTGATCAAACCAACTATGGCAAATGCAGTTAAAGTGATCATCAAATCCAACCAAGCACAACAGCTGGTCTGCAAAAGGGACGTTGATAGCCGGAGTTCACAGTCACGCATCTACATATGTTACACAGAACGTCCACCGATTAAGTTACTGGATCTGACCGCTCCCTTGTGCTTTGCGGCTCTACCCACAGCCCTACAGGCGGGAGGAGGTTGCGTTTACTGAAATGGCCATTTCTGGCCTGTCGCCCGTCAGCAGCCAGCCATACAAAAACCCAGGTTTGCGGCAAGCATCTAATAAAGTGACAGGCGCCCTCATTTCGCGGAGATTTGTTGTATTTGATGTGGAAACTTCTATATTTAGTAGGCGACATTCTCCGTCTCAGTAGTTGTTGGCATGTTGTAACAGTGCGTGATTTGGCTGACCTGGGTCTCGGCTCTGAGAAACGTTCGTCAGTTATTGGTGCACTATCAGAGTGGATGCGGTCGCATAAGCTTCTTAAGTAAATTGTTCTTGCGAATCCACTACTTCCTGGGCCTTCTGCCATTTCTGCTCTAGGGTCATGTCCTTAACATTTTAGCTGTAGTACACCTTGCCTAATACCGGTATCCAGGAGGTGATTATGTCATGTTATCAGTCTGTATTTCAGCAGCGATAAGTCTTCCAGACGGGTGCACATTTTCGGTGGCTGGGGTCGAATCCACCGTCCTTCAATTCTTTGCCTGACTACTCAGCCTATTTGCATTATAATAAGCGTAAGTACTTAATGGTGAGTCACGAGGTAGCTTACCTGAATACACCCTGACTCACTTGGCACCGCGCGTAGCGTAAGTCAGTTTGGACCCCAGTGCAGTATATTTGCCTCAGACCTGTACGAATCTCATTAAAGATGGTATGCACACTGTTTTCAGTGTCATGTACTGAGCTTGGACTGGTAACTCATTTCACTTCAGAATGAGCAGTTGGGATCCATATGTCAGTCTTCTTGCCTTTAGGCTTTGTTTAGGCTGACTTTTTATGGTAAATGAGACGCGTGTCGAAACTACTGAAGTCGACTGGAATTCATATGCATGTTTTCGAACAGAACCTATAACGGCGAGGATTACTTACGCCTCCCTCTCTCGTAATACACATGACCTTGCGCTAAATTCCAGGAAGGCCACCTATCCAAGACCATAAGTTTAATTCTACTCTGAACCCTAAGCCTAACTCTATCGTCAATCCTAATTTCACTGGAGAGCTACCTGTATTACGGGGGTCTTTATTCCCGTGGCCCGCCGGGGTAGGAAGGGAGACAGATAAGCTACCCTTAGCAATGCAACTGAAGTGTGATTGCATGAGTCGTAAGCATATCAGTCAGGCATAAGCTACTCTCCAAGGCACGGCCTACTGATTATTTTACTGAGGTGGTCTTTAAGTCGCATACGGTGATTTCAGTTGAATAAGAATAGGTACACGAAGTACTGAACTTGGTAACGCCAAAAAATACTCTGTCTTTGACAGCTGTAACCTAAGAAGACGGACCTTGAGAAATAAAACATTTTCAAATCCAAATGCGACCAAAAAGTATTTCAACTGGCAAGTCATTTCTCCTCGTCTGGGGTTGTGATAGGTGGTCGGAAAAGTGTTCTTCAGAAAACCAGGGTGCTACACTGAAGTTGCTCAATGAAAATGATCATGTCACCCCCAATCAAGTAATCTGTTCAGGTTGGTCTCGCAGTAAACGTTTCGGATCGATATTTCACGAGTGTCTGTGGCTGTTTTCTCTTGTCCGTTTGTGCATCTCAGATCGAAAATACTACGGATACACTCTGACGGTTTTTGACAGACGTGTGTTTTTCTGCTCATGGGATAGTGCGTAGATAGCACTAGCGACCTGGCGCGACAACTGTTCACTATCTGAGCCTCATACATCGACCGAATTCGCAGCGCCGAAGTAGGTTGCATGCGATCCGACGGTAAAAACATCGTCATACAGGGAAAAAACCGGATAATGCTCTTTTTTTGAGACCGAGTTTCGGTCTCAGAATAATCTAACATTTTTCTAATAAGCCTTTTCTTTCAGAAGAACCTTTAAGTCAGCAATGCATTGTCCATTTTATCATTCTCCAGTCAGACCTCAGGACTTGGCTCAGTTTTTAGTCGCCTGGTTGAATAATCCTACTTCCTGACAATATGAAGGGTTGTCCAAACCAACACCTTCATGTCTCCACAGGTGTGCTGAAAATCCCCATTCGGATGTCAGCATTTTCCCTCTTCAGACGGCGTTATGCCCCCTCGCAGGAAGCGCAGCAACACGCCTTGTGTGTGTGTGTGTGTGTGTGTGTGTGTGTGTGTGTGTGTGTGTGTGTGTGTGTGTGTGTCGCGGAAGGTTTCTCTGGCCTGTCCGCACACACGCCTATGCCAAGTCGTTCGCAAGCAGCTAATTAGAAGACAGTTTATGCTCCCATTAAGCAATTATCACTTCGACCCTTCATTGGTTGAAACGCAGGGCGACGTCTTAGTTTGTGTGGAGAGGGAAAACGATCTACCGTCCCGATCGGTTATCTTGCGCGTTCACGGCACATGTTGTCTTTGCCCTCCTTCTGCCCTACGTCGGCCGAAGAAACAGTATGCAACTAATGTCTTTTCTCCTGACTAATTGATTCATTGATGAGGAGGCGACTTCGGTCTGGGGGGAGGGGGGGGAGGGGACGAGTTACACATCGTCGTAATGTGTATGCAAAGTCACAGAAAAGGCGATTCGTTTAGCCTACAGTTGCTATGGGCAGTTGCGGAATAGGGCGGTAGACGCAGGGGGGTAGGTGGGAAACAATGACTGTACTGCAGGAGTTACCATATACATAACGGCTTCTCAAAGGCTCATTCAGGTCACCTTATTTGTGGTCTGCTGACTTGCCTCCTCTTCCCCCCCCCTGCTGCGTCCTGAGTGGTCAGCTTCTTTAGACAGCATTTGAGCACAGACGCACCGCAAACGCTGGCCCCGAAGGTCATTTTCGGATGAAAGCTTGCTCGCTGATCAGACTGCGACGATTTTGCGCCGCGCGTAAGTTTCCACCGAGAGGACATGGGCTGCCTTCCGAAAAGTACTTTGGTGAACGCTGAAAGGGACGAAGTAGTTTGTATACCTCTGTGAGGAAGTGCAGGGCGTTATACTGCCGATCGCTTTTAAGTCACATTTGGAATGTTGAAAACCGAGCGATTGACTTTTGTCGTGAAGCTGCCTGCTCTCACGGTCGTCAGCGTCGCAGCTTACTCATGCCACCCGCAGTCCACCCACGCGCGTGAGTCAAGCTCCGACTTGCGACGTCGTGACGCCGATCGATTTTCCTTCACTGCCGATTGGTCACAGCTGGACAAAGTCCAGGCGCACGCATGCGGACTGACACTTGTCTGACGAGGACGTTGGCCGCTACTGCACGCTGACCTGCCTGTGCGTTATCTAACTTCAGAAAAAGCTTATTTCCGCCGCCCTTTAGTTTAGGGAACCTTCAAATTGTCTACTGTCGTACCTCGACATATATTTAACTAGGCAGAATGATATTACCGACAAAGACCAGGGAGACTGGAATGGCCATTTCTGGCTTATTAGCCGTCGTCAGCCAGCCATACACAAGCCCGAAGTGTGGAACACCCGAGCCTCGAACTCGCGACCTGTTGGCTTAGAAGTCAACGCCTCTACTCACCGGGCCACGAGCCCGTTGCCCTGTCGGTTTTCGATGGCTGGCTGACGACGGCTAATTAGCCAGAAATGGCCATTCCAGTCTCCCTTGTCTTTGTCGGTAATATCATTCTGCCTATATATCATGCGCCGCTGCTCGGCTGCTGGTTGGGCTCGAGAGAGAGGCCTTAAGGCACAACGGAACGAGTGAGTTCCGTATGAACGATCGGTGAGCGCCCCCTAACATTATATATTTAACTTTATAAACCCTGTTATGTTACAGCTGAATAAAAGACTATACGGAGAACTTTAAGCTAATGATGTGTGCGTATGTATTTCAAGCAGTAATATCAAAGGGGATCCTTCTATTTTTAGGTAACGATATGGTGTATGATCTCGAGGTGCAATAGGTTACCTAAACCATTAAAAGTGCCGAAATTTACTACTGATTCCCAATCACTTGCAAACCGGCACCAGTGCTTGGACCCAATATCTATGTTAATAAAGCGCAACTTTAGAAACATTAAGAACATAAAAGAAATGCCAAAGGCAATGCTGCGCTGCTTAGAAAAGTGTAAAATCTCGAAAACGTCAGCAATGGTTGTAATTTACTAAACTTCGTTCTTAGATGCACAGAATTCCTTCCCATTCAAAAAATGAGTAAATATGAAAACGTGAATAAAATAACACTTGAAAATAGTGTTTAAGTGAATTTTAAATCTAAATCTCCTTTAAGAATTAGTGTAATTTCAGGTATGGTGGTTCACCAACAGCCTTTATTCTGAATTTGAGGATTCGTGGTATCGTTTGCGTTTTTGAATTGACTGAGATGCGGTTCAGTAAGAGAAACAGGATTTTGCATGATTTCATCGATAGGAACGTCATATGAACAAAAGTTTTCATAAGGTCACATGCTGCCGGGCCGACCGGTGCCCAGTAAATTTGAAGACAGTTGAGAGGTGCAATCGTAAACATGCCATTTTGTGTTTCTAAAGAGAACTTTTCTTCCGTGAAATTAATTTGTACTTTTCGTTTGTTTAGGATAACGATGAGTTTCACAGTGGCCTTGAATTATCGCTGGATACTTCATGACTTTCCGTGTTTTCATCCGAGCGGCCATAAAGACAGATTCGATATTATATGTCCGTTGATACTTTAAAGGACGGTAGTTCTCTGAGGCATTAATCGAAGTAGCGAATATTTGGTCGTTTATTTTCATGTAGAAAATCGTTTGGGTCGCCTATTGCACATACACTCAAACAGCGACCCCAGTGTCGAATAAAATGAACGTTCACAACGAAAGTCAGCGACAAAGATGCCTTAGATCAATTAAAAGTCATTCTCTAATAAGTTGCCTTATTGAGGAGGGCTTTAGTACTGCACGCCGTTGATGGCTCTCTGTATACTTTCCATTTTTGTACGGTGAAGCCAAGAAGCAAGTTGAAGCTTTTGACCGCTTCTTTCACGTTCCTAAAAACAGTAACAATTTCCTATGTAAACGTAAGAACGTGCTGTTTTCTTTATATTGGGAACTGCATTTACTCACCCTTAAACTCCTTTTTACAATTATGAATGCACGGCAGAGTGGCCATATAAATTTTAACGGGCAAAAATTCAGTTGGGTAACGATAGGGTGTAGGCAGGTCTGAAAAATATGGACTAAAATTCAGTGTGACCGTAAACATCACGCATTATTCGCCGTTCCCATTGTTTGAAAGTTCCTCCCCCTCCGAACCAAATGCAAACCTGCCAACGGCGCTTTATTCATAATCCGCTGTTATTTGAAAATTGTTTTTTTATTTATTTTTGAATTATCGTGCTAACTTTCTTTGCCGAATGACAGCGTACGATAAGACTTTCGGCAGGAATTTATCTATTTCCTGTGTCTTCTTGCTCTCTGTCCTGTGTGTTGCTTCACCCATAAAACTCCCTCTACCACCATCCACCCCATGACAGGATCCACAGGCTAGCTCAAGTGAGTCGGGGGTCCTACATCTTACCGTTGTCTATTTTTATAACTCCTGCTTGCTTAGAAAGCGAAATGCATTTTGTAAACTCGACCAAAGGACGCGGCCACAGGGCTGTTTTCACTTGCGGTTGGAAATTTTTGTCGTTAATATCACTTAGAAGAGCAGAGCAACTAATGTATCCGCAGAGCTTTATTAGCATTATATTTTCTGCACGCACACAAGACAGGTGGTATATCGCAAGAAACATTAACCGACATTGTGAGATATGATCTCTGTTAGGAAGGATTACTTACAGTACCTGTGCTAACTCATGAAATGTCACGAATTAACACAGGTTAACGACTTTAACGCAGAATCGGTAAACACTACGGCTCCCAAAATCTGATAGCGGAAAATAAACGATGTGTCAAAGAAATAAAGCAAAGTTTGGTTTAATAGCGTAGGAAACTGCTTGAATATCAGGAATCCTCCGATTTCGCCTAAATCCGGCCCGTTTTCTATTTAATATACAGATCCGTATCAAACTTTCCTTCAGGAAACGGTCTTTTCGTCCTTATTTCAACTAAATAAACACAAATAACGACACCTAAAATACGCTACATTTGCCACTATAATTTTGACCTCGGCATTTCATGAGTTAGCATATCTACTGTAGGTAGAGTTGCAATGGTAGTAATCCCGCAGCGTATTGCAAAAATATTTCAGTCAAGCTAGAATTCCGGTTTTTGAATGTGCGTGCTTTCTTATCGACCGCAAAACCCCGTCAGATTAAGTGGCTACTTAAGCAGTATAAATACTTTGTCATCAATCTTCGATGCCCCCATAGATCCAGGCATATTTTATAGAAGGCCCGCACAAAACGCTCTTTCTTATACCCATTCTGTACCGAATTACGTCTTCAGTGAATCTCATACCCCAAGAAAGGATATTTTTCGGTTTGAAAGACGTTTGCAGTTATGAGATTTTTAGATCATCGCGTGCACTATTTTCATGCAAATAAACGATTGGCTCGACGCAGGTGAACAACCTGGCGCAGTTTACAAAATTCCGTTCCAGAACTGTCCTTGCCGTTATACTGGCCAAACAGGCCGACGACTCATCTTGCAAATACTCGAACATAAACGGGCCGTTCGAACAGGCGATCAACTGTCTCAAGTCGCAACTGACACCGCGGAGGAAGACTTCGCGGGCACGCGGATACCGACACCAGCCGGCTGAAAGATGGAGCGGGATCTACTGGAGGGGTGGGTGTCCGACATCAACCAATCAACAGACACATTGATTAACCCCCGTGGTATCGCACCCTACGCACACACAGCCAGGTGGCACAGCCCACTTCCCGCCAAAGACGACCGTCGTCCCCAAGCCTGGAGACCACCGTTAGTCAGACGGCGCGAACCCAAAGCAGTCACCGGCACTACCTCTCCGCCCCTCCCCCCTCCGCCCCCCGCGTCCACACATTGTTGCACTCAGACTTTTACGAGTTCGAAAGATCAGCCAACTAAACCTACCGTTACAATGGTCGCGTGTTCGTCTGCTTTTCAACAAGACCTCTAGACGCGCATATTGGTCCCATTTGTGGACTGGGAAATTTTTATTCAAGTAACATAGTCCACATGTCCGTTTATTCATCCCCTTGTACCACGAGGTTCATATGTATCGCTAACCATTACGAGCGTCGTATGGGATCATTGATAGCGTAGGGAAACTGTACAAGCCACAGATGGGAAAGTTAAACGACAGGTCAGGCCCAAAATCAAGCGTGAATCCAGAATGTTTTTAAAACTAAAAACTACCGTTTCTTCGGCCAGAGAATGTAAAGAAGATACCGTTTTCTACAAAAAGGGCATGCAAAATGATTGTTCTCGCTCTCTGCAAAATGTGTTTGAATTTTTGAGGGAATCGAAAATCCGCGAGGGAACTCCATACTGTTGGAGTAGTCACTTTTTACCTGGAATGATTTTTATGTGCGGCTGGAAGGAAATGCACTCAAAAGCCGGTATCCCGGAATGGCTGAAATCTTTTGAAAGCATTAATCATGAAAGTCAATATTACACTCCTACCTAAGTAACCCTTCCTAACCGAGAGCAAATTTCCGAATCCTAGGTTATAACTTCATGAAATGCTAATTTCCTCGTTCGACAGTCCTCACAACTTCTAGCCTGGTGATGAGTCTACCAACTGAAATAAAAATAAGTAGTCGAATTGGGATTCGTTAGGTCCAGCTCCATGTGGTTGACCCGTCAGATGTCACAGTATTCAAGGGAACTGGCCGAAGGTTTGCTGGTT
>CACRXP010000135.1:714006-730785 GCA_902702965.1 Spirometra erinaceieuropaei | reverse complement strand
CACACACACACACACACAAGCACCTTATGGCACCTACACCTATGCGGATAACCGTTAAGAACAAAAGTACCACTTTAGGCACAGCCGAGCTCTTGGGTCGAACACAGGAATATGGATTCCCCGGTCTTGCGCTGAGTTGTCCGAGGTTATTTATTTGTGTGTCCAAACTAAAACCGGGACCATAACCACGCAAACTTTTAACCATAATCATAACCCATCTGGCCCTGAACCCAACGCAGGACTCCTGGAATTGAGTGCAGGGGAGGGGGGAGGAGGAGGTTCACATTCCCGTGCATCACCAGCAGTTGTGTAACTGAGTCAGTACATACAACCGCCAGGCATCGGTGTAGGTTCAGATTTGTGACTCATAATGGGCAAACACTCTGCACACACCAGTAAGACGGAAGTGAACATCAGAGCGGCATCTTTCCCTACCAAAGGTTGACTGTGAGTTAAACAGCACTTGCCTCGAATCGTCCCCTGACTGGTCGAGGGTTCCAAATATGCAGAGCAGATGTTTATTTCAAAGGAGGTACTTAATGGTTAACTCCCTTAGCCTAATTGCATAAAAAATCAGAGACGGATACGTTTACGCTGCGTTTCCCTCCTGAACTATGGCACAGGATGGCCGGTAGTACCAGAATGGTGGTAACAGGGGTTTTTAGGGGTGGGGTATTTTAAAAGACAAAACGCAGGATTGTTAAATAGGCAAAAAGGAGAAGGCACGCTTGCGGCGCACGCATGTTTTACTATATTAGAACGAAATAAGTAGGCGCTTTGTAGGAAGATGGCTCAGAGGGAGGGCTACGGATATCCGTTCCATGCCAAAACAAAGCATCATAATCAGATGACTGTGTTTTTAAAACGCAGACTTTAAAGTACACACCTAGTGTTTTGCATCTTTTGGTAAAAACGTTCCACTACTAAGAAACTGGTCTTTTCAACCTACCAACTGTTTATGTATGGGCTGAAACTCATAGAACGGGGGGAATATAATCCAATATGATTTCAAGCAGCCAAATTGTGTGGATGTGGTTTAAAAGTGATTGGTGCTCAGTTCATTCCCAAGGCAATTTATACATGGCAGCGTGCTAGGGTCGATTTAGTATTTGCTCAGCCACCCGTGTAATTTATTTCGGAACAGTCTTACTATTTAGATAGGGCTTATGCCTACAAAATATCTTGGACACTTGCATAATGTCAGAGATGTATTACAGAAAGAATGTACAGGAATATATTTCGGTCTTCATGTTATAGAAATCCACATTTTTTAAAAGTGTGTACCCTAAATATGCAATTATTTCAGTACCGGAATAATTGTATGATACATGCTTACCTTAGAGTCGACTTACTGTTTTGTTCTTTTTTCTGCAGCTTCCAGATTATATGTGCCCCTAGGTGACCAGATGGGTATAACTGGAAAATATAATTGGAGAACCTTTCTTCTCCAGTGATGAACTTCAGTAAATGCAAGCTACCTGGCATACCATGTAAGCAACATTGGTTAACTTCGGCACGATAAATTGCATAACTTAATGTGGCAGAATCTCAATAATTATTCCAATCACTGCCTTTCTTAAAAGACGACCATACCCTCATGAAGGCATTTGAATTTAAAGGAAAAATCTTCCTAGAAATTCTGTAAGCATATTTTATCGTTAATTACCTTTAGGAGATTGCTGGTACCTAGAAATTAATCACTTTGTGAAAACAAGCGTTGCTTAAATAGTAGTGTTATTCCAAGTGTAAATTACCCACCCGGATGGCACGATGTTCAGCCAGAAGATAGAAGGCTATCATATATGAGTTAACCGGAAAGCCTGTTTTATGCTAGCCAGCCTTGGAAACGTGCCGAAGTCATCTTTTTTATTTAGGGACATGTCAAAAACGTCCGGTTAATATTTTGGGTGTCAACAAAAACTGTCTACCCAGGCAATTCCTCCTTGAGGAAGTTTAAGTCATTACAAGCTGCAAAGCAAAGATCGGTTTTTTAAAAAAATTAATTTAGAAATTTGTATAGAACATATTCTCTGAGAGGCTTAGCTGTCTCACACATATTCTGTCCATAGCGTCAAGACGAGTTTAAAGCGGAAGCAGCATAAAAAGAAAGAGGAAAAAGGAATAAACAGGAGCTGTGGTAGTGTCAACAAAAACTGTCTACTCAGGCCATTCCTCCTTGAGGACGTTTAAGTCATTCCAAGCTGCAAAGCGAAGATCGGTTTTCTAAAAAAATTGATTTAGAAATTTGTATGGAACATATTCTCTGAGAGGCCTAGCTGTTTCACACATATTCTGTCCATAGCGTCAAGACGAGTTTGAAGCGGAAGCAGCATACAAGAAATGAGGAAACTGGAATAAAAAGGAGCTGTGGTAGTTCAATTTCGCTGACGCCATCGTGGTCACTTACTCATACCGTCTACCGGTCCACTTCGCTCGTCTCGTTAACTGACACCTTGAGTCGCATTGGACTGGGAAACAACGTGACATGAGCCCTGAACCTACCAACGCAGATTCTTTCGCTAATTGGCTGCGGACGGACACAGTCTAGGGACATGCACGCGCAGGGGGTGACTTGGATGAAGAGGCAACTTGCTGCCATTGCTTGCTGAACAGTGTACGCGCTAGACGATGAAGAAGATGCGATCACTGAAACAAAAAGTTTACTAGCCAGAAGTTTCGGATTCCAATTCGAACGCATCATCATCATCATCATCATCATCATCATCATCATCATCATCATCATCATCATCATCATCATCATCATCATCATCATCATCATCATCATCATCATCATCATCATCATCATCCGCCTCTATAAATCCAGTCCTATACCTTTGTCATCTCTGGCCTGTGACAAGGAATCTTTGAGTCATCTGTCATCGCGTTTCGGAAGATGGTGATCCCAACGCGATTCAAGCAAGCAACTTTTAAGACCTTTTTTCATACTTGGACGCAGTTTTCATACTGTCCCCGACCGTGGGATGCCGAAGTGGCAGAGTAACTTTCCTTTGCCAGGATAATCGCTCTTTCAACTGCGCTGGTGGTTTTAGGACAGCGGACACAAAGGTGCGGGCTGGTAAACAAACGTGACGTCGGAAAAATGCTTTTACACAATGTGCTCGTGCAAAACAGACTTTCCGAGCATGCGTCCATAACGGATTTGTCGCGCATTTTGCTAACGTCAGTCGTATTTTGTGACGTCATGTACGCTAGTTAACTCATTTCAGTTCTACCTCTAATAAGTAATTAGTATACATTTGCTATGTTACTTGCCCACTGTTGCAGTTCTTCTTCGGAATCTTCGATTATAGACCTACAAGTCTTTAATTTAGATAATATGGCAGATGATGAAGAGCTAATAAAGACTTTTTAGAATTGCGCACAAATAGTTTTCGCGGAATTCAGTTTAAAAGTGATACTTCGGGACAGTACTATTATTCGGCAATGAATATGTTCGCATAACTTGGTGAAAACGCACTTATTCTGGCCATCCCATTTACGACACCATACTTATATCAGTCTGAATTTAGTGCCCCTTTGTCAATCAAAGAAAAATTCAGAAGTCGCCTGGATGCACAAACAGATATAGAAATTATTACTAATAACAGATTGTCGCGATTTGAAAGACTCATTGAAAAACAGGAGCAACAGAGTCACCAATTTTTTGTTTATTATTAAAATTTGATTGTGCAACTTTGTTTTCGTCTGCTTTTCTAGGGACTGTTTAGGCGGTGCGAGGACATACAAATGCTTATAGGGCGAGGGACATAAAAACGTTGGGTCAAGTACGCGTCTGAAAAGGACTAAATGAAGAAGTGACACAGAATGGCCCTATGGATGCAACAAGACATATGCAGAGTTTCGTGGTAGCCGTGTTAAATGAGTGATGAAATCTCTCCCCCCTGTCATTATTTCTGAGAGATTGCTATTGCGCTTTTCGTGATCTAAATTAAAAATTTCCGAAACCTTGTGACGTATTCCCAGAGACAGTGGAAGTCCACCACTAGTATCTGGTGGGCGCGAGCGAATTTGCAATAACACGTGCGACCGATGTACGGTGCGAGTATGCAGACTCGGTAGAAGCTGTCCAAGATTACCGGTATACCTTGTCAGTCTTGAAACTGTGCCTTACAAATAAGAACATAGTTTGTTGCCTTTTAATTTTCCTAGAAATGAACTGCTAACATGGAGTAGATCAGTATACCTAAGGTCTATAGTCTCGGAACCAAGTTTTTATGCATAAATATTTGGGCCGAAGTCCATCAGCCCAGCAGCGGATAACCGCGTAATATTCATTGACTGCCGACAGACAGCCAGTAGTATACTTTAGGGTAAGGTGATTCCATAATATACTGATCTACTCCAAGCTCGCAGTTAATTTTTAAGGAAATGGGAGTATCTACCAGAAAGCAGGCAGGGAATGCCGGGGAACCCACTGACGAGCCGAACCCCCCGCAGTTGTGTCATGCAGCGGCAAAATATCTGCGAAACACGCGTGTATGGACTTTCGGCTACTACCTGTGCTGTTAGTATGGCATCATCTTACTCTTAAGAGCATAGTTTTGTACAAAACCTAGTGTATATAAACTATCTGGACTAATTCAGTAAGTTAAACACTTTCACCATTCGGTTACAGGTTGGTCTCAAAAGTCATTCATTTATATTTACTTCTTCGAAGTTATTTTGCACAATTAAGAACCGGAGGGAGGCGATCTTCATTCCCTTGGTTTTCTGCAATCTAAACTATTTTTGTGGATTAGAAATCCAAACTACAGAGTTGGAATAGATTTTTTTATTGTGGGTAGCTCCACTTTGGCAGACTTTCTAATCTGTCCACAGGTTTGAATGTATCTATCCGAAACTTTAATGAACGAAATTAAAGCAAACAGACCCCGAAATTTACAGTCATACGTGAACTTAATGTTCTGTTTGATTGAGAGAGCCGTGTGAAAGACAATTTAACAAAATGAACTAACCAAGATGACGCGTAATAAACTAAATCTGTTCGCATTGCGAAGTGTCGCACACATAAAGTACCGTTTGTGTGGGTACTTGTAATTTGGAGGCAGAATGTGTAGATTCACACAAACAGCTGCCTAACACACTCCCACCTAAGGAAAATCAATGTAAAAGCTGTACGAAGGCCAAGATTCCTGAAGGAAGATAAAGGGAAAGTGCTCGGCCTCGTCTGTTCTCTGGGAGTTTTGTTTTTGACGGTAACAACTGACGATTCCCGAAGAGGCTGTGTATTTTTTTAAAAAACTTTCCCACTGGTTGCTTTCTTGTTTGGGAGAAATTTACGGCACGACAAATCTCCCCACCTTGTTAGCACGGTTTGCAGACGTGCTGGAATTTTAAATTTCCTGACGCAAAGGTGGTAATATATTAAGTGTGGGACTGAACACTGCCCACCGACAGCGACGACGACGACGACGACAGTTCGACCGTTGTTTCCGACAATGTCCAGCGTATGCTCCACAGCAAGGCGGAGCGGGGACGTTGACTGGCGCGTGAATTTGTTGATAGTGAAAGTAGGCTTGCGCAGAATCTACCGCACTCTCTCTTCCCTGCTTCCCACCTAGACCCTGTGTCAAGAGAAAGTCAAGAAGACCAAAGGAGGGGAGGGCGCAAATGGATGGCGCTGTCGAATCCGCACATTGGCGTTCCACTCCACACCCCCTGGTCCACACAGCAAATGACCAGGTTTTTGACCAAAAAAAACTATGGGGCGGGGGGTGGGGGCGGCAGGGGTCCCTGTGTGCGCGACGTCTGCCGGCAGCCGGGTTTGCCATCGCACCCCGGAATGTTGGCATTTGTTACTCTGCGCAAATGTGATAGAGCCTGCCAGAATCGATATGGCCGCCGTGTTGGTCCAGAGCGTCTACCGCGTGGCTCGTTTGGGGGACAAAACACAGCTCACCTCAACGTGATTTACGAGCAGTAACATGATCCGCAAGACTATAAACGAAGTTTCCACAGGGTGTGCTAAAACTGACAAAATGTCTTAGAACGCCGAAATAAAATATTGAGCAGCTCAGCAGTCATCCAGGCGGCTGAGCAATGTAGGTTTACATAGTTTAAGAAGGTAAGTGTACTTACAAAACACTGTTTCCTGGTTGTGTGGAGTGGGTAATTGAAGGACTGTGAGTCAGAATCAACTCCTCCTTCTCAATATGGCACCCAAACACGTGAGGCGGAAGCGACTCTCTCACATTTTGCGGGAGAAACTGGTATGTAGTACGAGCGACCAGACTTAGATCAGTCAGTCATTTGCGTCCATTCTCCGCATCAGATGACTGCCCGTCTCAGACGGTGAACTGGTGCTGTAGAGAGGGAAGAGAGACAGTGAGACCGATTCTGGAGTCTGTGTCCTCACGTCACTCAGCGCCTACTCCCAGTGGTCTATTGGGTCTTTAAACTACTACGGTGCGGCAAAAGCCGTATCTTGGTCCTCCCCTAACGACGGGCTAGTCAGGCTGCAATGGCTCCTTCTTAATGTGGCTTCTATGTAAGTCACACGCACAGAACTGGGATCCGAGCCACTCCCTTTCTTGTTTCTGTGAGATACTTGTCCTTTTTGAGCGGACCAGGAGCGTATGGCACGCGTAGACGGCCTATTTATCCTTGTCATCTACTGCCCACCTCTGGTCTTCTTGAGCCTTCCAGCGAGAGGGTGAAGTGGGAGCAGCGCAAGCCTACTATCATTATAAACTAATTCAGGATTAAGTCACTGTCCCTGCGCCAACCTTGCCGTGCGATATATTTATTGGACATCCTCGTTTGTGACATTAAAACCGTCAGTTAGAATGTAGGGGTACGGCTTCTCAGTGCAGTTTATGCAGATGCCATTCAACCTATATGTGGAGCCATCTGTCCAATAAACCTGTCATTGGCATAAACGAGAGACTCTGAAGAGACCTCTTCTGGCTTCATCAGCTGATGATGCTGACAGCCACTGTTTCAAAGTCCAAAACGTTAGTGATTTGAGCTAAGGTGGATCGGTTAACGCCTGCTGCTCAAGCGAATGGAGTGTTGGACTCAAATGCACAATGACCCACTTAACCCCGAGATCAAATTTCAAGTGCGCCCAACACGTGAGATCAGGGTAGATCTGTAGGAATCAATGCCAAATGAAAAAAATGCGCCTCCTTGCAGTATGTGGGAACTCCGGTTTTCAGGGATTGGGATATTTTTCCGCTGTATTTTTGGTTCGGTGAAAAATTTCAATAAGGTCTCAGGTCGCCATTCAAGCGATATGGGATGGCGAAAACAGGTGTAACTATGAATATACAACTTTTTGCAAAATGACAGTCTTCTTTCCGGTGGTGGGGATGGGAGGGGCGTTGAGTCTTGTGGCGAATTTGTAATATCTGCGGACAATTTAGCGTTTTAGGTGTTTTCAATTGATGTCCAAGAGAAACACACTGCTTATGTCGTGGTTATTAAAACTCACTTACGCAAAAGATTTTGAAAGCTTCCATCGATAGGGAAGGAGTTTTTTTTAGCAGTGACCAGTTTCGGCGGTATTTGCAGTTTGACCTAAATACGAAACCACGGCGGAGAAAAAAATCGACTCCCTTGACAACCGCCCCTCGTTAGTTTGATACTTGAAAAGTTTCTAATACGGTAGTTTGCATATGAAAGTCAAAGTACGTCAACAAGAGGACTGGCATACCCTAACCTTTCTACATGTGAGGTTACTTATGGATCAGACGAAAAGAGATATTGTTCTTTTGAACCGCTTTTCGTTCCCTCTGCTGCATTCTGGGGCCATTTTGACCAGTACGAATGTGCTATGGTGTGAACCTGTTAAAAATAAGGTGTGTCAACAGATTCGCGGGATCCGGTTCGCTCTTAGATCACCTATTAGCAAAAGCTAGTTAAGGAGAAAGTCAGAAGGTAAAATGACAGGCAAATACCTTACCATCCCTTTACGGCCAGCACTTTTCAATGTAACTCGAAGATGGCACTTTGACAGTACTTTTCTGTTTTACGACACACAGTCGCGTTTATTTTCAGATTAGTTCTGAAGCCGAAAGTCCCTATGTTTTCCCGAAAGAAACGCGCTTTTTCACGTCTTTCCTGAGTTAACTTGCGCGGCCAAAAGATGCCAGTTTGAAGGTGTGCGAAGGCTTTTAGAGTAATCGTCTCTCAGTCGCTTGTGCGGAGGATGAACACTCACGAGCGAACACGACTGGAGTACGATGGTTATCGATAGAAAAATGACAATCAACCACGCCACTATTTTGTCATGAACTAATTTCGAAATGCACTCTGCCTGGGGAGAGGTCTACAGTAGGTGTACTAACTCATGAAATGTCAACCAAAATTCCGAAATGCGTTTTCATTTCGAAAGGATTAATTAAGTAGAGTTGTAAAACTAGCCATTATACAGCATAATTCTATAATAATTCAGTTACTGCAGGATGACGGCTTTCGAATGAACTTCCTTCCGGCTGCATGAAGAAACTATACTCCGTAAAAAATGACTACTTAAGTAGCATGCATTTTTCTCATTAGTTACAAATGCCCCTAAAATTCAAATATATTTTATGGAAAACATGCATAAAATATCCAATCTCTTACTCATTCGGTAGAAAGTTACGTCTTCTTCCAATATCATACTCGAAAGAAAGATATACTTGGGTCTTCAAAAATTTTTCTAATTTCCGAATAATTTGAACTCGATCTACCGTTACACTAACTACAAATCATATATTTTCCGTGTAAAGAAAACCATAAATTTCTTTATGGTATTAAGAGGAGACCATATGTGGTTCATGAAACGTAGCAGTGGATTTGAGCCACGCTGTTATGTTTACGAGCTACATTAGTAAATGCAGAGACATGACGTTTTATGAACAGCGATTTCAAGGTACTAAAAGGTCTCACGATCAGAAACTTTTTTAAAACCGAGGTATATCCGTCTTTCAAAAATTAAATAGGAAGAAGACGTCATTTTCTACCGAATGAGCAAGAGACTGAATGTTTTAATGCATGCTTTTCATGAAATATAATTGAGTTCTTACGGGCATCTAAAATCAAGGAAAAAAATGCATGCTGCTTAAGTAGTCATTTTTTGCAGAGTATGGTTTTTGCATACAGCCGGAAAGAAGTTCATTCGAAAGCTGGCATCCTGAGGTAACTGACCTTTTATAGTATTGTGCTGCACGATAATTAGTTTTACAACTCTTCTTAATTAATCTTTTCGAAACGAAAACGCATTTTGAAATTTAGGGTTGACATATGATGAGTTTGTCCACCTACTTTATCTATGCATCACACTCGATCAACAAATTAATCTATTTTTTCAATTCCCGATGTCTCATGAGTCAGTCCTGGCGTTAGAAATAATACACATAAATTCATTTGATGATGTTGATTTTGCCAATTTACGCCTTCTTAAAGCGCTATTTTGGGAGCAGGAAGTACAGTTTTTTAAATCCCCAATTCTAAGGAAGCTTGGACTCCGGCATGAGTTTCTGTTCTAATGTTGACTTTGGAGTAGAAAAGTTGATCGATATTCATCACATTGGTTATAGCAATCAGGGGTTTTGGACAAGGGTATGCTTTATTGCGGGGTTACCTATTCCGGGGAGCGTTTTTGTTAACCAAAACAGCTGAACATTTTGATCCTCCCTACTGTCACCAATTAAGAGGGGACATTATTTTTTACGATGTAATGGAAATAGGAAATAGATTTAATGCTCCTTTGAAGGCATTGTCAAAAAGGTATTGGATTGTCGGTTTTCTACTGCAATGAATACCTTAATGCATCATGCCCACCCTAACGCGACAGTCGCCGCGGTCTTTTTATTTCTGCTCTGGCACGCACAAACAAATCTCACTAGTTAATTTCTTTTAGCACGATTCCTTGCCGGAGTAAGTAACCCCTGCACAAACCATAGCCTTACGTTTTTTCGGATACAACCATGACGAAATTGCTGGTTTTGCTTTAGCTAAATGACCCAGCATAACATCCAAAATAATGAAGCCCACATGAAAACGCAGTCTGCAGTGAAAAAGGCTTAGGAATAAGTACCATTTTGTAAAGCGAAAATATCTCTCCCTTAAAATATAATATATGGAGAAGCACTTCCGCAAAAGCGACTTTGTCGTTGACAGTTCCACAGTCGTGGCGACGAAACCCTCCATGGGAACCGCGGATAGCTTGCACGCGAACCAGTTTAAAGAAACGCGGACTTGCACAAAATCGACCGCAGTCCCCCCTTCCTGATAAACTAATTCCTTATACGAAACACAGTGTCAAGCCGACTGAAGATAAACTTGGGCGCTGTAGCCAATAAGGCTAAGAAGCCGTCTGCGCGTGCCACGCACAACCTGACTCAGAAAACTGCCTCGAATTTCGCAGAACGTGGGGCCCGGACCCCACGTTCATGAGAGCGCCATAGGAGTCATATTAAGAGAGGGACTTATTGACTCTAACTCCCGGTCCTCTAGTCAGTCACCCCATAAACGCACATCCACACATGCACAGTGCTGCCCACGAGGGCCCAGTCATCGAGTCAGATGGCAGCCTTCCAGGCTGCGATTTTTAGTGTATCGTGATAGGTTGGAGCACGTCAGATATATTATTTGTGAGGAATGCGCTGGTGTGTTGTGGGGATGAGATTCCCCTGGTGTTGATTCCGATTACTCTTCTCCATCCCGTGCACCAGTTTACTGCCCAGTTTGATCTGGCGCTTGGGGCTGACAAAGCATGCGCAAACAAAGCGACCGACAAGATCGTACCAACTCCAAACTCTGGTGAGCGATCCCGTACATCTTGTGCGTTTCCGAGGTCGTTAGTCGCCTTCTCGCACCACTTGGGGTTGGAGTTGCACACCGGCCGGAGGTCAGCATAGGGCGTCAGGTGATGAGACCAAAAGACCCACTAAAACGGCAAGAAACATCGGATCTGGTGCAGTTGCGGTCAAAGCGACAATTTCGGAGAAACCGTAAGACTGTTTCGGATGCGAATTGCCGAACACGCGTCAGCGGTGCGGAGAAATGACGCCAACTCTCAGGTCGCAGCCCATTCGACGAGACCCGGTCACAAGTTCAAGTACGATGAGGCCAAAATTGTCGCGAGAGGTGATAATCGCGTGAGCCGCGAGTTGCTTGGGTCAAGGCTCAGGAGACCCCAGTCTATCAACAAGTGCAACGACATCCCCACTCTACATTCCATGCTGCGGCATAGTCTGGTCAGAGTAATCAACCACTCGGGGAGCGCGCAGGCCGGTGGGCCAGATGGCCGAGCAATCCTCACGCCAGCATCCAACAAGGCCGATCCAATTTCAGCAGTGAACTACTTGCATGCCGACTACCAAGCCATTAGCGCAACAGCAGGCAACAATTCTCAATGAAGGAGAGAGCGGTTAATTATTATAGGTATGCAGTATCATAGCGACTGCATCCCATAAATACTGCAACTTCCTGTGCACGAATCGCCCGTTCCTCTCACTGTCTCGGATGATGGGTTCCAGCAAGAATCCGACACGTCAGGCGAATAAGGCTCTAGTTCCGGCGACCGCTTCTACTTCTTAGCAGCTAGTTACTGGAGTTCGTATATTCGCCTGCTTCTGCAAAGCTATAGTAGCCCGTCTACACGTGTGATTATAATTTATAAGACAGAGGGTTGTTTTAGTATTGATAAGAAAAGTCAATGGAACAAACTTCACATAATTTAGGGTTGTCTAAGTCTATTTTAATCAACGCAACTGGCTAGAAGTAGTTCCCAGCTAAAAAGAGGCATCAGAGCGTATGTGAATTAACTTGGTTTCGTGTTACACTCTAAGCACTATTTCAGTCTAACCGAAAAAAATATTGGTCTTCCTTGGAGGCGCAGTTTTGTTATTTTCGGACTCACTGTAAACCACAAGGCCGGTCGCCGTGAAGAAGTCAAGTATAACCTGAATTCGGCTGCCTGGTTTGCCGTCAAGTTGGTAAACGGCGGCACAATCCAGCCGGACGGACTGATTGACTGCTGCTGTTCGAAGAAAAAGTACCAAGCTTATGGAGAGGCAAAACAGCCGCCTTCTTGCTTCCCTCCCCCACCCGCCTCCCCCCGAGAGTTCCGGGGAATGCACAGTAGCAATGCGCCTCCGTCCTTCTGCTCTTAAAAGTACAACGTCTTAGGCAAAGTAGTAACCATCTGGCGCTTCGCATGAAAGGGGAACAGCCGATGAAGAGGCCGTTTTTCCATACTTGGGGAAGGGTGGACGTGGAAAGTCATCGGCCTATGTGACTTATTACTGATAATTAAAAAATTAATAGATTCTGAATAACTTATTTTGACCTTACTGTGAAAACCTCGACGCCTCAGTGGCATCTGAACCCGCGACACCAAGTAGGGGCTTTAGTGAGGCCAACGCTCTAGTCACCTGAGCTACGAGACCCCACCGGGAGACGTGGGTTTAATCACATTTGGGTCAAGTTGCCCACTTAACATGCTGCAGCTTCGGAAATCCTGCTTGGGCAGTCGGCTTACTGTGTCTGATTTGGTGGATTCCAGACGTTGCAGTAGGTTGAGCGGCTAACTTGATCAACATTTGATTAAATTCGCGTATACCGGTGGGGCCTCGTAGCTCAGGTAATTAGAACTTTGGCTGTACAAAATCCTCCACTTGCTGTCATTGGTTCGAATCCCAATGAGGAGCTGAGTTCTACACAGTTGGGTCGATGTGAATTAAAAATTGTAAAGATTGACTTGGGAAAAGCTGGTGGATAATGAAAAAACACGTCAGACGGAAGTTCCTTGCCTACTTTGATACTGACATAGGGCCGCTCACCGATGGTTTTTACGGAACTCACTCGCCCCCTTGTGCCTTACGGTCTCTCTCTCTCGAGCCCAACCAGCAGCCGCACAGCGGCGCATGATATAGGCAGGATGGTATTACAGACAAAGACAAGTGAGACTGGAATGGCCATTTCTGGCTTATTAGCAGTCATGAGCCAGTCATACCCGACCCCGAAGTGTTGAACACCTGGGCTCCATCCCCGACCTGTTAGTTATACCATTCTGCCTATATCATGCGCCGCTGTATGGCTGCTGGTTTGGCTTGAGAGAGAGCGCGCGTCCGTAAACCACAACGGAACGAGTGAGTTCCGTAAAAACGGTCGGTGAGCGGCCCTCTGCCATTGCATATTCCAGATCGCAACTGATTAGACAACGAGCCCGTGGCTCAGTGTTTAGAGGCGTTGGACTTCCAACTAACAGGTCGTGAGACCGAGCCTTAGGTATTCCATACTTCACAGTTGGGTGTGATTGGCTGCTGACAGCTAATAAGCCAGAAATGGCCCCTCCGGTCACCTTTTTCTTTGTCGTTAATACCATTTTACTTTGAAATTGGTATAGTCCACGGCTGAGCGCTACGAGTGAATATGGGTTGAATGGATTAACCTGCCCTATAGACGGCAGTTCGGGAGCCTAACAGTGCATGCAGAAGGGAACTACCAGCGAAGACGAGGATGGCTGGAATGTCGCTAGTCGCCTTCTGAATGTAATATTAGTCATTGTACGACTACCCACGCGGATCTAGATCAAGCTACGAGGCAGAACGGGATGATTAGGTGCCGTAACGCGGTCAGTGATCGCCCTCTACCACATTTAGACTGTCCGATCGCAATCGAGAAGACAAGGAGCCCCGGGCCGGTGGTTAGAGCGTCGGACTTCTAACCAATAGTTCGTTCGTTTAAACCCCAGAGGTAGCAAGCCCAGGGTTGGGTGTGGCTAGCGGATTACGGCTACTAGGTCAGAGCCGATCATTCCACTCCCCTTGTCCTTATCGATAGTTTTGTACGGCATGGAGTACTAGCCGCTGTGCTACTGCTCGCGGGGCTCTAGATCAAGTCCCGAGGCAATACAATACAGGCCGATCTCGTATAGTGCAGGAGCCCCCATAAGGTGCTAAGTAACCAATGAGATTCCAGAAAAAGTGGAATTAGAAAAACAGAATGTAGTCGGGACGGATTGGAGGGGATGCTTATCAGACTGGGTCATGGTAGGAAGCCCACTGAGCATGTGGGTCTCACGTAAGTTACAACGATGTGGTGTTACACTCGGTGATTTAACATGGTAGTCAGGCGGAAACAATTCGACGCTGAACTTACTGTAAATCGTCTCCAGGTATCAGGGATTCCATATAGGGACAAAGTTCTGAGTGTTAGATGGGCGTTCACCGACTGAGCTTTGTGGTCTACCTGGAGTCCTGCAGGCGATCTTCCGGCGACTAGCAGTATGTGCAAAGTGGGACTGCGGACAAGGGAGACTGGAATGGACATTTCTGCCTTAATAGCCGTCATCAACCACCCACAACACAAGGGGATGAGGAGGCCAGCTAACTCGATCGGTAAACGCCCTTCCAGCATAGTTAATAGTCCGATCACAACCATGGCTCAATCGGTGGAGCGCTCGACCCATTGACTGTAGATCCCAGACTCTGCTAACCTGTGGTATGATATAGCTGATGACGACCAATAAGCCAAAAATGGCTATTCTAGTCCCCCTTATCATTGTCCGCAATCTCTTCCTGCATAGAGCACCGAGTGATTTAATGTTCTATTGGCTACCATCTGAGTTAAGTGTAATAAACAGGATCGGGAAATTGAAAAGGCAGTGGTCAATTATAACCTCAGCTTAAGGACTCAGCTAGGTTAGAACTCACGGAAACCACACTAACTCCCCAATAGCGTTCGAGTCAGGGCACGCAAGCGACTGGTAGAAAGCGCGCGCAGTGATCAGCTTTTAGCGTGGGCCTGTTGTGGCAGCTTAAGTCATAGTCAGAGCCTAGCAACTACTACCTTCAGGTCCGAATCTAAAGAGGCGGAGATGGACACCGGCAGACAGAGCATTGTATTCTGCGTGTGCATTTGAAAGTTACGGGTGGCGACTTTGATGACCTTATCGGTGTGAAGCTGAGATTATAAACGCCGGTGTGCACGGTTAGCACAAAATATAATCGTCTGTTTAAAAAGACGTTTTACAGCAAACATAAGGCGATGTGATACATGAGGAATGAATTCGAGATGTAGATTTCATTGGTAACTGCAACGATACCTGCAGTGAGAGGCGTCGTTTACTAAACACCAAACAGTCCACTCGCCTTTTCAACAGAAGCAAGGTATCCGAAGTCACAAGTTCGCATGGGAATGAGTTCCATGGTCAGACTGCCGATCGGCCGAAAGAAAACTTTCTTTGGCGTATGCGCGTACATCCAGGTTTGATTTTGCAAGGGTGAACGCACAGGTGATGCATGTTTGTAAACTCGAGGAAATCACCAGGTTTGAGCCAAAATTCATAACCTTGGATAATGTGAAATGTTCAGAACAGGTTGTCTATGGCGTAGGGAAAAAAGGAGCTGGATTAGTATCTCTGGATATGACAGACTCCTAGGTTCGTCCGCCATTTCCGTCGTCTGTCGTTGCACCTGCTTGACGGGGTTGCTGCCTTTCTTCATCCGGGCATCCACACTGCCATTTGGTATTTCAAATTCGGTCTAATAAACGCGGCAAATGTCATCGTGGACAGTCCAACAGGAAAGATTATGAAAACACACCTGATCCAGTGCATGATGCTCGTTTTCTTTTGGACGCCTGTTGTACAGGAAGTTTTAAGTTGCTCGGATCCCTAGAATTTTGTGAGTTTTCACTTCTTTTAATGGATTTCCACTCAGGGCGTGCTGATGCTTTGGGAAACATCTCATACTGAGTGAGTAGATCATAGGTTGAGGGAAATTAGCAACCGAACGAGGGCACACGTCCGGAGCCGCGAGAACAGGTGTCAGAGCGTCTTCAGCCACAGCTTGTTCTCACAGGTGATTGGCTGGTCTGGGGCTAGCTGTGATTGGCCGAGAATCATACCGTCGCTGGTACGCACGAGAGGCGCAGAGTAGTAACAGACGCCTCTACAGGTCAAGGGCGCCCGAGGCAGGTGCTATTTGTTGCCTGCTCAGCCGGTGCTGATGGTCTGCGTCAGGCTGATCACTGGTGAGGCGATAAGAGGAATGGTGGACGCGCGAATCTGATGCCGCTTGACGACAGGAGAGTCGGTAAGCGGCGCACACGTCTGTGTGCCAAAAGGTGGCAACACGGCAGATACGCTAGACGAACAGGGGGGAGGAGAGGGGGGGCTAGATCCGGAGTACGGCAGGCGTTACTGGGAATGCGCAGTCATAACAAATGCCGAACATTTGCGTATGGCGGCACGCCCACTTGCAGGTCCACGCCGCACTAAATTGGATCTGAGCCGTTTCCCGCCTTCTTGCTGTCTTGCGAAATTCTGGTCAGTGTCCGTTGTGGACCAGGAGATGCAGTGGTACGCCTAGGCGCGGGTTTACGCCGTGCCAACCACCCGCGTCCTCTCCCACCTGCGGTCTTTGTGATTCTGTCCTCCTCCCCCCGGGGGAGGAGAGAGTGCGGTAGATGTTGTGCAAGTCTACTATCACTATAACCCAATTCACGCGCAAGTCACCATTCCTTTGCTCGCCTTAATGTAGAGCATACGGTGGACATCGTCACCACTGACGATCGGACTGCAGTCGGGGTTGGGGCGGACGCACGTGGCAACGGCACCACCAAATCTCCATCTTTACCGAACGTCGAGGGGTTCGTTTATGCCTAAAACGGGAATATGCGGAGAAGCAGACAGGACGTCCGCTGCATGTAGAGACCGCAGGAAGAGGAAATGAAAGCAGAAAAAGCTTCAGTGGCTGTGTTCATTGTCACTGTGGCGGCCAGCCATCGTGACCGGTCTGGCGTCATTGTTCAAGACCTCGCTGC
>CACRXP010000135.1:700336-713801 GCA_902702965.1 Spirometra erinaceieuropaei | reverse complement strand
TTTAATCATTTTCTACAGAATTTTACTGGTGTTCAACTTCTCCTCGCTTTATTCTGGACCGGGCATGAAGGCTGTAGTGGCTAGGTTCTGTCTGTGGCTTAAGCTGTCACGACAGGTCCGCGTCTCTTGTCAACGCTTTTTATCTTTGCCCGAAGATTCTAGTGGGGATACAAACACCGAGCTTTAAGACATTCTCCCCGTTTACCCATCTGCACCAAGTTTGTTCACACAGTGCGGCATGTCTATGCACAGTAAACGACGTACATAAAAAATTCACGAAGAATCTCTAACCAACCGGAAATCGACCCGTATGCGTCGAGAGCACAAAATAAGTATCCGAAATGATTCTACGATGGTTAAGAACAAAAAGTATTCTTAATAAATGAAACAAAGAAAGCCCAACTAGTCCTATCAAATGCTTGATTTTAATTTATAGAAGTACTGGGTAAATAAAGGGAGTTAAACAAAATATCGTCAGAACTTTTTAGAGTAATTTTTGAAATAAATATCCCTGACAGGGTGATGTTATTCACAGCACGACAGTTAGTTCATTGGTTGATGTTTGATTGTCCTTCGAAATGGCCCTAGGTGAAGACAGGGAAATTTTTTAGCGATGTCATTCACTACAATGAGGAGGATTGAGTCTGATTATGCAAGTACGGACGTCACAAGAAAAGACGTTTTCATAAGGTTAACAGTTAGGACAGTCAGCGACTATGAAACAAGGAAATAATTAGCAGATGCGATCTTAGACGTGCCATTTTCTGTGTATCAGGAGAATATCTCCTCCTCCTCTAAATTACAGTCTGCTTTCTGGCGGCTGCGGAATTGTCTGCGTTGGCTGGCGTCCGTGAGCTCTCAGAGCGGAATATGCCGTCAAATTTCCGAAATTATAGGTTATATAGCTTGTGCTTAAAATGACTGTTCAACGTCAGAAGATTTTTGAAAGCCTTAGCCTAAATAATGATTTCTCAAAACGGTCTTTCTGCAGATGGCAATTTGATCATATTTCCAGGCCCACTTAAAAATGAGATTTTATCGTCGCAGAAATTCCTGCAATTAATATGCATTTTATTATTCGGAACAAATTTGCTAGTGGTTTATGTCTTCAGAAATGCTTTGCTTAGATATTTTACTAATGAATGCTCACTTCTGTCATCTTTTTCAGTTTAATTTCAAGAGAAAACTGGGACATTTTTCCGGACGGTGAACTCCCCTGCGAGATATAAATAATTTTTTTGCTGCAAAACTATATTTTCGCAATCCGTTACCGCTGTATTTATTTCATTCCAAAATGATCAAAAGTTAACTTGTCTGATGAATTTTAAGTTCTTTCCTGCCTGCTTATGGAGGCCTGCACATGCGTGGGAATTGCGGTCGTATTAAAACTAGAAGCTTTCAGTGAGTTTTCTGATTGCAGTTTAAGGCACAAAGGTGCAGAAAATTTCACGCCATAGTTTTAAAAGGCAGGCAACCTTGTGTTTTTCCAAAAACAACATGTATACTTGTATCTTCTCCCATCTGATTTGTGCGAACCGATAAATTCTTTTTTGTACGATGGCGGAAACTGTCCTAGATTTATGCACCCCCCCCCTGTTTCAAGACGCACGATTTAGTCTAGGAAACGCTGAGTCATCTTCTGTCCCCTATTTTATGACTAATGTCGCATCTTGTGAGTATATGCTTCTCTTGAAGTTATTTCGTGAAACCATGTGCAACCGTGGGGACATGGTCCCATTTGGTAAGGCACCCCGATTACGACCAGCCGGCGCGAATTTCAAACCTTTTTCCAAAGAAACGATAGCGTAAAAAAGGGGCTGCCGAGAAAGACAAGTGAGATCGTGCCGGGACAGTATGCCCGAAAAGATAGAGGTTCCTAAATTAGGACTCATGGAGGAGGGATAGGGTTGGACGACTTGCCTAGAGAGACCGCTCGCGGTCACTGCCTGCAGAACCTTTGTGTACACACATCAGATTTAGGAACATCTGTCTTGTCGACCACACCATCTCGACAGTTGGTGGAAAGCACGGACCAGGTCGATCTTCGAGAATACAGACTTGCCCTATAGGGCACTGCCAAAATCCTGAAGATGCGGGACAGGGTAGCGGTCCGGGATGGTAACTTTGTTCAACGTCCTGTAATCACCGCAGGAGCGTCAGTCATCTGTGACGGCCCTTGGAACCATGTGGAGGGGCGAGGCTCCTGGTCTTTCAGATTGACAGATGATGTCCATCTGAAGCATGTGCTCGAACTCGGCCTTGGTGGCAGACAGTCGTTTGGACGCAAAACGCCGGGAGGGCCAGTGGTCCGGATGTGGTGCACAACATCGTGGTGGAATAGAAGCGCTGAAGTCGGGGTGCATGAGGCCGGGGTATTTGGCGAGGGGTTGCCGAAACCGATTCTCGGGTTCAGGATCTAGGACGGTGAGTTGACGGAAGCGTCAGAAGAAGAGATACGCTGGACGTTGAGGTTGGCCGTCTTGTCGTGTAGACGGGACTGACGGCAGTCGACCAGAAGATCGAAAGCGACGAGGTCGTCTACACCAAGAATGACACAGAGGATGTCATCAACGATGAAGACTCAAGGGAAAAGACGCTAGAGGCCGATGCTCAGAGAGAGAAAGAGAGGGAGCAGCTGTCGAAGGTGGTGATGGGCGACATATTGATGGCTTGAAGGAAACGGCCGAGATCGGGACACCGACGATCAGTTGGTGTGAGCAGAGTGACATTTAGCCGTGCAACAGTGTCAACCAGGAAACGTCTGCCACTCCGGGAGTCGTGGACGTAAAATGTGCAACCAGGATTAAGGCTGTCAGGAAGGCTGGCTGTACCAAACTTCTGGCCGACCCGTTTGCTCTGCTTGGAGGTGGTGTGATGCCAGAAGGTGACGACCGTGTTGGAATGGGCTGAATGTGCAGAGTGGACACGCGGGGTGGACGACTTTGGTTGGCTCTGAGCTGAGGAGGAAGAGGCCGGCCAGCTTGGTAAGGCCGATGTCCAACTGCTAAAGGGGAGAAGCAGAAGGAATTGAAGTTGCTGAAATTGACGGCTTGGAAAAACCGTGCATCTCAACAAGCCGTTCGGCCGTCTTAGTAATTTGCGTGGCCGAAAGAATACCAAAAGCGGAGGCAAAATATGATGCACTTCCGGTGGAAAATTGTCCATGGTCAACGTCTGACTTTACCGTGGATTTGGAAGAAAAGAAGATTTTCGTTGTCAAGGAGTCACCAAATGTCGGGATGTTATGATCGACAAGACAGGGGTTCCCAAATCAGAAGTCAGGGAAGACGGATTGGGCTGGACAACTTGCCTGGAGAGACCGCTCGAAGTGACTGCATGCAGAGTCCTTGTGTACACACTTCCTCAGCAGTAAAAAGTTTTCCAACCCAATCCTTCGTCCCTGTCTTCTGACTCGGGAACCTCTGTCTTTCCGGCCATACAATCCCGAAAATTGAACATAGCTGCTCACTTATATACGGTAATTATTAACTGAAGTCTCTAAAAGAAGGAGAGAATTACCAGAAATAAGGGAGACTAAGATGGCCATTTCTGGCTTTTTAGCCGTCATTAGCCGGTCAAACCACATCCGATCTGCCCCTATCTGCATGTACTACAAGTCGCTTTACGACGGCCTGCGAGGGCCCTAGATGTAAGCTACAGGGCCCAGCGTGACGCGCATGACCCACAACTCGATCGATAAACGCCCTTCTACTACAAAAAACAGCGTTCCGTTCGTCCTTGCGATTCACGCGACAAAGTCGGTCATGCGAGAGCTGCAAATCGAGCCCTGAAACGTAGCTGATCTGTTTCGAGGGGTTAATTTGTCCTAAAGCAAATATAGGTAAAAGATTTTGCTGGCATCGACAAGTGACGGCGTAGTGGCCGCCCTCAGCTTAGTTGCAGCACTGAGCTTCAAGAAAGTCTGTCACGGGCTGGCACTTGATTGTTGAAGGGAGTCGGCTGATCATCAAACACATTTAAGCGCCATTGGTTACTACAGCCTGCATCCATACATTCCACCACCGTTCGGATTAAGACGATTTTTTCAAGATGCACATTTGCTAAAAAAGTCATTAATTTATATCGATATTGGCTCTTGTCTGGGCTTGTCGCAGTTACTCACGTTTTGTGCCTCCTCGAATCTGGCTATAGTAGTACCTCCGACTAAAGAATTAGTCTCTGGCTGTTTTTATTTTTAGACGAAAAAGAGAAATGCATTGTTTTTCTAAACTGAACAGTGCGCTAAAATCCACTTCAGAACTGCGGCCGTTCAGCAGAGCGGAACTTGTACTTAAAACCACGAAACACTGATGGAACAAGTACACATTCCAGTTTTCGAGAGTTAAGACCAACGGGGTCCAATAAGCACGAGACCATTACAGAAGAAGTGAATAATCTTTGCTTTTATCTCCAGACACCTACAACCTCGGCAGAAAGAACTAAAAGCTAATGATCGATTACAACTCCTAGATTAGAGGCATCCCCGCGGCCACAGAAGGCCTCATCTGAGACGCATATCTTGCCATCGTGCTCCGACCAGCGGTCACAATGCTTAAAAACATCTTACCTATCAAAAATTAATGGCTGAACACGGGGATGCGTATCCTTTCATACTAAAAGCGACTAAGTAAACTCGCAGGGGGATAGCTATTTTTATGTGCATATTCTCACCCTAATCCTTCCTATATTAACCAATGTAATACAAGGGGTAACTAACTGACTAAATCCGGGAGAGAGGTCGATTTAAATGGACGAAGACAGGAAACTGGGCTGCAAAACCACCAATCATCGATTTTGGCAGGGAAACCTACTATGACTGATGGCAATTAAATATCTGGAGAAAAATCACAACTTTGGGAATGGTGGTGGTAATGGGACGGGAATAAAAGAGTGGGGCAACACGCCGGACAGTACGCTGACGGAATGCAAGAAAACACAGAAGACGGTCGGTGGTAAAAATGGCACTTGCGAAAAATGTGACCAATGCATGCAGATATGGTACCCAGCTGAATATTTAATGACGCTTCATGTTTAAAGAGTGTCAAGCCACCGAACAGCTGAGCCTATGCCCTTGCAGACATTTTTATTATCCCTCAATTCATGCTCACTTGATCTGCATGGTTTGCTTCTCCGCTCTTCGGTACAGTCATGAGTACTTAACTAGATTTTGCATATGATCCAGAGTCTTTCGACAGTTCACTGGAGTCGTTTATCCTACCGGTGCCCCAGTGGGTAAAAATGCGTGCTAATTAAGCAATCATTTTTACGGAATACAGGTTACGTCACAGAAGGCCTCTTCTGAGACGCAGATCTTGTCATCGTGTTTCGATTGGTGGTCACAATGATTAACCAAATCTGACGTATCAGGAGCGAAATAATGGACCCGTGAATAGATGCCCCCGTACTACAAATGGCTGTGTTAACCTCAAGGAGGGAATACTTATACCCAACAAAGCATATCTATTAGCAGGGAACCAGGTGCCACAAAAATGTCACGCACAAAGAGCTGCGAGGGTCATAATTTACTGATCATGGCATAGCAAAGGCTAATAATAATTAAGGTACACGTCGGTTCGACCGCCGTTGCCGACGATGTCCGCCAAGATTTCACACAACGGGGGTTGAGCGGTGTGTGAGAGTGCCGTAGGTCACGTTGAGAAGCCGTTTCAGTCTGACTTCCAGCCCACCAGTCCGCCATTCCACACAAACATACACATAACTGGACAGACTGCGTGTTACGAGTTGGGGCGTCAGTCAGCAGCCTTCCAAGCCACAGTGCTTGACGTCCCATGATAGTCTCAGACTCGGGCCACACATGCAGCAGAGGAGCCACATGGAGATGGAGCCGAGACGTCCACTTCCCACTTGCGTGGGAGGTAGCAACTGGATGCTGGTGGTGTAGCCGGCGGTTTTCTACCGAAGGTTTTCGTGAATGCGAATGTCGCTTAATTGACCCATGCGGGGGGGGGATGAATGTGCGGATGCAGTGAGGGCAGTTGAGGCGGATGCGTTTGGTGTATTCTGGTGCCCAGTGCACTGATTCGCCAGTCTTTGTGAGATGAATTCGCAAGTGACCGACCAGGCCGATGTACGAGGTGAATGTACGAGGGCAGTGTGGACAGTAGAGGTCGGGAGTGTCGGTTTCGGAGATGTTAACAGTGGTGGAGATGCTGATGGTGGACGGGCTGGGCGACAACGTGTGGGTAGGGCTAGGCATAGTGGGTGCGGAGCTGATAGTGGTGGGTGTGTTGTGCGGCAGGGTTCGGGTTACGCTTGGCATGGTGGATGAGCAGGTGTCAGGTCAATTCCGTTCTCGCAGATACGCATGTGACCGAATAGACCAATGCGGTGAGTGAATATGCGGGACAGTTAACACAGGTTAACACAGTCACCTGTAGCACGGGAGGCATCTATTCACGGGCCCATTATTTAGCTCTTGATACGTCAGATTTGGATAAGCATTGTGACCACCAATCGAAACACGACGACAAACGCGGCGAATGTAGGTTGATGCTCTAGGCACGGGTTTGCCGCTCTTTGTGCGATGGATTCGCAGGTGGCCGACTAGGTTGGTGTCCAGGGGTGGATGTGCGGTCACAATGAGAACAGGTATAGATAGAGTCCACGTCGCTGGAATTGTTAGTGGGGTTTGATGTTTGTTGTTGTGTCAGAATTTTGTGCAGCGGTGGCGGGTGCAGGAGCCACCGTAGAGGATTTGAGACAATGGAGGAGCAGAAGGAGGAGGAAGATGTGGAGGCGGTGGTGGAGTAGAAGGAGGAGGGGTAGGAGGAAGAGGAGAATGGTAGTAAGAGATCAGGAGTGCGGCCAATGTTGTCGACGTGGAGGATGAGGCGGAGTTGGACGGAGAGACAGCAACTGATGTAGTCCAGGTGCTACAGTCGGCACGAAGATGTCCTACAGGGCCGATTGGTGGCCGAAACGTCCGTTGGTAGCGTAGGCGGGGCGGGGCTGGTTGAGCGTTGACGTTGCGTGTTGGGCGCAGTTGGGATTTTCGAGCCTCGCGGTTAGCTATGGCGGCGGTGATGTAACTGGCTTCACATATCGCTGCACCAGTTTTCACTGTTCTCCTCCACGTAGGTCGGTGTCAGTCGAGGTCTTCCCAGTTGGCCGGGTTGATCTGAGGACGCATCAGGGAAGTCCTCAGTGACGGAATTGACCTCCTTGACGGCAGAGACCCGTAGTGACGTCTCAGTAGAAGAGTCATTTTGGTAGCCGCTCCTACTATATCACAATTGGTAGCCAGGTTCCCTATTACAGGTAACCGGGGTTTGTTTACTGGGGTCATTTTGTGGGGTTTCATAATCACATCTGACCCATATGGCTTCCGTTTTACGTTTGAGGTTAGGACTAAGGTACCGGTCAATGGTTTTCCGATTCTAGGGTTAGGGTAATGGGCTAAATCGCAGTTGGTAGCCAGGAATGGGGAAGCGGACGGCGACCTTAACTCTAACCCTAACCTCAACCTTAAACGTTAACCGTTTACCCCAACGGCTGCTCTAACCATAACCCTAACCGAAATCGTAAACGTAACCGCAGCCCTTAGAAATAGCTGTAACTGAAAAACTTAACCGTAATACTGAAACCTAATCGTACGCTCAAACCCTAACCGTAAGCAGAAAACCTAAGCGTAAAGGCATAGGGTTGCGCCTTTCTTAAACGTTTCAAAGGAGTATTGGATATCCAGGCGATTAGGACAAACAGGATGATTGGGCGTCCGTAGGGGGAAAAGATATTTGTCCTACGCAAAACTTGATTAAGATTTTTGGCTGACCGAATTGCTCTCAACTGCTCTGGTCTTCACGACTGTCTCGACGCCGGGTTCAGGTAGGTGAGGGGGCGATCGTGCG
This sequence comes from Spirometra erinaceieuropaei, assembly GCA_902702965.1. Lineage (NCBI taxonomy): Eukaryota > Metazoa > Platyhelminthes > Cestoda > Diphyllobothriidea > Diphyllobothriidae > Spirometra > Spirometra erinaceieuropaei. The sequence continues at coordinate 705,933 of CACRXP010000135.1, read as the reverse complement.
GAATTCTACTACAACTATAGTCTAATTCATTCTCAAGTCCCCGTGCGTGCTCTCACCCTGTTGTGGAGGACGGAGTGGGCATCGTCGAAACCGAGGGCCAAACTGTCAGGTTAAATAACGCATTGTTGGATATGGACGGCGGCCGGTTGGAATTTAAAAAATATGCGAATCTCCACCTGGAACAAATGCAAGCTTGCGAAATGAACATTTATTCTCAGACACAAAAGAGTCAACTGCGAAACCGCATCTGATCTGCTGTGCTGGGCACCCACCATCTTGAACGGTGTCAGCGCTAGGGTTGGTTCAACGATAATAACGAAGAAATAGGCAGCCTGTCCCCGGAGAAGAACAGGCTGTGTATGACCTACATCAACAACTGATCATACACCAATAAAAAATATACATCCGATGCAAGGACGCCACGGACGCCACTACTGTCCGCAGAAACATCCCCTTTCTTAACATTACGAACAAAATTCTCGATTGGTTTCTACTCAACCACACAGACCTTCACGTCGTCAAGGGCTTCTTCCAGAAGTCAGCGGGGATTCCGAATGAACTGCTGAACCATCGACATAATCTTTGCCGCTCGTCAACTATTAGAGCGGATCAAAGGATTGGATTGGCACCTATGTTGACATCAGTCTTCAAAGTGAGGCAAAACGCCTAAGTGATTTAACTTAGACAAGAATAACTAGTTTATTTCCAAATATAAAATCTAGGTAGAGCACTGATTCTTTCCGACTTCTTGCCACGCCCCGTATATGGTCGGCGAAACCTTGCGTGCGTTGCGCTATTTACAAGAGCTTCTGAATGAGATGCCAAGCACTGCGTTTGGCCATAATTTGGGGTATCCCTCTTAACTGTTATCACACCAGTCTAGCTAAGTTGCCATTGGATTTTGATCGACCAGCCCTCCCAACTGAAGGATTAATTATGCAAGTGTTACTTCACTCATTCTCCACCCTTAACTTTTCTTAAAAGTTTCAAAAGGGAGTTTGAATTCCGAGGTGATTGGGACAAACAGGATGTTTGAAAGTCCGCAGGGAGAAAAGATCTTTGTCCTATGCAAAATTCGATCAGAGTTACTGGCCGTGCTCTGTCACCAGATAATTCACCTCTCTAATAGCCCGTGTAAGCTAATAAGGTTACCTCGACGCCGACAAGGATGCATTATCTTTTTGTCGGGCTACTTGCTGACACGTCATGTTGGAGCAGGTGTTGGGATGACAGAAGACCTTTCTGCCGTAATTACAAAAGACGCTATCTTGGAAGATAGAAGAGGAGGGCTTTACTGCCCAAGTGATCCTGAAGCATTGATGCCAATTGGACGTCGAAGATGGTGAAGGCCACCTAGTCTGGAATCCTGGAACAGGGGTACGATTATTTGTGATTATGTGTGTGTGTCGATGTCAGCAGGAGAACCTTATATAGATCTTCGCCCCTTACGCTAATATTTCATAGGGAATTTATCTGCTTCTGGTATTTATGTGAGTGCGATTCATCCATCCTATCTGGTAATGGCCACTTTCGTGTTTTGGTGAATATTGGCTGTTCTAGGAGGGAAGTCCTCCCATTTTCAGATCCATTGTAACTCGAAAACAGGGCTGAGTTAGGATGGCGAATGACACGATAGGCCGTAACTGGAGGCTTCACTTATTGCATGCTAATAGATTTTCTAAGTCGCTTTGCAAATTCCTGTTTGACAGTTTCGCCCAGTTTGAGCTTACTGTAGCAGTTTTATTCCGAAAGCACTTTGATTCTTCCTGAAGCAGAATCCGTAAATATTGTCCTTTTTACTTTCCGAGGAAATTAATGCGCGAACATGGAGTAAATTCTCCGGAGAAGACTTTTTCAGGCACTGTCCTTCGAGCTGGAATCCATCAGCTAATACGAATAGCCGCGTAGCATTCAAACCGCGCCTGAAAAGGTCTGTTTCGAAGCACTTGCTCCAAGTTTGTACATTGATTTCTTCGGATATTAAGCAAGGCAGGGTGAAACTTGAGTTTATATATCAGAAAACACACGGGGGAGGCTGGGGAATCCACTGATGGGCCGAATCCCTCAGAGTTGCGTCAGGCAGCAACAAGAGGTCGGAGAAACACGCGTGTCTGGCTTTTTAGATAGTACCTTTGTTGTCAGTTTGGTAAGTAATTGCATATCAGAACACCTAAGTGAATTCCACATCATCATGCATGATGGCTCAACGACAGACCACAAGAACTGAGATCAGCGAAAGCCAATTGTGCTGTACAGACTACTGTTGACGTTATTTGTCCGAAAATTCTGAGTCTATACCTTCAAAATAAAGCGAGTTTCTTTCTCTCTCCCTCTCACTGAAGATTGGTTTTATCGTTCTGCATGCTCGTATATCCGTAAGGGTAATGCGGATTTTGGTTACAGTGTCTCCCTACTAAAACGCTGTGTAAGCACCGTATAGACAAAATGCTTTCCAGTAAACTGGGGTCGGACGGAGAGCTAAAAACTTTAGAGATCCGTCTGCACTAGTTCACAGACTTTGTTATCTCTTTTTTATAGAAGTTAAGCAGTCCATATTAGCAGGCTGTTAGTGTGACCTTTTTTGCTCAGCCCGTCTCTGTGAAGAAAGGCAGTACCTGTTAAAGACAGGAATATCCAGATAAATAAACCCACCCCGCCAAATTCCACAGCATTTTCAATTCATGTCTAATTTGCAGAAACAGTGCCATTTACACAGAGATGGATCTAGTGAGGCATGTACGCATGACTTTGCTTGAAATCCTGTCTCTTAGGTAGTTTCTGCAAATGGTGTCTTGTGGAGGCGATAGGAGGAGCGCAGATAAAATCTTAAGTAAATGAACAAAATTTCGTGGCAATGTCCACTTCGAAATTGACATAAATCATGTGGTAAAATGTCTATCACAGAATGTTGCTCAGGCTATAGATTTTTGGTGAAGCCACCCAACTTCCCGCCAGTCTAGACCGATCGACATCGTTGCGTCGATCACCTTGTTTACTTTAGGCTTCAGGCAATCAAGATCACTCGATTTCATCATCAAGGCTCGATTTTCATCGCCTGTAGACTCCTTGCGTAAGTATCTACTCGCTCGAACTCCCGACCGATTCAGCTCGGACATGTGCGTCCATACGGTCTCGTCCGCCAGTGCACCACTTGAAAATGCCACTTCTCGGCAAACGCAACATGACAGCTCGACCATCGCAACGGAGAATGCACACCGTGTACTCTAGGGGAGCGCGAGAACAGGCAAGCTGACTTGCGCGTGATGTAACTTGAAGCGATAATGAAATCGCACTGAGTCTACCGCACTCCCTCTTCCTCCTCCTCCTCCTCCTCCTCCTCCCGTGTGCTACACAACAAGGTGCATCAGGCGCGGTGATTTGCGCGTGGATTAGTTTGTGGTGACAATAGACTTGCGCAGCACTTACCGAACTTTATCTTTCGCACTCCCCACCTGGATTGGTGTCAAGACAGAATCGAGAAGGCCGGAGGCGGGGGAGGGCGCAGATGGATCGCAAGACCGGAATCGCACCTAGGCGTGCGACCGCATCATACAGTTGATCAGGATTTTTCACCACCACCACCACCAACAACAACACCTCAACAGGGGTCAGAAGGACGAGGATGATGACTGGGCACTCATGCCCAACATCTGTATACCCAGCGGGAATCAAGTGTATCTAGCGGCAAAGAACCAGGTGTCAGGGAACTGCCAGCGCATACCAGGCATCGAGGGCCACGACTTGCTGATACTAACATAGCGCACGCTTTCGGCCCTTTTGACCTGGCAGGTATGACTTAACACCGTCAACACATGCCCCGGTCTGCCCTGAAGTCATAGTTACCTGAATCGGTAGCTCGGGGTTCTGTGCACAATAAAACCCCGCATTCTGGTGCCTCTTGTTTTCTCCTGCTAGTGGGGGGCCTGATCTGATAGGGGTAGCAACCTAGATTACAACCACAACCTTCAGCATCTATGGTTAGGACTTACACATTTCTGGCTTCAGTCTCTGTTGGGTTAAGGAGCCTCAATGAACTCAAAAAATCTGATTACGCCTTACTAACTTCTAGTTTACCATTTGGCCATGGAGTGGTGGTCAAAATTTCCCTTCCCCGAATCAGTACAGTACTTGCTCACTATTCACTTTAGTTGGCAGCAAGTTAAAAAAAGAATAGGTAAATCTTTGGGCTGAAACCATAGTAATACCCAAAAAAGGTGCTGATTAAAAACTGCTCCAATAAAAGTGCTGCACAGTAAATGTGCCATTTCACGAAATATTGACCGAAATTCTGAAATGCCTTTTCCATCCGAAAAGATAAATTAGGTAGGGTTATAATATTAATGGTCGTGCGACACAGCCTCAAGATATGTCAGTCCCATCAAAATGCCGGTCATTTATCGAGTTCTTTTCTGAGCGTGTGCATAAACTACTCTCTTTATAAAGTGACCGCTCAGATATAATGAATTTTCTCCAGTGATTTCTGATGTCTTTATAGGTGCTTATGTAGTTTATAGAAAAAAGTCCAAAGTATTTGCACGGTTCCTCATTTGTTAGTAAAATATGTCTGCTTTTAGTGTTATACTTAAGTAAAAAGCATTATAAACTTTTTAAAAAAACCCTTCAGACCCTCGAATAATCGTGAACCCGTCTTCTCGGTACACCTGCACTCAAAACTACAAGCCGTCTTTTTTCTGTGCAGGGAAAATTATAAATTTCCATATTCTACTAAGGAAGATACCTCAGGTGATTAATAAAATGTACAGTTAATCGAAACCTTTTTGTATACTTTATTAGCAACATTAAAATATAGGGATATGAGGTTTTCTGAATAAACATTTTAAGTCCTTAAAAATCTCATAATTGGGAGTTTTTTAGAATGAAAAGATGCTCATTCTTCCAGTATAAGATTTAGATAAGACAGGATTTGATACAAAATGAGTGGAAAGGCGAATATTTTGGGGAACGTGTTCTTTAATTTTTGGGGGCGTCAATAGTCAAAGAGAAAAGTTCTTACTACCCAAGTAGTCGTCTTTATCGGGTATAGTTTTTGCAGATGACCGTAAAGAGACTCGTTTAGAAGTCAGCATCCCGATATGACCTAAATGTCTTGAGGTTATGTTGCAAGATCATTAATAGTACAGCCTGGCCTAAGTAATCTTTTCAGGTCGAAAACGAATTTTGGTTTTTCGGCTGACATTTAATGAGATGGTACATACACTGTAAATTAAGGCTTGGTCTTCTGAAAACTGTTAAACGAAGGGCACAAGACACGCGGGCTGGTGACCTTGAAAGCCACCGGCTATGTAAATCATCCGTGGCGGTCTATTTATGTTTGGGCCGATCGATACTACCATTTTTCAAAAAAATGTTGCTTCGCCCATCGCATTTCATTGGCGCCGTCATTTCACCCCTGTGCCTGCTGGCTGTGTTAGTTCTCATTGAACCTGGAACATCTCAAAAGCAGAAGTTTGACATTTGCATCTATGATAAACTGCGCTACAGAAGTCGGACGAAGGAATTTTTTATTTTCACCAATCCCACTGCCGGGAAGACTGCTACACTCCCAATAACCGAGGACACCTTTGGAAAGGGGCAAT
>CACRXP010000135.1:640610-700285 GCA_902702965.1 Spirometra erinaceieuropaei | reverse complement strand
AAAGCATGCGTAAAAATACTCATTCTTTTACTCATCTGGTAGATAATTACGTCTTCATCCAATTTTATACTCAAAGGAGGAATATAATTCGGCTTTCAAAAACTTCTCTAATCCCCGAGTAATTTTGAACCCGACTTTGCATCCAGGGTTTGCAAACTATAAACCATATATTTTCCGCGTGAGGAAAACCATATATTTCTCTACGGTATTAAAAGGAGACTACATAAAATTTAGCAGTGGATGTGAGCCATCTTGTTAATTTAACAAGTGACATTAGTAAATGTAGAGACACTGTGTTTTATGAACGAGCATGCACAGAATTAAAAATCTCATAATCAGAGACATTTCGCAACCGAATTTAACCTTCCTTCGAGTATAAAATTGGAAGAAGACGTAAGTTTCTACCGAGTGAGCAAAAGAATTAACATTTTATGCATGCTTGTCATGAAATGTAATTGCATTTTTGACGGTACATAAAATTAATGAGAAAAAATTATGTTACTGGAGTAGTCATTTTTTACAGGGTTTGGTTTTTACATGCGGCCAGAAAGAAGTTCGCTCAAAAGCCAGCATCCCAAAGATAACTGAATTATTAGAGAATTGTGATGCACGATGATTAAATTTTAAAACCCTGCTACAGCAATCTTTTTTAAGTCGAAAACGCATTTCAGAATTTCGGTTAACATTTAATGAGTTAACACACCTACTGTATGAGGGCTCTCAACAATGACGGAATTATCCGCAGAAGAATTCCATTTTCATCATAAACGAAACCTTTCCTTGCTGGGGCTATACAACTGCCTTGGTAAACAAGCCGGCCAAGTTTTTTTGTCTTTACAAAAATGAAGGTCAACTCCAGTTCTTACCAACCTTGCGATGAGGAAAGAAGCTATAATCACTTTTTATCTTGCTCAGTCTGTTTGCATAAACGACTGAAACATTCCTAGGTTGATTCAGTTACTGCCCACCCGCGGATTAATTCACTAATGCTATCAGTTGTCTCAGGGGGTAGGATTTCAATAATGACCACTGTGTTGCTCTTTTATTCCCAAGGTGGAATTATGATAGAAAACCACGACATTTCGTTGGATTTTCTCAATCTTACCCTACTAAAGCATATGGTAGGAAGCATCTTTAACCCGGATGCTTGGCTGGACTTCCAGGATTGTGCAAAAGATGCCATCGGCGTTGCCGGTTTCGCCGCCAAAAATCGTTCAGTTGTCGTGCACTTAACTAGAGAACCTCGATATGACTAATATAGTCAGGCTAGTTGGTCGCGCGTCCATTACTTAAATGTCGAGCCAGAAAATGTTTGCAAGCATGCTGTAAGCACATGATGATGACAGAGATCCAGTTCTAATCATCGAGTCTCTACAGTTCTTTATGATTATCGCATAGCAAACCAGTTCCAAAACGGTCCATTAGTGGACCTTTGAATAGTCGTCTGACCGAATTCGGCGGGTCCACTCATCTAGTGCAACCAGCTGATCACAACGAGTGAACTATCCAGTGAGCTCTCGCAGACGTTGATGTTTCGACACAGACGAAAACTGTGGAGCTGGTTTTTATACATCTTTTTAGCTAGAAATATTCTACCAAGGCATCGAGCTGCTTCCAGTCAGGTATATCGCATGCATTTTTTCTGAATGGGTGAGTACAATATTGTCTAAAGGAGGAGTAGTCAACGGAAACCTATATAATGAAGGGTAAAATGTGTATGGGACTTACATTTCAAACTGTCATCAGGAATTCATATTTAACTTCATTAAACTTGGCCATCATGCGTTTTTGGGTACAGGGCCAAGGAAATGTCATGTACTTTAGCGTCCGATATGGGGGTTCTCTCCCGGTTGAACCTAGTAGGAACGCCAAATCTCGGATGGCAACTCTGATAGGTAAGTATCGTCTTGAAGGCGCCTTGGAAATGACGACCTCTCAGTTTAGGGGGTCCAGGATGCTCACAATCTACATCAGTCTGATACTACTGGTCATGCTGCTTAAACACGTTCACATCAGCACTAAAGTGAGGAAAAAAAGCCCCATTAGGACTTCGGCTAGTACCTGTTTTTCTGCGCGTTAGAACTTCTGCATATTATAAACTTTATGCCTCGAAAATAAAGGACCTAGCGCACAGGTTGAATGGTTATCAACTCATCCCGACTGACGGAAAGGAGCGATAGAAAAGGAACAGCTGCATCTTTTGCACGCGGCGATACTGAGCTCTCTTCCAGGCGAAGCAACAGTTCGACAGTTGCTAACGACGCTGTCCACAATCTGCTCGACAGCAGGGTGAGAATAGGAACGTTGACTCGGGAGTGGGCTAGTTTAAAGTGACAGTGCACTTGCGCAGCATCTACCGCACTCTCTACCCCTCCCGCACCTGAGCCCAGTGCCAAGGTGGGGTCAAGAGTACCGGAGGCGGGATAGGGTGCAGGTGGCTGACACGTCGAAAATCCGCACCTGCGCGTGCTGCCACAGCTCCTGTTCCACAGCTTACATTAACCAGGATTTTGAGCAACAGGCAAAAAAGGGCGACTCGGATCCAAACAGACGCGACGTGAGCCGGCAAATGGGCTTGCCACCACACCTGGAATGTTGGAATTTCTTTTTGGTGCGCCATTCCAACAGCGCCTGCCGGACTCCGATCTAGTCCCCGTGTTGATCCAGAGCATCTACTGCGTGGCCAATTTTAGTAGCTCCGTTTGTAAACACGCATCATCGGAGTGAGATGGGGTTCTCCGATCTATCCAGGCTGCAGTGGAAAATGCGGGACAATTACGTTCTGCATCAAAACCCCAGGTTGGTGACCAAACAAGCAGTCACTTAACAACTTTTAGCCTGCAAGTGGCGACTGTGACTAGTAAATCAAAGCGCTGCTGGATGAAAGCTGTCCAGATGTGTGAAAATTGCCTTTGTTAGAGACGGGAGTCTGGTCTTAGGTTAGATTCTTAGTCACCCCTTATTGTCAGCGAGCACTGCCTTTCCGTCGGGGAATATGACCATTTTTGCTAAAGAAAGGAGGAGTACGTCAAAGGGCCAAAGCATTTGAAGGAGATGAACTGGAGCATCGGTGTAAGACCTGATCCAAGCACTGATTGGTTGTTTTTAAAAGGCTCAGTTTTATGTCTGATAAAGTGATAATTTCCAACTAGGGACAGACCATACGTCTCCGCAACTGTTTGGGTAACGCCCGAAATATAAATCGCTCGAAGAAGAACAGTGGTTTTCGCAAAAAACCCCGATGACCTCAAGTGGTAGTGGACAAAAAGGACCAGAGGATGCGATATAATTACAAAATAAATAGAACTTACCGTTATAGTGATGCGATGAATGTCGTTCATACCGCAATTTTCACAACTGCAAGTCATTCGCCTCCTATCTAGCAAATCACGACATTTTGAGTTAACAATATTGCAATTAGGTTCGACGCTCACCGAAAGCTAAAAAGGATACATTCTGTTTAAGAGCACACAGCGTAGTTCTACGAAGCTGGCCAACTGATTTAACCTCATATGTCGTGAGAGGCCAGTGTGGTGGTTGTATCTTTACCTCTCTCTGTCATGGGTAACCTGGGGACAACATGCTCATGGTTTTTATAACTGCAAAATATGTGGAATGTGGGCTTCAGTCTAACGATTGTTTCGAACTGCTGCAGGCGACAAACCCTTAGAGTTACCGATACAAAGTAACAATAAAAATATACCCGGTTCACGTTTCGTAGGGTCGGAAAGTGTTAGAATAACATACCTGATCTGATTATCTTGACGGAAAACATCGATACCTTTAAATGAAACCATGATTTATGTTTAAGCAGTGGCAATTTATTCACGCTGAACCAAACCCCTGGCTTAGCGGACTCGTATTACGATGGAAATGCAGGCGTGATTTTCATGCATTTCTCTCGGAAGAGGACAATAAAAGACCCTGCCTATATATATTGGACAATAATATATGCAATCGTATGTCTTGTATACTTATTTCATACCTCATTGAGTGCATGGAACTACTCACAAATGTCGATAAAGACTAAGGATTTACCAGTAGTGTTTGTAGCCGTAAGATAATAGCTGTTTTGGTTGTTTTCCGCGGATGTATTCGAGAGCCAGTGGACTTAGGTCACGACCAACAACTGCAAATAAAACCAACATACACTGCCAGCTTCTTTTTTCCCAACCAATGATGACTATCACCCCCCCCCTCTCGAACGGAAAGTAATGATCCTCATGGGAATTTAGAGATCTTCAACTCATTTATCTCGCTCCTACACCGCCGCACTCACCAAATTAAAATTTCTATGCTGAATAAAGGAGAGGAGAGGCCGAGAGGGGACGCAGTAGTTGAGGGAGCTGAGGCCGCGCACCATTCATGCGTTTCGTTTCTAGTCCAGCCGAGACGTCCGTCGAGGTGAAGGTCTCTGTGCTCCAGTCAAAGACAGTTGCCCGGAGACGGAGACATTGCAATGGGCGATTTGGAAGGTCATAGGCGCTGAAGCACTGCAGCAGTCCAAAAACATATTTAAGTGCTTGTTATGAGAGCAATAAGCACTGAATCAGAGCTCAAGTGACCCAATCTGCATCTGTTTTATAGTACCGGGACAGATTCCAGTCAAGATGGCAGGAGATGAAACCACGCACAGCGGGAGACGTGGAGTGGCGCATCCGCATACCGCGGCTTGCACGCAAATGGCCATACGCACACACAAACACCCACAATGCATCGACCGTCATACTGGACGTTAGAAAACCCCATCGCGTGATGTTCTGTGTGCGCGGCGTGGGAAGATGTGATGAGTGTTTGGTTGACGGGTGATGCTTTACGGACTGTCTTCGTTCATGGACAGGCAACATACTGGGTTCATGTAAGGCAGGCAATGCGTACGTGGCCAGGGGCTACAACACTGTTTTTCGGCCGCGTTACGACGAGTTTACAGATTTTCGGCAATTATCTTCAAGAAGGAATACAATTTGCGTCAAACGACGAACTAATTAGTCGATAGAGGGCGGGTCCACATCGGAGGAAATGCTCGGGACAGAATGCTGCTTTTTCGGCGAAGAAATAAAGGTTAGGATAGCCAAAAGGGAACTCACAGCATAGCTGTCCAGAACTATTGCCCAGTTTTAAATCGAGGAGTTGCAAAATAGCGCTCCAAAAAGATTAAACTCACCCTAGGGCTATCCTATTTGAACGGTTCTTCACCAGAACGGACAAGGCGTGTTGAAAAATTAACTGAGGGAAACTTTTGCATGAGGAAATGACCAGACTTGGATTCTTTCAGCAAAACGTTTTCAAGCGGAAAACGAGCTCCTGTCCTAGGTGAGTCCGCAAGAGCTTCATTAGACTGTTAAAAAGCATCGTTTTTGCTGTGTGCTTATCAGAGATTCCCGTCTAGGAACTCATTAGTACGTACAAAACTGTCTTACAACGTGATGGCATCGTCTATAATATTACAGAAAGCATCTTGTGTTTCCTGCCCTCAGGCCGTTTATTTTTAGCTTTTAAGTGATCCAATAAATCTTCCACGTCGAATAGCAATGTTGCAGTGATCGTCTTAGTTCGCAGTAAGCAAAAAGTCCTGATTTTTTAAAAGCGCTGCTGCTGCTGCTACGGCAGATCAACCTATTTCACTGAAAAAGAATAAAAATGAGCTCTACGTTCAAACAAAATACCGTATAGAGCACATTTGACTCGTCAGCAGAACTTCTTTCCAGTTTGTTTTCGTCTGGCCGGAAATCGTCTTGGATATTTGCGTTCCATGTTTCCATTTTCATATCTTGCAAAAAAGTTTATGATCATGCGGTCAGACACTCCAGCCGACACCCTCTCTCGCCCTTTCTCTTAATCGGTTGCCCTTTTTGGCTTTGGAAAAGGTGGCGTGTTGAAACGTTGGAGCAGCGTATCAACTTTAGGCAGTAAACAGCGATCGTGCGCTCAAAATACGCAATACTAATCCGGTTTATTGCAGTAATGAAGCGCCTTCCCTTCAGTGCGATTCAAGCGCAACTGCATACTGACAAAATAGTGGCTTTTATGTAAATTTTCTCCAAAGCACGCCTAGAGTCTCTGTCCAAATGTGATTTTTGACTGTTTATAAAGATGGACTAATGAACACCTGCATGCCTTCGATAATTTTAACCCAGACTAATATAACAGGTTAAAACACTTTTATCTGACTAATCAAATGCCTCTAACGGCGGATGTCGATGAGAGGGTGGGGGCGGGGGTAATTCACAGCCGTTTTCCTACGCCAGCTTATCAGCGACCACAAACCCTACTGTGCAACGAGATCACGATCGTCTCCGCTGTTTCTTGTAATTCTGATCCCTGCCTGCAGGAAATTTTCACCCGAAAGTTCGACCGTCGAGTTCGACGACGTCCGTCGTGTGCTCCACTAAAAGGTGAAGCAGACACGGCGACTTTCGCGTGAGTGTGGCTTTTCGCCGCATCTACCGCACCCTCTCCTCCGTCCCCTCCTCCCCATCAGAAGCCGATGTCAGGACAAAGTCAGGAAGACCGGAGACGTGGTAGGGAACAGGTGGATGACACGGTCGAGTTTGCAGCTTGACGTTCCACTCCACATCCGCAGATCCACACAGCAAATGACCAGGTTTTCGACAAGCAACAATAACACCCCAACAGGAGTCAGAAGGGCGAGAATGAGGACTTGGCAGCCATGCCCACTACCTGTATACCCAGACGGATCGCAAGCGCATCTACCGGCAGGTAACTGCCAGCGTATACCAGGCTGCGAGGGCCATGGTTTGCTGATACCGGCATAGCACATGTTTTCAGACCTTTTGAAGATCTTCATCCAATACCCTGTTCGTCGATTGTCTAAGTTCTGAAAATTCCCTGTCCTAAGAAGGACGCTCAGTGCTCTTTGACCAGTTAGGCCAGACAGACTTGAAATCACGCCTTTATCCGTAAAACTGTTTCTTCTTCAACGTCAGTCTCCACTTATTGCAAACTGCCACGTAGAAGCAGGGTTTTGAGTTGGGGTGGAGAAACAGTCGATAATTTTGTGAAAATATGGAGGAATTTTGATACCGTGGAGGGTACCTCCTGCTAGCAACCAGGTTTGTTTCTCTGTAGTCCTGGTGGCCCTCTGACAGCTGAAATAGGCCGTAAATCCCTATGTTTTACCGTTTTGCTTCTTTTGGTGTATTCATTCGGAGAGCTGTTCCCTTAATTGACGGAAAGTGTTCATCTGGAAACCTTATTGAAACAGTCGGTGGATTCCAAGGAAATTCACAGCAAAACGCTTTCTTACGAAGGCTCTCGACCTGCGGCCTTAACGCTTACGGTGAACGATCTATTCAGACACCTACTGCCTGATACTAGCTCAAGATCCTTCTGATTAGTAGCTCAGATAATGCCTTCTTAGCACATATTGTTAATCCAACTTTTTGCATTTAATGATCATGAATAAAATTATTCATTTTCCTAATCCTTGGATAGAAAATTTCGTCTTCCTTCAATTTTATGCGCAAAGGAGGAGTAAAATTCAGTTTTCTAAAAGTTTTTCGATTTCCGAATCATTCTGAGCTCGATTCGACGTTACACTTGTATTCAGGCCATGCAAACTATAAGCCGTATATTTTTCGCATACGGAAAACCACACAGTTCTCTACGGTACTAAGAGGAGACCATATGGAGTTAATAAAATTCTGCAGTTGATTTGGGTCATATCGTAAACTTTACAAGCAGGATTAGTAAATGCGGAGAAGCGATATTTTATGAACAGGCATTCCATGGTATTAAAAATCTCATAATTAGAAAATTTTAAAAACCGAATTACACCCTTTCTTCATGTTCTAAGTTTAAAGATGCCACAGTCAACCAAATGAGTAAACGATTAAACCTTTTATATATATGCTCCCCATGAAATATAATTGAATTTATAAGTGCATCGACAGTCAATCAAAAAGAAGCATGCTACTTAAGTACGCATTTTTACAGAGTATGGGTTTAGCATGCGGCCTGAAAGAAGTGGTGACTGAATTTGAAGTAGGCAAGAACGGCAGGATTTATTGGTACCAAAAAATTTCGCGACTGCTCTTCAGCTGCATCCTGTCGCTTCATAAGAGAGATAACGAGTGAGAACAATACAACAGATTTGAATTCGTACAGAAAATCAATGCAGAAACAGCAAGGTCAGGGTTTTGGGCAAAGCTGGCTAATCGATAAAGTTAGTAACACAAACACCGTAAAGGGAGAAATTGAAAAAATGAGAACGTTAAAGAGCAAAAAAATGAGGGGAGAGAGGGGGAATCATGGAGCTAGGGGCTACCATGGCAATGTTAGGTTAACCACGTGTTCCAATTGTTTACAAAGATCTGGTTTCACTCGTCGTATATAGGCAGCCTCCAGGTAACGCAACGTCCGAGTTCCTCGTGCCCGAACAATTACTCGGAAGGAAGTTTTGGGGTCGACGGTGTGACCAGTATCAAGTAGGTGTTTCGTAATGGAGGACCGCGGGATCTTATTTTCTTGTCTTAGGAGCCACTTAGGCAGGTGCTCAATAGACCTGGCTGCCAACTGCCTTTGCGTTCGCCCAATGTACTTGCATCATCAAGTGCATGTGAATTCATAAACACAATTTGACGTGGCGTGCATTGGCAGGGCATCCTTTGCCCGTGGAATCGGAAGTGGCTTAGTAGGACTGCATAATACTAGTTCGGCTGCATTGAGCACCTGCCTAAGTGGCTCCTAAGACAAGAAAATAAGATCCCGCGGTCCTCCATTACGAAACACCTACTTGATACTGGTCACACCGTCGACCCCAAAACTTCCTTCCGAGTAATTGTTCGGGCACGAGGAACTCGGACGTTGCGTTACCTGGAGGCGGCCTATATACGACGAGTGAAACCAGATCTTTGTAAACAATTGGAACACGTGGTTAACCTAACATTGCCATGGTAGCCCCTAGCTCCATGATTCCCCCTCTCTCCCCTCATTTTTTTGCTCTTTAACGTTCTCATTTTTTCAATTTCTCCCCCTACGGTGTTTGTGTTACTAACTTTATCGATTAGCCAGCTTTGCCCAAAACCCTGACCTTGCTGTTTCTGCATTGATTTTCTGTACGAATTCAAATCTGTTGTATTGTTCTCACTCGTTATCTCTCTTATGAAGCGACAGGATGCAGCTGAAGAGCAGTCGCGAAATTTTTTGGTACCAATAAATCCTGCCGTTCTTGCCTACTTCAGCTTCGTACCGGGGTCAAAATGCTTCAAATTTTTAAAAAAATGTGACTGAATTACTAGAGAACTGTGCTGTAAGATGATTGATTTTACAACCCCTCTTAAGTAATCTTTTCGAATCGAAAGCACATTTCAGAATTTCGGTTAACATTTCATGAGTTAACACATCTACTTTATAAATAACCAGAATAGGCGTAGGGACGTAAGCGACAAATGTAATGAAGGAGTTCAGGAATTTTAGTGAAAAGGATTTAAATATGGAGGGAGAATGAGAGATATGAGGAAAAAGCAACGCCAAAGTAATGGAAAGTGGTCATCGTTAGGAGGAATGCCGGAAAATCTAGGAATGGGAAAGTGTCACAGTCGAAACACACATTGCACTGGTTTCGGATTGCTCTGTTTAGATCATTGTCCAATGACCATCCTGAGACTTCAAAAAGTGACGGTACTTCCTAACTTTGAGAAGGCCTACAACAATCATGTCGTCAGCATACTTTCAATACAGGCAGTTGTTTGGTGATCTCAAGTCATCAGCGTGAAGAGCGAAGAAGTGAGGGGACAGAATTCAGTCTTGAACGATCCCAGTTATTGAGAAGAGTAGCAGGTTTCCGCCTGCCACACTGGACAGATTCAGTGCGAAAAGTACAATGATCAGTAGGTCGGTAGACAGCCCAGCCAGGAGAGCCGCACACGAATGTTTTGGTAAGGAGGAGATGGCGCGGGACAGTATTGAAGACGGGGCAGTCGTCACGAAATACGCATGCGTAAGCACGAGAACCCCATCTTCGATCTCTTAGAGCAAAGTGGACCACAACAGCAACAGCGTCCAGGGTACTACGCCTGGCCTTATATGTAAAGTGCAAAGGGTCGATAATTTAAAGCAGGATGGCACAACTAAGTCTAAAGTAATCCGTCTAGGGAACTTCAGAAGTGCGAAAGAGTAGGCAAGCGAACGGAGTGATATAGCACCAAAAGTAGCAGGATTCCTAGGGAAAGAAGCGATTTTGACTGTGTTCCGAGTGTCAAGAATCTTTGATGCCATGAAACACATGTAAATAAGGTTTGTCAAAACCGGGGACCATCTGAAAAGAACAAGCTTTAGGGAGACACAATCCGGCCCGGAAGCTGTTGATCTACCAACTTTCCGCATGCCCCTGGAGTTCAATAAGTCCAGAGGTAGATATTCAGCACCCACAAATGCCTGACTGGAGGGGCCTATAAATGCCGCCTATCTGTTGTTACCATCCTTCTCTGATATAGTGGATTAAAGGCAGTAATTTTCAACTTTTCGTAAAATGTAGTTATGTAGCCACGCCTCATGGACACAATACAGCTGACTTAATTAATTATTTTGAGTTTGTGTGATTATGTTGACATGGTGTTGCTGTGCATTGCGGTATGTGTTCAGTTGGCGGCCTTGTTTCTGCGTTGCCGTGTCTACCTTTTTCGGCACAATGTCGGTGGTCTTTCCTGACTTTCAGCCTGTCTCCTCCTGCTACCTTTCGTGCTGGATGCTTCAGGGTTAGGGTTTATGGATGCGGTTGAGGGTGGGGGGTTAGGGTTAAGGCAACTATTTCTCAACCACTCAAAGTGCAACCGCAAATTCCCAAGAGCTTTTGCATACAATTACTTGACCTTGTCGCCTGTGCGTTCCTCGGCCCCACCTGTATAAACCTTATTACCACAGGTATGATATCACAGGCAGCTGGGGTTTGTTTACCTCAGGTGCGGTTACATATCAACACCTGACCCAACATTTTAATCTCGTGAGAAACTAATGCGCCAACTTGGAGTATGTCTTTGAGAGAAACCCTTTCAGGATCAGATCGAGAGTTAATATGAATGCTTGAGTCGTAATCCATTAGCAACAACGAGATAGTCGAGTAATATTCATAGATTCACAGTTTTTAGCATGCAAATGGTGCAAGTATACTAGGCGAACTTTCAGATACGTGTTTTACCGATTGTCTGTCATTGAAGAGGGCAACTGCGATGGGTGAGACACATTAATGTGTCTTCTAGCGTTACTTGTTGGCTTTCTGGTATATACTCCCGTTTCGAAATTTCATCCTTTAAACCTTCGTAGTAAATAATGCAGGGAATCTTTCGGGACAAGGCTCAAGTATAATATCCCACATCTACTGACTGATTGAACCCGGCCCCGCCTCTTAACTTCCTAAGAAACTACTCGCTACCACTTTAAAACTTATAGACTCGAACTGAAATTCGATATGAATGTCTGGGCCGAAGCCCACCAGCCACATCGGAAGAACCGTGCAGCATTCACAAGCTACTAGCAGACAGCCAGTAGTGTGCACGGCAGACGAGCTATTTCACAAAATGCTGATTGAAATACTGAAAATTATTATCTGTTTCAGAAGAGTAATTGATCTAGGTTGTCACATAATACAAAGATATTCCAATCACGTCAGAATGTCCGCTTCTGAACGATCTTCTTATCGAGCGCCTGTGTAAACTAAATTTCATAAAAATGATTGCTTAGATAATAGACATTTCTCCCACTGATTTCGATGTCCTCATAAATTCAACTATTTTTTGTTGAAAATATTCTTTTTAACTTATTTAGTAGAACGTTACGTATTCTTCATATTTCATACTTGAAAAAAGGGCATTTTAAGGTTTTAAAGAAGTTTCTGACTATGGGATTTTTCATGATCGTAAGATGTCTGAGTATGGAGCATTGTATCAGCAACTATACTGATGCTACTTGTAAAGTGACCAACTCGGTCTACATCCATTACATAATTTTATGAGCCCTTTATGCCTTCTTCGAAAATATATACTTTGCGTTTTGGAAACAGTGAAGGCAAGTGAAACGGCAGATCGAGTTCAAAATTATCCGGAAATTCATTAATTCTTTAAAAACCGAAGGATACTTTTTCTTCAAGGATAAAATTTAAAAAGTCAAATTGGCGAACACGTGTTTTCAGTAACTCTTCATCAGGCGAAAACGGTTATACAGAAGTTTACGTTATGCGAATTGCATGACTCACAAGTGATTCGAAGCAGCTAGAGTTAGAAGTCCAATTCGAAAGTCTATTCAGTCAGAGTGCCGATCTAAAACCTAGCGGGCCTAGAGAAGTTGACTATCTGGAGTCGACTATGGTTAATTGCTGTCAACAGTACTTAAGGAAGGCTCCAAAAAACAAAGGTCCCTTAACAAGTGCACATCTGGATAGCCTCAGCGATCTTCGTAGAAACAAAAACATTGTGCTAACTAGGCCGGATAAGGGTTCAGGAGTTGTACTGATGAATAGAAAAGAGTACGTAGAAAAACTAGAAGTAATCTTGTCGGATCGTACCAAATTCTCGAAATCCGAGAAAGACAGGGACCGCACCGAGGCCGTTGAAGGTCAGCTGACGGCGGTTCTCTAAGTTCTTCACAAAGAAGGTCATTTATCTGACAAAGATTATGAGCGACTAAGACCAGTGAGCACGGCCATACCCAGAAGGTACGCCCTCCCAAAAATTCACACACACGGGCTACCCCTACGTCCAATCCTGGATATGAGGAATTCGCCCTATCACACTATAGCAAAGTGGCTAGTCGAAAAGCTTAAACCGTTGCAAAGTCATCCGTACCCCCTAAGTCTGAAGGACTCCTTCGAGTTTGTCGAGGCAATTAAGGATATTAATGTTGACGGACGGAGGATGATATCATTAGACGTAGCATCACTGTTTACTAATGTACCCGTAGCCGAAACAATGAACTACCTTTGTGACGTTATCCGCGACACGAAGTACCCGTTAGGCATGCCGCTGGAGACGCTAAAATAGCTACTGCCACGGTGCACGCAAAACGTCCAGTTTCTTTGCAATGATCAACTGTACAGGCAAATAGACGGTGTAGCGATGGGCTCACCGCTTGGCCCATTCCTTGCAAATGTCTTCATGGGCAAAGTCGAGATGACAAGTTTACAAGACAACATTAATGGCCTCAGTTTCTACGGTCGGTACGTGGACGACATTTTCTGCCTGACGGATGTTATCACCGACACAGACGTCCTGATTCAAAAATTCAACAATTCACACCCCTCGCTAACGTTCTCTGCAGAGTTTGAGGCAGACAAGGAAATCGCGTTCCACGACGTTCTTCTGCACAGACAAGAGGATGGGTCTATCCAACGTAGGGTATTCCGAAAGAAAACCTAGACGGGACAATACATTGATTTTCACAATTTTGTCCCCCTAAATACTAAACGCAATTTGGTCCAGAGACTGGCAGCTAGAATGCGACGTATCTGCTCTCCTGAGACTGTGGAGGCAGAACTCCAGCAGCTGCAGGATACACTCCACGAAAACGGATATCCAGAAAGATTTATCCTCCAAAATATAGGGGAGCGCGCTGCAAAGCCTACCATGGCAAATGCAGAAAAGAAAGACTTATGTATATGACTACCTTTTCAAGGGGACGCAGCAAGTACCTAATTAGAAGGCGTCTAAATACAGTGATCACTAGCGCTTTCCCCGCGGCGAACTTACGTGTGTGTTTCACTAACTCTCCCCTCCTATGCTTGGGAGGTAAAGACCGACTCCCGTTGCAGGCCACATCAATGTGTATTTATTCATTCACTTGCTCCTGTGGAGCGGGATACATTGGCCGTACAACGAGGCGCTTGGAAAAGGGAGTACGTGAACACATACCGGCCTGGCTAGGCAAAGGCGAGAAGAAATCGATCTCGAGTTCTATTCTCGCACATCTTTTCAATACGAATCACCGAGTCGATACCAAAGAAGCCTTTCAGGTTGTCTACCGCACACCAGCAAGCTTCTCCAGAGGCCTACGCAACGGGTACTAACTACAGCCGAAACAGTTGCTATACGGCTAGCCAATCCAGTGCTATGCTGTTAGAAGACTCTGACACAGGCGCTCTGTTTTCCGTGGTCAACGCCGACCCAAACGTCGTCCCAACCTCTAGATGGCAGGGTGTGGGCACAAAGTACCCGACGTACTCACAGCCAATGCCCCCCCTCTCCCTCGCCCCCTTAACCCAATGACCACGATACGCCGACCACGCCATAGCACGCCTCGTCATGCGAGTGGCGTGGGAACGATGGATGTTAATTGTCCCCGAATCACGCACAACTTAAACCTCTATGTAACCGTTTTGACCTGATGAAAAGTTACTGAAAATCAATAGGATGAATTCCTACTACCTAAGCGGTCATTTTTTATGAAATTTAGGTTACACAGGCGCTCGATAAGAAGGTCGCTCAAAAGCTGACATTCTGACATGACTGGAATATCTTAACCTAATGCGACATGGATATGACACCGAACTCAACTACTCCTTTGGAATTTTAAATACTTCTCCGAATTTCAGTTGATCTTTCAATAAATAGCACGCATAGTTCGCACGATATACCATACTTTGCAGCGCACGTACTAGCTGAAAGCCCGTACTTTTTAATTTCTCATAAATTGGTCAAAAACTTGGGGTAAATCTGTCTTTTCGAGACCCACAAACCCGGCTGGGTCATTCAGCACACTTGCTGTTTCTTGTGATATATGCAATCTACGTGCATACTACTACTGGTTGCCTGTTGGCAGTTTATTAATATTACGCGGTCATTCCGTCGCGCAACCTGTAAATACGGCCTTTCTGCTGCTGCTGCCATCTTTGTCTGTCATGCTTGGGTTCTTGCATAAGCTTGAAAGCCCACACGAATAAAATTCCCGTCCCGACAACTGGAAAACTTCATACGTCCTTGGTGGAGGCCAGTTGACCAGTCTGGTGGACAGATGCGATAATTATAGTCACGTGATGCTCTGAAACACATGATATGACATGTCAGGCCTAGGGTTAAAAAGTAAGGTTGCCTGTAGGCGACAATCAAAAAAATAAGATAAGACCAACTGCTTTGTGGCTTTGTCACTGTACCACTGTCTACGGGCGCTTCTCAACGGGGAGGAGACGTCAAGACTAAACATAACCCCTATAATCCCTCCCGAAATGAAGCTACATGAGCCAATTTTAGTCTTATGAGAATTCTAAAGAAAGGAGATTGACCGGAAGCAAGTTGGGTTTTGTCTTCCTCTTATTTTAATGCTTCTTAAAGAATGAATCAGGCCTAGATTAGTATGAGTTATTCTTTCCCCTATATTGAACACTATGGAAGTTGGGACTCAACTAAAGCTCTGAGGACGAGGTTTGGTCGTACAGCTCCGCTTGCCATCTTTTGTTACATCAAGCAGCTATTCACACGCGCTTCGAACTCTGCTTGCGGTCTCTTTCCCTTCCTAATCCAGCAAGCAGTTAAGGTTGTTATACTAAGTAGAATTGTTTTAGTAAGTTAACCATATTGTATCAATCAGGTGGGGCTGCAGAACCAAACCTCGTCTTTCTGAGATTCCCCTTTTGGTAGCTTCTTAAAGATTTAGATAAACAGTGTTCAGTTACGTTTATGCGCATCAGTGATTTTGGAGGGTGCTGGGCTTCATAATCTTCGTGAAACGGACTTACGGAGCACAGTTTTACATTACCTTGACAGACCATTAAATCTTAGTAATTTTTCTCTGCCACGAAATCGGTGTTCAGTGGTTCACATATAGCCGACTAATCGAGCTTAGAAGCTCACTCAAACTAGGTCATTTACACATGGGTGTGTTCCGACTCCTCACATTACTCTAACGTCTACCAAAGGAGCGAATTACGCATCCGTACTTTATGGACATCTTCATTTCTGCAGTAAAACATCGCTGTCAGGAGTCCAACTACGAGCTCCCCACCCGCTCACTGACAAATCACAGCACACGCACTTTTGTGCGAAAATGCACAACCGTCAGTTTGTGCGCCCTTTTTTCGGGTGACAAACCATAATCGGTAACCCGTTCATTGCGACCGATGGGGTCTACCCTCTCTCAAGGATGTAGTCATGGCTTTCACATAAATCGGTTCAGAATGAGGGGTACTTACGCGACATCTGCCCTGACTTCTCTTCCCATACTCGCTACATTTTGAGGGCAATCCAAAGTCAAGAGGATTGGAGACAGGCGTGGGCGTGATTGTTGATGTGATGAGAATGGCCCCTTCTGAGCCTGCCACGTACGCACACCCACTGGTTCCTACAATCACATGAGGTGGATTGCAAGTAGGAGCAGGTTTACTCGGTGGCGCGAGTTGGCACAGAGGCCAAGACAGAAAGGACCTACTTTACTCTCCGTCCAGATGAGAACTCAGTTGTCCTGTCAGATCTAACAGCCTTCCGAATCGCCATCGCGAATGAGAGGTGACAGATTTACTTGCAGTAAAGATCCTAGTCACGGTATGAGCGCCGGCGCGACCTCGTACACTCCGTTCTTCCCCGCAATCTGCCAGTGGCACTCCTGCATCCTCCGTCTACGTGCAACGCTATGGCGCAACCGGTTGTCGGTAGACACAAGCCAAAACACATTCAGTACTGCCTAGTTCAACCATGAGCTGAGCACACGCTACAGTTGCGGCGTCGATGTCACAGGCGGCGATGTCCATCGCGTGCCTCTCAGGGCGGGTGCAGGGCCAGTGAGGTGAGTGTTACGTAGTTTATGGTGGGACGGACTTATGTTGAACCTACCGAACTCGCTCACCAATCCTACTTCAATGGGAAAACGATGTCGAGACGACCGGGGGGGGGTGAACTCGGGTACAGCGACTGGCAAAGTTAAACAGCTAATCTACGCGTGCCACACACGATCTGGGATCCGATGCATAGGCCGGCCTCCTGTAAGTGCAATTAAGATCTCGAACGAATGAGCATAAATGAAACTCATATTGACCCAACAGTGAGAAACCAGACGCCTCGGGGGGATTCGAACCCACGCAGTAAGGGGAAGGCTCTAGCGCAGCCAACGCTCTAACCACTTGAGCTTCGAGGCCGCGCCGGACGATGCGAGTTTAATCGTATCTATGAATTACGTGAGCCTGGTAGTCATCCGGTGGATTCTAGGTGAATTACTTAGGAAATACTGCTTGGGCAGTCAACCTACTGCATCAGATTTGGTGGACTCCAGACGTTGCAGGTGGTGGGGCGGGTAACTTGACCCAAATGTGATTAAACTCGAGTCGTCCGGCGGGACCTCGTAGCTCAAGTGGTTAGAGCGTTGGCTACACTGAAGCCTTCCCCTTCCTGTCGTGGGTTCGAATCCCACCGAGGCGCCGGTTTTTTTCACAGTTGGGTCAATATGAATTATTCAGAAATCTATCAAAACATCTATGAGTGACGTAAACGCCACACTAAGAAGGACATGTCGCAGCCTGATTATCGGTACTGAGAAAGATTGAGTTGACCTGTCAGTTTTCCACCTTCCAAGCCACGGCAGTAAGATGATACGTACAAAACAGGTAAAAAAAACGGTAACGATATGGTTCAAGACCTCTTAATAGATGGAAACTTCAAAAATATATCCTAAAATCTTGTGTGATTGCAAACACCACTTATTATTCTCCGTTCCCCTTGTTTGGAATTTCCTTCCCTTCCTGACTAAAGGCAAACTTACCAGCGGCGGTTCACTCGAAGTACGCCATTTTTTAAAAAAATTGGGTTTCGTTTACTTTCTAAGTATTGCGCTCACTTTCTTTGCCAAACGACGACGAACGATGAGACTTTAGGCAGAAGTCTATCCATTTTCTGTATCTTCCTGTTCTTAGTCCTGTGTGCTGCTCCAACCGTAAAACCCCTCTACCACCTTTCAAAGTGTGACATGGTCCACAGGCTAGCTCAAGTTAGTTGTGTGTCCTACACCGTAGCGTTGCCAAAAGAGCATTTGACGGGACCCACAAGAATACGGCACCTGGAAGTCTGCCGCCCGCAGAATGATAAGGAACTGTCAACTTCGGTCATACTGCGACACTCCACTGCATGAACTTTGGTTTAAATTATGCATACCGACCGGGTTAAGTGTATTCATAGTTTCGTCAATAGGGTGACATTTGAGAGCAATTTATCACCCATGTGTGGGCGATGTGGATAACGAGGCTACATTTTTGTAACATGTGCGGTTTTTGTTCGAAGTTGAAGGTGGAATGCTCAGCAGTTTAAGGATTGGACTGGTATTGTAAAAACAAAAAATAACTGAATCTTTTTTGCAACCGAAACTTTTCGGGTGGGACTGCTAACCTGTTAACGAAAATATCTCAAATCTCGGACAGTCTTGTTGATCATCCCAACAGCGTCATTAACGGAGGACGGAGTAACCCGGACACTAGGACACTTAGTTTCTCACATTCGTTCTGCGAAACCGTGGGATGCTTAGTGTAGGCTAACGTCCAAAAAAATGTTGTATTATTACTATGAACACTTGGTACCTTATTCGCCGTTTTTTTGAGAAGGACGTCGCTTCATAAGTAATGTCGCCTGCATCTCCTTATTTTCTGTGAGTATTGAGCAGTGTTTTGTTCACATTCAATAATTTCGATAGCTGTGGTAGGTATTCCTTTAGGCATCAGAGCTGATCGCTATGTGACTACCCGCAATGGCTTAAGACCAGGGCCCAGATTCCATTACCTTCTCGTGAGCACACTTCCACCATATCTTCCGCAGTTTTCACAAAAATTTTTGTAATCTCAGTCTCACTGCTGACCAATTTTATTACGCTCCAAGTAGCTAAGTTTACGCGACTGACAGGTGAAAGTTTAATTAACTCAGGTGTTAAGGCCTGTATGTTGTTTCGGTCGTGGTCGTTTCACTTATTATACACTAACTTGAAGTAATTATGTTGTTTTTTATTAATAGTTCATTGCATGCCGCTGCTTCAGGACTGTCGTTAGTGTGTTGTTTTCGTCTCCATTTTGTGAGCGACTGTTACCGCTCACCGTGTGCTGCCGCGGGCCCGAACGTTTGGATGGCTGATGGCGAAGACTATCTCCTTACTCATCCGTTTTACAGCGATTCGGCACTCCGTGGCTAACAACGGTTAACCGGGCGGATCAGTGTAAACTCAAGTGTAACGCCTGGTTTAGTGAATGAGTCCTGATGAAGGCAATCAGCTGGCCAGGTTGGACTAGAAGAACCAGATGGAAGACGCCAGTGGAAGGACTTTGTTCCGTACATTAACCCTGAACTGCTGTTTCAGCTGTCAGACGTCCGCACGTGGGTCCGAGCTGAAGTCAGTCGAGGGGCAGGAGGTTAAAACATCCGAGATAAGGCGAAGCGCTTCACGATAATGGCGACTGATCCCCAGTCGTTTAAGTACCGAAACAAAGACACAAGCTTGCACACGCTTGTGCGCTTTGCGCGTACATCCAACTAACTGGTGGAAGATTTATGAGACGCGAGGTAGGTAAACAAGAGCGCCAGCGTTACCTCTACCTTGTAAGCTTTTTGCGATTTGTGTACTCGGAACAACAAAGTATTTGGTTACTATGCGAACAAGGTTGTCATATGCGCAGTTAAGCGACGTCTAAGAAATGATACCGACCAAGCAGATAGCTTTGCCTTGAAAAAAGCGGGGCCAATCCAGCCTGACAACGCCAGAGTCTTACACCTTGTCTAAGGCTTGAGATTTTCGTACTAAGATCTCTTTATATATCCTCTTCAAACTAGCCGAACATGGATTCAAGCAGACATCTCTACGAGTTCGGGAAGCGTTGGTAAGACATGGCGGTACTGTGGGTGGTTTAAATTTCCTAATCTTACATCGCAGGACAATATTAAAGATTTTGAGAAAAATAAAGGCCCGAAAACTCAGATTTCAATGGACGTTTGTCAACGCCGTCACAGGTATCTGGACAGGACATATTGGCCGCATTGGGCTACCCGGCAAATATCTGCATTGCACTGCTCCGCAACACTGTTAGGTGTTGCTTTTAGTCTGAAGTAACTACGTTCATCCTTTTGTTGTTTGGTAGCGCTCCCCAAAGAGGAGCTGAGATTCCATTTCCTTAACTTCTTCGTTAGGTTATCCCTGGGAGATTATGCCAACTGAGTGGTCTTCCACCACAGGTTTGCGCTAAGAAGTTAGATCGGCTCTTAACGTTTGTGCTGTCGAACGCGCTTTTATCGAAAGTCCATCTCCACATGTCAATGGTTTTCATAAAGATCGTCCTTGTGGGCGTGAGCTACTGACTGGTTGTCGTCCGAGCTGCGAGTCTGATCCCTGCGGTGCATGCTTCGTCTCAAGGCATTTTAAATCAAGCAGAAAGTCATTCACTGGGACGTTAAAAAGTAACTGAGGGACAGTCTATTCGACGAAATCCGAACTTCAGTGAATTTTCATTCGTACTCGAGACAGCGGTTCGCATATTGCAATCCACCTTCCCCTCTGAGAGCAGCACATGTGCAGTGAGTGGCCGATCTCATGGAATGCTCACCGAAATTCTGAGATGTACTTTCAATTAGAAAGGATCACTTAGGTGGGGTTTCAGTACTGATCATTGTACAGCATGGTCCCATGGAAAATGTCCCTCGGCATGCACTTTGCTGCACTTCACAGTTCCATTTTTTACGCGGTGAGATAAAAGCTCGCAGAATCCCTAAAGATGCTGATATCTGGATTTTGCTCTTCAACATGAAAGGAGAACGGGTAAATAAAAAGATGTTTCAAAAACATACTGGCGAGGGGAGGTGATTCAACCTCTAATCTTTGGCAAACACGCCCACGCAATCTGATTTCGATGCTATTATTAGGAGGTAGTATGTGCGTTCCAGTTGGTAGAAAAGCTGGCATTCGCATAAGTACATACAGGGCTTTATGGAGGAAGCTCGACAGTAGTATAAGCAGGAGTAGTAGTTTGGTCATGACAGAATAGCACTGCCGACGAAAACAAGAGAGAGTGGAATGGTCCTTCTGGCATATTAGCCGTCGTCAGCCAGTCACAGCTAACCCCGAATTGTGGAACGCCTGGGACTCAGTGGGTAGAGGCATTTGACTTCCAACCAATAGGTCGCGGAATCGAGTCTCAAGTGATACACACTTCGGAATCGGGTATGACTGACCGTCGAAAGCTAATAAACCAGGAATGGCCACCCCAGTCTCTATTGTCTTTCTCGGTAATAACATCCTGCCTATATAATGCGCCACTATGAGGCTGCTTACTGTGCTCGGGAGAGAGTTTTAAGGCCCAAATGGACGAGTGAATTTAATAAAATGATCGGCGAGCGTCCCTCTTCCACAGTTTGGTCATGGTAAATTAAGAATGTCCGGTTGCCTAAGTTCCGGAGAGGACCTGGTCACTCGTGCCTCAGTCCTCTGCAACAGGTCATCCCTTTTCGCGGTTTCCACGCGTTAGGCACGTGGAGAGGACATTCACATGACCAGACCGTACTGGCCATGGTGAACTACACCCATTGCGTTTAAAACCTCTCTTTTGCAGTTGGAGCCAAATGGTGGCATTCTCTGAGTTTGTCAGTCAGAGCTGTCTCATAGAACTGTAACCGTCTGTTCGGCTAACTCATGCTTAGTACGTTAAGTTGTAAAATGACGACTATAATCAATCCGTTCCTTACCATCACCGACTCCTCCACCAATATTCAATTCTACTTACGTCCACAATAACAACTAACTATAGTCTTCCCATATAAACGATGCTAAAGTAGTCATTAATTTCACCGGCCGCCCTCATCTCCTTTATTCGCTCATTGCCTTCTCTAGCAGTTCTTGAAGTGAATAAAATTATCACGTTAACTCCTAATTTCGGCTTAAATGCTGTCTGGAACGTTTTTCGGCGTGGTTTCGTTCTGCAGCCCCAATTGATTGATACCAAATCGTTAACTTACTAAAACAATATTAGTTAAAATACCTAGCTTAGTCACTCGCTAGACAAAGAAGGGGAAGTGAGAGCAAGCAGAGTTTGAGGCACGTGCAGGGTAGCGAGTGAAGGTGGCGTGTACATGCTCTCCCCCGGACACAGCCATTCGCTAGATTGAGAGGATAAGAAGGGCGCAAACACAACTGGAGGGCCACGGTGGGGACCGCGTGGTAATTCGCAGAGCATGGCCACCGTGGTGGAGCCGACGGAGTTCCATACCTTCCGAACAATTCCGTTAGCAAGTCTATTTGTCAACTCGCTGGATTAGGATAACGAGGGGGCGCATGCAGGATTCGAAACACGCGCAGGGAAGCGCGTTTGGACGGATAACTAAAGTCACCGAGGCTGGAGTATAAGCACTTCTTCCCCCAATAGAAGCGAAGAGAAGAGTACCAGGAAGCAGTCTTGAAGAAGAAGACACGATCGCCGGGACAAGAGCTTTATTAGCCTGACGTTTCAGATTCCTGCTCGAATCCATCATCAGAGACAAAAGCAGATAAGGGAGGTTCATGCATATGCGGCTGCGGTATTTATAGGATGCAGCAGCCATGTTACCGTATACCTATGAATATTCACGGCTCCCGCCCCTTCATCAGGGGTCGTTGCTCGTGGCGTGATGGCCGACATTGGCGTCGTTAATTGCTGCAATTTAATCCCGCGCGTTGGATGTTGGTGTGATGATTGCTCGACCATCTGACGCGCTGATCCGGGTGTTGGGAAGAGTGTTCACCTGTGCGCTCCCCGCGTGGCCAATTACTCCGCCTAGACGAAGTCTCAGCACGGAGTATTAAATAGGAAGATCATTGCACTTGTTGATGGACTGGGGGCCAGTAAACCATGACTCAAGCAGCTCCCGGCTCACGCGGTTGTCACCTTCTGCGAGAATTTCGGCCTCGTCAAATTTGAGTGTGGCCGGAACCCGTCGAATGAGCCGCAACTCGAGAGCTGGCTTCATTTCTCCGCACCGCTGTTGCTTGTTCGGCCATTTGCGTTTGGAGTTGTCTTCCGGTTTCTTCGACGTAGTTGCTTTGTCCGCAACTGCACCAGATCCGATAAAAGGCTCCAGACGTTTCTAGCCGTGGTAGTGGGTCTTTCGGTTTCATTAACTGACGCCTGATGGTTGCCTCCGGTTTGTGAGCAACTCCAACCCCAAGTGGTGCGAGGAAGCGGCCGACAGCTTCCGAAACGTTCTTGAAATATGGAAGCGCTCGCCAAACTTTGGTGTCCGTGCGGTTAGGCCTTTCTTTACTTTTGCGTATTCACCGGTTGACGAATTTGCGCGGGTAACCATTGGCTTTGAAGACCCGTCGGAGGTATTGTAGTTCAGCAATCTTGTCTTCCGGCTCACTACAGTGCGTTTCGACACGCCGATGTAGTCTTCTTACGCAACTGCGTTTGTGTCTGATTGGGTGGTTGCTGTTGAAGTTCAGTACTTGCATCGTATTTGTCGCTTTCCTGAAAAATTTGGTTTTTAGTTCACCACAATCTTTGCGGCATACGAGGACATCCAGGAAGGCCAGCTGGTTGTTCTCTTCCTCCTCCATCGTAAATTGCATGTCCGAGAAGACCGCAATCAGACGTTCCTTGAATATCAGCAGTTAATCCTGGTCGATAACGACGAAGGTATCATCCACATGCCGGGCCCAGAACTCCGGTTTGTGGTGTTGGAGGACCAGCGACTCTAACAGTTGCAGGACCGCCTCGACTATGAACCCCGAAATCGGCGAACCCCTTGGTGTGCCCTTCACCTGTTCGTAGATTGTCCCGTCGAACGTGAAGTACGTCCTGAGACAGAACTTCAGGAGCTGAAGGACTTGGGCGCGTCCAAGACGATTCTCCCTTTCATCGTATTTGCTTTGTAGAAGCAGCTCGATTGTCTCAATCGCCAGGTCCTGGGGAATAGAAGTACAAATGGATGTAACATCAAAAGATACCGTGACCTCATTTGGATGGAGGCTTACCCCTTTGAGTTTCTCCAGGAATTGTGCTGACGAAGAGATCGTGGTGTCTGACTCCGCGGTCAGGAACTTGAGACGCCGGAACAGCCACTTAACTAGTCCGTACGTTGGAGTACCTTTGAGCGACACGATGGGCCGGAGAGGAGCGCCGTCTTTGTGCACCTTACGGAGGCCATAGAATCGGGCCAAAGCCGTAGCTTGGGGTCTCGCCATGCCTCTGTCGGTCGGTGTTATTGCACCTGAGTTCTCCAAGGCCAACAACGTAGCATTAATTTTGCGTGTCAGCGCTTTTGCAGGGTTCGCTGCACATGGGGCACAGAACTGTCGATCCTCCAGTAAACCTTTGGCTTTTTGAAGGTAGTCTGCCCAGTCCAGCACAACCGTGGAGCGCCCCTTGTCCGCTGGCACGATGGCCAGGTCTTTGTCGGCCTTGAGTTCTCTAAGCGCATCACGTTCGACCTTGGAAAGCACGTCCCACGGCCTGTAGGTTATTAGGAGAGACAAAACTTGGTGTTGGATGAGGCTCTTAGTCTCCTCCGTTGGATTTGATTGGCAGACCTTATCTGCTTTTGTCTCTGATGATGGATTCGAGCCGGAATCCGAAACGTCAGGCTAATAAAGCTCTTATCCCGACGATCGTCTCTTTTTCTTCTTTTTCTTCTTAAAGACTCCTCCCTCCGTTGCACAGTCATCCGCTGGATCAAAATGATATTGTAAAATGCAAATACCTGATACTGTTAAAGTCACCAAACTTGCAGCTACTGAACCTTTTTAGAAAGCTTACCAGGTCGGGCTGCAGGACCAAACCTTACCTGTTTTTTCTTTGGAATTGTTACCAAGATCATAGTGGGACTGTGTCCTCCCTTATATACGAAAATGACTAAACTGATAAAGCATTATGGTAACGGCGAGGCATAGGGGCCCCACGTAGCTGGCAACTATAATAGGTGCATTAAAATCCCCTGCAACTGCAGAAATCCTTTATTCTTCAGCGGTCTATTGACTGAAATTTCCTGGGTTTCCTGATTGAATGCAAACTAGCCAGCGGAAGTTAGTTCAAAATGCGTTATTTTTAAGATGGCGTTTTGTCTATTTTTTAAGTGCCACGCGCACTCTGTTTGCTATATGACAGTATACAGTAGGTGGGCTAACTTATGAAATGTCAAGCGAAATTCCAAAATGCGTTCTCATTTCGGAATGATTAATTAAGTAGGATTGTAAAACGAATTATCATGCAGCATAATTCGATAATGATCCAGTCATCTCAGGGTGCCTTCTTTTGAAAGAACTTATTTCCGACTGCATGCAAGAACAGAAATCTGCGAAAAATGACTACTTAATTAGCATGCATTTTTCGCATTGATTTTCAATGTTCTTAAAATTCTATTATATTTTCTGGAAGACATGCACAAAATGCTCATCCTTTTACTCAATAAGTAATAAATTACCCCCTTAGTCAAAATATATACTCAGAGGAAGAGTATAATTCGGTTTTTAAAACTTTTTCGATTTCCGAATAATTTTGAACCCTACCCGCTGTTATACTTGCATTTAAGGTTTCAAAACTACAAGTCGTTTATGTTCCGTGTACGGAAAACCATGCATTTCTCTACGGTCTTAAGAGGAAACTATATGGGATTCGTAAAACTAAGCAGTGGATTTGAGCAATATTGTTAACTTTACGAGCCAAATTGGTAAGTTCAGATACATGGCGTTTTATCAACGGCCATGACCGCTTCTTTCCTATTAGCCGTAATCCGTCAGTCACACCCAACCCCGGGCTTGCTACCACCGGGTAACTGAGAAAAGGCCCTATCAATAAAAGGTCAGTTGAACTACTAAGTATCTGGCAAGATGTCTTTTGCGCGCTCCGTTTTCACAAAATATACAATACGGAAAGAGTGCATGCACACCGCTAGCCACAGGAGAAAAACTTGGTTAGGGCGTTGGACATCTAACTAACTGGTCACAGGATCGAGCCCCAGATATTCCACTCTTCTAGTTTGGACATGACTGACCGACGACAACTATCATTATATATTCCCGATCGAAAACCGGCAGGGCAATGGGCTCGTGGCTCAGTAGTTAGAGGCGTGGACTTCTAGCAAACAGGTCGCGAGTTCGAGCCTCGGGTGTGCCACACTTCGGAATTGGGTATGACTGTGACGAGGGATACTAAGCCGGAAATGGCCACTCCAATCTCGCTTTTCTTTGTCGGTAATACCATTCTGCCTATATCATGCCCCTCTGTGCGGCTGCTGGTTGGGCTTGAGAGAAAACCCGTGAGGCACAACAGGACGAGTGAGTTCCGTAAAAACGATCGGTGAGCGCCCCTCTATTCATGTTGCTTATCTGTGCCATATTCATATTCGCAGAATTTGGCACAGAGTCGAATATTGGTATCAAAGACGGTTCTAAAATTAAGCGGAAAGGGAATGTTTTCCCTTACAGCAGGAAAACGGCCAATATCAGCAATGAGCAAAATGTCTTCATTTTCCTCGCTTCGAAAAAAAGATGATGGACATTGGAATTCATCAGCAAAACAACCCGACAAAGCATTTTGCGAATATAAAATTTCGGGGAGGGTTTTCATTGAATCAAAAACATATTCACTGTGGGCCTCCTTTCTGAACGTCCATTTTTCTCTGACGATCAGGCCTCGAGTTCATGTGAGTAAAAAATTTATGGTCCAAACCGCAATCTGCCAGAATGTGCAGCGTCTATAATATTGCTGCACAGGTAAAGGACTCCACGAAACCTACTTTTTAGTCTTCCAAATGACCTTGGACTGCGAAAAAACCTTTGCGGACCACTGGCTGCAAACACCGAAAATCGCAATGCGCAACTGGGAATTTCAATCGCCTTTAAACTTTCATCGGAACCAAAGGTGTAAATTGACCAAAAAACTTCTTCCGATGCTCCGAAAACAATATTAATACGCTAGCGGCCGTAAATTATATTCCAGTTTCGTAATCACTGACCAATGCCACGACATAAGAGGGTATAAAGCGTTTACTTCCTCAACGCTGCTGCCCATTTAATCAAATAAAGTCATCTTTGCTGCGGTCAGTCGCATCTCGGACGATGCGGAAATGAAAACTTCTTACTCTTATCGCTACAGCTTTGCCAAATAACAAGTATTACCTGTCCACTACTTCCTGCAGTATATATAACCCAGAAGCCATTTAAAAGGCTGTTGTAGATGGTATTGGGCTTATGCTGAGCCGATCATTTCCCATCTTTATCACGCGAAGTCACAAAAAACCGTAAAACATGCGCGTCTTGGCATATTGTCAATTATTCAATATAATGACTCCCTGCTTGCAGGTCATAAATATTACGCGGTTATTGCACTGCAGCTGAAAAAATTTGGCCCGTTTATTCACATCAGCTTTCGGAGTGATTCTAATAGGCTTTGTTTCTAGAGGTTTACTTCAAGTGCACGCAGTAATTTCTGAGAAAGTTAAAGGACTCGATTTTTTGGCAGGGATATGCATTTTATGCTTTGCAAACAACGTTTACTCATTTTACGCACATTTTTCTATTTTCAGTATTTTCGCGTTTCATTATAAATGTGTATTTCTGGTCGAAGCGATACAAGCGTCCATATACGACGTGCAATTTTCTGTAGCCGAAGACATCATTTGTATCGGTCTCCGAGTCATTGACTTTTTTTAAATATTTGATCAGCACTGCATGCATATCTACAGCGTAACGCTTAGTCTGTTAACACTAAGTAAGTGTGTAGGTTTATCTGCAAGTTGGTTTTGCATGGGAAAAATGGCACGATGTGGCTATGTAGCCGCACCTGATGCATACAATGCTGTTGACCTACTTAATTATTTTGAGTTGGTGTTATTACGTTGGCATGGCGTTGCTGTGCGTAACGGCCTTGTTTCTTTGTTGTTGTGTCTATCATTTTGACCCAATACCGGTAGTCCTTCTCGACTTTTGGCCTGTCGTCTCCTTCTAACTTTCGCGTTGGTTGTTTCAGGGTTTGGGGCAGGGTTATGGCTAAGTGGTTAACGGGTTTGGATTTAGTGTTAGGGTTAGGGCTATGGTTTATGGTTAGGGGTTAAAGCTTAGGGTTAGGGTTAGAGTTAGGGGTTAAAGCAACTGTTTCTCAACTCTTTAAGTATAATCGCGCATTCCCAGTATTTTTTCCTCTTCGTACATTTATTTCACCTTGTCGCCTGTGCGTTCCCCCTCCCCACCTTTAAAAGCCCTTTTTACCACCGATCCCGCATTGCAGGTAGCTGCGTTTTGTTTACCTCAGGTGCGGCTACATTACCATATCTGACCAAAAAATGTTGTAGAACAACAACCCTCGTGAGTAACCAGTTGTTTCTAAGGAGGTCTGGCAGCAACGAAGAAACTTCGGAGGCGTCGTAAGATCCGCACCAACTGTGGTAGTGAGTGTGCCTTCACCATCGCAATAATTCTGTCTCGGTCCGATATTGCAGAAGAAGCAGAATAATATCAGTGGAAATCGTGCAGCCAGTGCAGAAACTCAGTGCTGGCCAACGCACGACCGGCTCTGGGTCTGCTCGCAAGTCTGTCCGTTAGGGCGGTGTGGACATGAGTGAGAAAGCGTTGTGTTAGGATTTCTCAGCGTCAACTTAGTGGGTTAAGACGCACCGGCTACCAAGGACACTCCAAAATGGTAACCCCGACGTGCTTGGCTATTCTTGAGGCTGCAGGTGTGAATGTTCCGGCTGTTCGAAAGTCCTGGTGCCGTGCTTTCTAGCGTGGTGTGGGCTCCAGGGAAGAAAAACCTGAAGCGCTGCATCGCACTTTTCACAAAATGCACGGTGGGGAAGGCTAACGCACTCCAGCACTGAAAACACAACACAGAAACTGAACAGTAAGACAACGAAAATGGGGTCGTACCTTTTCGAAACAAAAAGATTCAGTGTCACAGCCGCAAAGACTTTCGAGCTTGTTCCACTTTCACAAATTATCCGCGAAGATCTGCCTCATGTTTTGCAAACTTCTCCAAACGGTGAAAACCCGTTTCTTTCGCTCGCAAGAGAGATGCCAAAGGCACAGCTTAAATACCGCAAGGTCCGCAGTGAAGGCCATTAGCCGGGACCGGCCGCAGTACACGTGGATCAGGTTAGCGAACGAGAGTGTGTCTTAGCGAATGCATACTGCCAACGGGGATGGCAGTTCGGTCCGCTGGTGTCAGTCAGTGCATGCGCGCGGGCGCACATTGCGAACAACAAATCCGCTATTAGCGCGAGGGCGGCTGATGTTTTAGGGCGATGAATGCGACACGTGTGGAAACACGCGATTTTGATCTTGGAGTTCGTCAGAGCGTGGGTGGCAGCAAGAACGTCAGACCTGTCACCTCTGTTGTCCTTTTATTTTTGACTTTCTTCGTCAGAAGAAATGTTCTTTATTACGGCAATATGTGCAAGGATGGAAATCAATCGTCAGAAAATAGGTGTCTCGGAGTAGCAAGAGAAAGCCTTAGAAGTCCCCCAGTTTCGAACTACAGGGTTGTGCTCATTGGCTTAGTGAATAATGGCATTTCCCTCTTGTAGCTTGCAAGATGGGTTTGTTTGCGGTTTTTCAAGTGCTTTGCTCGGATCGTGATTATGGACGGTGGGGACCTATAACGCGGTCCCATTTGGTCAAGCCCTAGTCACTTGCCTACGAATTTCGTACTAATATCGACCCCAGTAGGTGAGTTTCTGTTCTGGTTTAGGGTTTGGATTTTGGTGTTGGGGTTAGGGTTAAGGTTATGGTCTAGAATTACGGTTAGTGTCTTAGGACTTGGTGTTAGAGTTAGTATTTGGGGTTCAGTGTAAGGGTTTTGAGTTAAGGTTTAGGGTTGGGATTTGGATTAAAGTTTAAGGGTTATGATCTAGCGTTAGAGTTTAGGGTTATTATTTAAGGTTAGGGTTTAGGGTTCTCCGGTTTACCATTGTGGCCGTGTTTAAGGCCTCTGCCTTACCGCCACCTGTGCAACATTCTTACCCCGCTCAGTTTTTGTAAACTGTCCAATTTAGTCACATCATAGCAATTCCCGAGGGCCCATCAGCTACGCTTTGTTCTTATAAAAAATGGGGGACTGAATAATGCACGAACAGTGTAATTACTTCAGATAATCAATATATCATTACTGTATAGCCTTGTTTTAACGTTATCTTTGCCCAGCGATCTTATGTTAAAAAATATAATAATGAAAAAAATAAAACATGTATAATAAAAATAATATAATAAACAGTATTTGGGGTTTAGGGGGTCTGAAAAACACAAGGAACTCGAAGCATCGAGGAGCCCAATGTCGGAGCCAACTCCTCAAAATGGTCTAGTCCTTTACACTGAGCTGGCTTGGCCACCATCTCAAAGAGCACCTTTAGGTAACATAATGACCAATCTATTATCGCACAGACAAGGCTAATTTGCAGTCAACGGGATATCCACTGTCTACAAAGCGGCGCAATAACAAAGGACCGTAGAACTTTGTTTTCCGACTTCAGAAACCGCTTATTAAAGTGACCAATCAACCTGGCTGTCAGCTAACCCTAAGTTTGCCCAGTATAGTTGCCCCCGAAAGTACGCATGAACGCACTTGCGCAAGTTCAAGTGATATGCACAGGCTCGGTTTCGTCGGTATGACCTTCAGGAGACTGACGAGTATGATCGGACTGCATTGTAGACGCCTTCACTTGGGAACCGTAGTTCCGCCTTCACGTACCAAAATCAAGGTCACCCCTGGAGGCAAGACTCTTTTTGAAGCCGCCCTTCGAAATTGGCTGTTGCGCAGTAGGGCGATGTTGCTGAATAGTCATCATAAAATTGTTTGGTCTCATTGAATTCTACTTCTATTCATCATCTCAGCACTCAATAGTATGCCAAATAGCCAATGTAATGTGTATTGTCTAATGCCTATAAATAGGTACCCGTCCCGTGTTACGGGTGGACTTATGCCAAATTCCGGGGGCAGTTTGGCCTCGAAGTAGGGCTGGAGTTAGGAGACCGGAAAAGTGCAAAGCCACACCTAATACGAAGGGGTTGCCTATTCCCTACTCCAACTGAAATCATTTTTAATTCATCAACTTTCGGAAGTGTGTGTGAAATAGAAACTGGTTTCTGATTTTACGGGTTTCTCGTTTCTATAGTCTGTTTTAAATAAGTCATTTCTAGTTCTCGAAGTGCCCACCAGCACCGTTACTAGTGCAGTATATTTTGTGACTTGTTTCACGCATATACTTACTCCTCCATTCTCCGCGGACCGACTTCGTCTCGAATGTCCAAACTATCCGTTTAAACCGTCTCTCCTCTCAGGGTAGGATCAAATTTTACTAGCTCATTCAGTTGACCACAGTCCGACAACCTTGACCAAAAACTGTTTCCTAAATTTTCCGACCACACCCCCTCAGGTATAATTATTCGTTCACTTACGAATGGTGGTCCGGTATACTAACTTCTGAAACGGAGAGCTGAAACCCCAGTCCCGAAGTCTCCACCTCCACGTTGTATGCGCCTACAGAGTTCATAGTTGCCTAACAGCTTTCGTTCCAGGAGTATTTTCCAACTCCCCTTCAGGTCGGCTTTCTCCAGAATGAAGGATCTAATCTGGAAAATATTTAATGCCCTATCAAATCTACCCTTTAAGAAATTCAGGCATTTACGTTTGACATTAAGAGCAGGTAAATTGATCTTCACTGCAAACGGCAGACTTTCTCAACCAATGAGACCGGACCTTTATGAAGTTGCGAACAAAAAACACTTTTGTTCGGTAGAAGCAAATGGTATCCGGTGATGATATGAATCTCTAAGAGTCTGACCGTTTGCCGAAATGTTTACTGCTTACAGACAACAATGATTTCCATAACAACGGCTTTGGATCACGTATTCAAGTCAGGCATCAGACCCTACGCAGACTGATTTTTATATTTCGCCTACCCCAACAGCTGCAGCATGCGCGATCTTTACCAGAGATCAAAAACATCATTCAAAAGTAGGTCCGCTTATCTTCCCAAACTGCGTCTTCCCGATATTCCGTCAATGAAACGCTCTTGTTCCCCAACAGTCGTTCAATAATCTGAACGAGTGCATTTTTACTTTGAGATAAACGTCTGTTCGGCAAAACACTCACAAAAATCCCATGCCCCACATCAAACGCGAATGTAGATTTCCTGGTTAATATGCTGTGCAGATAATGCTCGGCTTCATTCCCCAGTAGGATTTGTGGGGGGTTGCCAACGGACGCATTGTCAGCTAGCACGACGAAAACATGTTGGCTGTCAAGTACAGTAGGTGGACTAACTCGTGATGTGCCATGAGTTAACACAAGAAAATCCCTATAATGCGAAATCCGCCCAACCTGCGCTCCTCAAAATCCTACGACGGTAAAAAAACGACTATTCTTAAAAAGAAGACATAGTTGGGGTTATAAATTAATATTAGCTAACGTAAAAATAATTAATTTTCACTGAAAAACTAAAATTTCAGAAAATGGCCATATTACAAGTCGCTTAAATAGGGCTAATTTTAAGAGTGCAGAATGAAGGGGACGTATGAAATGGTTAAAATAATGTAAAGTAATAAAAAGTGCAAACAATCAGTACTTTGTTGATTGTCCATTTGCATCAATCACAGCTGTAAGTCTTTCAGGCATGGAGATGGTCAGGTTGTCTACAGTGGCTTGTTCAATGTGATTGTCCAGAAAAAAATCAAGTTTTTCATGCATGGAGAGTTTCTTATTCGCCTTATGTCAATGTCTTTTGATAAGTGCAAAAAGATTTTCGATGGGATTGAGATCTGGACTGTTAGCGGGGATGAAAATCGACTGAAGTCCACATGTGGACAGGCTGACTGTTGTCAAAAAGGTCAGATTACGGTGAAATGCCAATTGAATTAAGTACAAACATATTCTGCACGCTCAAAAGGGACATTTTCCGGGACATACTAGACGAATAAGTAAAATTTGCAACAGTTTAGGCGCCTAAAATGGATTGTCTCAGTTTCCGTCCTCACGTTTCTTGATTTAGGTCGCATTCTGTATTGCATTTTTATTGCGCACCAGGTAGCCTCTGAAAAGTGGTTCTTGCGTCACCGGTAGACTTTCCCCAGAAATTGATGTGCGAAATTGCTGCAAAATCTGCCCCTTAAGGCGTATCACGTAGCTTGTCAATCAGTGAACGTTTCAGTTCGTCAAACGAACCTTCTCGTGTGAATTTCACGCCGCTAACTTCTGACTACCCATAGCTCAAATTTGTTTGGAATTTGTGAGCTCCCCTAGCTGCCAAAATTAGCCCAATTTTGGTGCTAACAGGCCACTCGTCGACAAAGAAACAAGTAGCGTGATGTTTTCATTCTAATATAATCTGAATAAGAACATGAAATACAGGGCGATTTGTGAATATTACGCGATTATTCCGTAGTAGGTGACAGATTCCAGCTCAAATATTCATAACGACTCTCGGACCGTGCCAGAAAAGGTTTGTTTTGAAGACTTTTCCCAACTTCGCGCATTAATTTCCTTGGGAATTAAACAAGGAAGCTAACATAATCAAGAATACAGTGTTAATATTGAGTAGAATTTTCTGGGGCCGCTATGCGCAGATGCCTCCTGGGTGATCTTATTTGCGATTCGGAAACGCATTTCAGCATTTCGGTTAGCGTTTCATGAGTTAGCATAGTTGTTTTTCATTATTCTATTTTATTTGGAGTTCAGTTATTTCCACTCGAAAGCGAATGGGAAAATGTTCAACATTTTCGGCCAGATAGTTATTGGTGAAGCTTGATAACAGGTGTTTTCGCTCTAAGATTAGCAAATCGCACCCATAATCATCAGGAAGTAAGAAATACTCGTGCTTGCGAATGATCACGTTTTTCAGGAAATATGAGGTAAACCATCATTTGATCCCTAAATGGTTTTATTTGTACTCCCTGCCACACCAATAAATCACCAAACATTTTTTCATCCGCCCGCTTCAGATTCGCTTGCCTCGCACTGACTGCCGTCTGCAAAATTAATTTTCCAAAGCCAGTCAGCACAGGATAAAAGCGGTTAGAGTTGATTCTGCTACGTGAGAGTAAGATGCCAATTCCCTTTCTATGAAGACCGAATCGCGATAGGATCTCCCCAGCTGTAAGCTTTCGAGCCGCTAAATGAAGCCATGTCAAGATTAACCTCCTCCGAAAAATAATGAAATTGTCGACGATTTAGTCTATGGGACAAATTAAATTGACTGGTGGAATAGCAGACATAGCCCCATAAGAAAGCTTGGCATAATTTTCGCAATATTTGCTGTTGCATAATGTAATAAAATATGCAAAACTTTGAGAATTTCCCAAACAACCAAGATTTCGTAATTTTCACAAGCAAAGTTTTCCTTACCCAACACATGTTTTTTTTCTTCCCTCACTGTCGTACATTAAAGTTTATTTGACCCACACTTTCTGTACTGTTCTCAAGACAGGTATTCCGAAGGCGTATGCCTGTTTTCCCTCAGGTACACGCAGGGCTGAACACAAGACGTCTTCTCCTGTTAATGTGTTGTGATGGTAATTACTGGAGAGTGGGAAATTCACTATCTAGGTCACGGATGTGTGTGATGATTTGTGCACTACTACACATGTCAACTGGATGGTCCGCGATGTGCCCCGCAGCATGTTGGGCGCAGTGACGGTGACTTATGCGGTAACTAGTTGTTTTTTGACGACAGACTTGCCCAGCAACTGCCGCACTCTCTCTTTTTTCTCCCTCATCCACATGCCCTGGGGTAAAAGAGGGCCAGGACGACTGAAAGCGGAATGGGGCACGTTGGCTGACAAAGCCCGCCCACGCTTTCACACAAAGGACCAAGCTGCCACGGGAACAATGCTGTGGCTTGGTTCCCATCTGAGTCGGAGTGCCGAACGGGATATACACAGAAGAAGCCATTGAGTTTGAATAATCGTTCTGGGTTACCCTGTCAGTTAGCAGTCTTCCTAGTCACGACTTTCATAGTGGTTTGAAAGCTCAGAAAATTGCGGGATTGAGGTGGTGACAGAGTCCTTAATCTCTCTCTTGCTCTTTCTTCCGTTTCCTACTTACCATGTCACTGTTAGCTATCTGAAGCTGGAACCAGCGGAAAAGGCTGGCGCAGCGTGAGCCTGCGCCCAGCCGTGTCACAACATCGCCTTATGTGCGGTATTTGGTGTGGGATGCACGAACAGTGCGCAGTCGTGCCCCAATCTGCCCCCCCCCCATGGCCCATTTCAGGAGAACCTTTACGAAACTCACATACGATAGTTCAAGTGTCGTGACCGACAATGCCCACCGCGTGTTCCGTAGTAGGGTGCTAGTAGGGACAGTGACTAGCGCGTGATATCTTTCGCTAAATATT
Organism: Spirometra erinaceieuropaei; assembly: GCA_902702965.1. Taxonomy (NCBI): domain Eukaryota; kingdom Metazoa; phylum Platyhelminthes; class Cestoda; order Diphyllobothriidea; family Diphyllobothriidae; genus Spirometra; species Spirometra erinaceieuropaei. The sequence goes on along the minus strand of CACRXP010000135.1, from coordinate 665,036 downwards.
TGACTTGCGTTGCATCCACCACACACCCTCTTCCTCCGCAACCTGGATTCGGTGTCAAGACAGAGTTAAGAAGAACTCGGCGCCTCGGTGGGATTCGAACCCACACAGTAAGGGGAAGGCTTTAGCGCAGCCAACGCTCTAACCGCCTGAGCTACGAGGCCCCGCCGGACGACGCGAATTTAATCACATTTGGGTCAAGTTACCCGCCCCACCACCTGCAACGTCTGGAATCCACCAAATCTGATACAGTAAGTTGACTGCCAGGCAGGATTTCCTAAGTAATTCACCTAGACTCCACCAGATGACTACCAGGCTCGCGTAATTCATTGATATTTTGGCGGATTTTGAATAATTCATATTGACCCAACTGTCTGACGTGGCCTCGTAGCTCAGGTGGTTAGAGCGTTGGCTGCGCTAAAGCCTTCCCCTTACTGCGTGGGTTCGAATCCCACCGAGGCGACGAGTTTTTCACAGTTGGGTCAATATGAATTATTCAAAATCTGTCAAAATATCAAAGAGTTAAGAAGACCGGAGGCGAGAGAGGACGCAGAACGCAAGGTCAAAAGCCGCACTTAAGCGTGTCAACACAGTCCCTGGTCCACAGGGTTTTACACAACAAGAGTTAGGGGGAGCGGTTTGGCTCCCATCCAGTGGGAACGCTATAGAGACCACGTTAAGAAGAAACCATTGTAATTTGGCAGTCTGTCCGCCTCTCTGCCACTCCACACAAATGCATACTGCGCTGACTGCGGGGTCCCGTCAGTTGGCAGCCTCCTAAGCCACGGTCTTCAGCACACCGTGATACATTCATGCGTGTCAGATGCCGGCTTTCGAATGAAGTTCCTTCCGACTACATGCAAAAACTACACTCCATAAAAACGACTACTTAAGCAGCATGAATTTCTCTCATTTATTTTCGATGCCCCTAAATGTCCAATTATATTTCATGGAAAACATGCATAAAAGTATCCCTTCTTTCGCTCCTTCGGTAGACAATAACGACTTCATCCAATCTTATACTCGAAAGAAGGGCATAATTCGGTTTTCGAAAACTTTTACAATTCCCGAATGATTTTGAACCCGTCCTACCGTTACACTTCCTACCGTTACATAAGCTAATAGTCGTATATTTTCCGCGTACTAAAAACCATACAGTTCTTTACGGTAATAAAGGGGGATTATACAGGGTTCATAAAATTTAGCAGTGGATTTGATCCATATTATTAACTTTACAAATCACGGTAACAATTGGGAGATGGCACGCAAAAAATTCCGTTACCGATGAGAATATGCTGGAGGACTGCATGAGTGTTCGTCCACAGGCTGATGAAAGGAATAAAATAAGGGTGTTTTACTGAGGCCCGGAAAAATTTAAAGGCATACTATCCAGAATGGTAAATGCGGAGACATGACGATTTATGAATGGTCATTTCACGTTATTTAAAAGTTCCACAATAAGGCATTTCTTTAAAACCGAATTATGTTATCCTTCGAGTAAAAAATTAGAAGAAGACGTAAGTTTTTACCAAATCAGCGAAAGCATGAATATTTTCATATAAGTTTTCCATGAAATACAGTTGGACTTATAGGGGCATTGAAAATCAATGAGAAAAATTCACGTTACATATGTAGTCATGTTTTACGGAGCGCAGTTTTTGCATTCAGTCGGAAGGAATTTCGTTCGAAGGCTGGCATCCTGAGGTAACTGGATTAATATAGAATTATACTGCAGGCTGATTAGTTTTAGAAATCTACTTTATAAATGTCTTCGAAACGAAAACGCCTTTCGGAATTTCTGTTGACATTTCATGAGTAAGTCTACCTATTCAAGCTTTCGCGGCGTGGGCCTACCCTTAGGCGTGCCACAACATCCCACGTATGGCGTTTGTTATGAATGCACAGCTAAATAACGCGAGTCGAAATCTGATCTAGTTCCCACGTTGGTCCATCGCATATACCGCGCGGCACGTTGCGGGTTAACCACTTACAATGAAACAACAGTAGCTGTGCAAGATATTACCACAACAGAGCAGGTGTGTATTGCAGTAAGCTGGTCAATAAAATGACCAAAAGAAGCTACAGTCAGTGCATTTTTCTTTTTAAACCGAACCTCTGCAGCTTTACAAAATGCAGTGAACAGATCAAACCAACTATACGGCTGAAATACTGATGCACACTATTATGCGTTGAGAACGTATTCGAGGCAGTATCTTGTTACCTACGACCACTGGGGTTCAAAACATACCGCAACCTTTTGATCATGAGACTGTTGTGTAACGTGTTTAATGCAGACCCGGCAAACCAAACTGCGTTTGAGAAACCGGTGAGAGATTGTATATTCGCATAAGTAAAGGCACAATAGCAGCCGGGAGTTTAGATTAGCTCTAGATGTTAACGGAACGCTGTGTGACCCATGGACACACCTTCGCTCTTCAGGACGCCGATCGTCACCGCCGTCGAGTAGGCGATCAAACAGTCGGAGAAACGGCGATATTTGACGTATAGGAATAATTCCCATTGGCTGAGTGGCCGTTCTAGCGGCCTACAAAATCCTACGATTGTAACTCAGTCAGTGGAACCGCAGACGAGGAATCGGCAGTCGCAAACAAACCTAGATCAGACGAGAACATGGACGGACGCGAGGACTGAAGACGGAGATCGTCGGCCAGATATGAACGAAAGCGCAGGGACCACTGATTTTTGAAGTGTGTACGGAACAAGGGGGGGAGGGAGATGCGCGACTGAGACAACACATGGCGATAATGTGTTTATTTTGCGGAATATGCTTTTCCCCGCTAGGCTGGTGCTAGGAAGTCGCCTCCCGGAGTGGGATAGGAAGGTTTTTACCCCGATAATCCGCCAAATTATTATTTTTATTATTAGAAAATACGTATGTATTTATCTAATTGTGTTGGCATTTATTCAGCATCATTACCTGTCGCTGTAGGAATGCCTGCAAGGACTCTAGAATAAGCCTCAAGGTACAACGGAACCAACGTGTTCCGTGCTGTAACTAGGTCGTGGAGTCATGCTCCTATGATAAATACATCCTTAAACATATTTTTAGATGAAACCAATAGTTTGGAGGGCAACAATGTAAATTTCGGAAATGTTCGACGTTGGTTCCCCGAGCCGACGCCATCCGCACAGTAGGTGTGAAAAATAATTTAAATTTTAGACGCCTGAAAAATCGATGTCGTTTTGTCACTCCTGCCAGTGAGCCATTTCTGTTGACCGGCATTCCGTTCTAATCGCTGATTCCCAAGTGGACAGGCATCAACGATGCGAGTATTGTCCCAGGCAAATTTGTGTACAGTTCCCAGTGTATGCAAGTGGTCTGGCACATTTGTTGCCGACTGGTGTTCGTGTATGCGTTCACGTGTATGCCGATCACGTTACGGAACGTGCTCGTGCCGTTGCTAGTCGCAGGTGGTCGCACAGTGGCCATTGCTGATAGAGGAGGGAATCCTGACAAAGATAATGGAGACTGGAACGGATGCTTCGGGCATGGCAGCCGTCGTCAGTCAGCCCTACCGAACCCCAATGGGGACGGTGAATAATAAGTGGTGTTTCCAGTCACGGGGAATTTTTGTGCAAATTTTGGAGTTGACAGCTGCGTGAGGTCCTACACCTTGCCGTTACCGACCTGAGCTTCGAACCTCTTTTCTTTGATTGTGGAGTGTTAAGTATTCCGTCGTTCTATCACTGAACCAAGGGCCCGTTGTGCTGTCGTCTATGATCAGAACTATGAACCAGGATGAGAGGGCGTTCACCGATGGACGCCGACAGGGCGACGAGCCCGTGGGCCAATCTTAGAGCGCTGGACTTAAAGGCGTTCAATGACCAAAAAATCCATGTTTCCATCCCAAGTCATCCAGGCCTACGGTTCGGTATGGCTGCAGACAGCGGCCACTAAGTCAGGAATGGCCATTCCAGTTCTCCTTGTCTTCGTCGGCATGTGCTTATTAAAATTGTAGTGGGTAGTGATTTTGGAGATCCTCGCCTCACAGCTGGCTCTGAGGAAATGCCCGAACGCAAACTGTGATGTTTGTAAGACCTAAATTCTAGACGGTGTACGGGAGCAAAGAGGCGTCCGTGGAGATTATCGTTTTCAAGGAGACGCAAAGGATGCAAACCGGTTGAGGTTGACAGGAATTTGATTGTTTCTTGCCCCATACTTCTACAATTAGGACAATCTACCTCTCTAATTATTGCGCATCAGGTTGGAATGGAGTTTCCGGCGAAATTTTATTACATTAACCTGTTCCAACCACCAAAGCATGTTTTGGGGTTATTGCAATTATGTCGGGAATAACATAACCGTAAATATCGTAATTTAAAATCTAAAGAGAAACTTTGTTCTTCAAAGGACAATTAATCCTGAGTTTTAGGATAATCACCATGATCACTTACTTTGCTCTCCTGATTTGGGGTCACTTAGTGGTTTAGGCTGGATCTCTCTGAAAACCAAACTACGCAATACACAATTAATGCTACGGAGAATTTCCTAAAAGGTGTGAAAGTCGACAGTCATTCTTTACTCTTTCGCACGCACTTACGTAATCAGGAATTGCAGGTCGATAGTACTTATTCAGCTACGTATTGTAGGGCGTACAGTACGAACCTATAAGTAAGTCTCTGGATCGCTAGTCAGGGCGATTGAGGCGAGCAGAAAGACAATTTTCTGAAAAGAATTGCACGACCGGACTTGGAGATGAGCAGAGGTGAAAAACTGTGAGTGTCCTTACGAACAACCGTCGTGACCTCCACTACAAGGACAATGAACATCATGCTCGCATGGGTATGGGTGCGGATAACAACATGGCCTGCTTGATGAATTTAAGTTGGGACCTTTATTAAAGGCCAAAAAAATAAAAAAATGAAAAAACTGGCATTAATTTTGGGCATTTCAGGGATATGCTACGATGTTACTTAGCTAAGACATCACAGTCCCTTAAATCAATCACAAACAGCCCGAATATGTTGACAATAAGGTAACGTAGAGTAACCAATATAGAAACCATCACCTTTTCTGGAAATGCTTAGTCCGAAGTTGACCTCATATGGAATATGAAGAACAAACATTGTGAAGGTCATGGCTGAAAAAGAAAGTGCAAACCTTAGGAACATTCCACTGACATACCGCAAAAATTGCATTCAGATTAAAGTCACTTCAATATTAATAGCGTCTGCTTCCCCTGAATTTTTAATTCCAATCACATACGGGAAATGTGGGATACCACTTTTGCCTTGTAGGTGGTAAACTCAGATTGCGTGGTTAATCACGAAGTAGGTTACTAACAGGCGCGCCGTTCGATTTTTCGGTGAGATGGCTGGAATCAAAAAGCTGCGCAATAATTACCAGACGTCCTGCCTCTTCTCACAACGGGTGCTAAGGGAAATGGAGGGTCATACCTGCTGCAATAGATGATACTTCTACGTCCCTTATCCTTAAACAGCGTTTCTATTGTCGTCAATTCCATCATTATATCACGAATGCGATGAAGATTGTGTGCCTCCGCACGCTCAACATTATGTGGTGCTTACTCATTGTTTGTAAGTAACGTGTGTGTATATATTAATTAATATTTCCGCGTGACTCACGTTCATGCTGTCCATGTGGTTTGAACCACCTTGACCCTATAGCACAAATCTGTCTCCAATGGAGGCGTAAATCTGAAAGAAGGCAGTATTTATTGCCAGAGGAAGTTCCCCAGGTGCTTTATTCACTTCCTACCTCTGTCCGCATCCTAGAAAACGCGAATGAGGGAAGTGACATCTGGAAATGCAATATGAGGGACGCCCGACAAAGGCCAATGACTGTGTGCATGCGGCCACGGAACGTGGAGTTGCAGGGAATAACCCACAATCCAGCTTATTGCATTTGACATGTCAAGGAGGAAAAAGGGTGAGAAAGTGGGATAAAACAAGAAATCACAGGAAAATAGGGAATGGTATGGCCACACTAACGGAAGCAACCTCTCTTTATCTAATGCGGAGCTCGTAATTTTATAACGTTAATGAGGATCTGGAAACTTACTTTACTCAAACTCGCAAGCAGAAGGCTTGTTTTGTAGCCTCACGGGATCGTTCTTCAAGTTTAAAGGGACTGAACACAATAGTCTTCGCAACCGCTGGGTCTAGCTGCTTCAATTCAGGCGTTGACCGTAGTCGCTGATCGGGGCTTCGACGGTTTACTGCAATCCCACTGCATACGCACCTTAGGTGTGTGAATTTTCACACTTCCCCATGTCTATATTAATAAAAATTTTATGATAATCTTTTTAAATGCTTTTCTGTCGAAAGTTGCAGTGTATAATGATAGTTGCGCACACAAGAACGGCGGTTTAGCATGCATTTTCATCCTGTTCCCAGTCACTCATTCGGTGATGCGTTGTGCCGGACGTTAAGTTGGCATTGGCCCAACAAGCCCACATTTGATCCGAAAGCCTCCTGTCCAATTACACGTTTACCAGCTGTACTGAAGAAATTGAGCCGATCACCCCGTGTTCGTTTTTCGCCTTTTTGTCTAAAAAATTGACCTTGCAACTCTCGAACGGCATTCTGAAGACCCTCCTTTTCGACCAGATTATTTAGTTGAGTACACTGAGAAAAGGTCCGAAAATTGTTGCATTCGATGAGTAGATGGGTTTAAGTCGTTTGAATTCCAATTATACAAATCTATCGTCTTGGGATTTAGCGGGGGGTAGAAAATTTAATTCGTTTGCCAGAATGATCGTCTAAAACGCCAGAATTTCAAGGACGAACGGCGATGTGCCTCATCTCCAGTGGTGAATTTTTTTGATAAATACAAAGTATGTCATACGAGTGAGTGGTGATCCTTGGATTTCGCACTAGCTTTTGATGCTTAACCTTGTTAATCACATTGAACTCACGTTTTTTTACTGAATCGGCTTACCCTACTTGTCAAGATTGGAATGCAGGCATCGCGCCATGTTAAAAATCTCTGGGCCAGAAATCACGAAAACGGTAACCAGGTGAAACTAATCAGATAGTTGAGAGTATTGTTTACAGCAACATGAAAAAGTGAAATCAAACTACCTTGCCTATCTACTGCCGTAAGTTGACGTGACTTATAATGCCTTCGTTGGCCAACCGCCCATTCCTGAACTACTTGGCGTCACGCATGTTTGTGTGCGGACAGAGTAAAACGTGGAAATCCTGGGCCTAGTAGAAAGCTTCCATCCTCCTCTGCTGTCAACGCGACAACTCAACCGGCGTCGAAGACGATTCCCACCACGGGTATATAGCATGTGTGACCTGAATGTGAATTAGTTTATGACGATAGCAGACATGCACAGCATCTGTCGCACTCCCTCCCTCCTCCAGTGACAAGACAGAGTCAGGGGAACAGGGGTCGAGACTGGGTGTAGTGGTCAACGAAACCAACCCGTCATACCCGGTTCGGTATGCGCTTGATGGGCCAAATCTCTATTAAAAAATAAAAGGGCGGCTAGGATGACCCCCTGAGAAGGGATGTCATGTGGATCACAGCAACAACAAGGAGACATTGTGCTCTGGCTCTAGGCTCTAAGGGGACTGAACTACCTCATCATTTCGAAGTCCTCTAACCCCTTACGTTTAAGGCGTCGTGATAGAGTTAAATTGCGTTCGGTTTTGTGTAGTGGGGAATTTTCTGGATGTGGCGTGAGATCTGATTCTGCACTGTTGGGCTTTCTCCCTTCTCTCGCCCACACACTAGTCTTCCTTCTGAGACAGCCAGGTATCCGATGCTGGGATGAGGCACAGATAGCTGTCAGAGTTCAACCACCAGTCTACGCCTCCGGTCCCCCGGAAAACGCATTAGGTCTTCGATTCGTTTACCTGCAAGTTAGTTTACTGCTGGGAGATCTGCCACGGATCTCGGTGAATCTGCAAGACCCTAGATAGGGAGCAGGTCGTTACGGGGGATGCAGTTCATCCATCTGATTGTAAGACAGAATGTGATAGGTCTGTCTGTCATGGAGTTGAGGATGATTGATTTAAAACCCTACTTTAGCAATATTTTCAAGTTGAAACCGCATTTCAGGATTTCGATTAGCATCTCATGAGTTATAACACGTTCTGTATCATTTTTTTGTACAGAGAATAAATATCCCTTATAGTAGTTTGGAAAATGTCTGAACGATAAGTTTAGACATTTCGTTCGACAGTATCCGCTCCGTAGTAGTAACAGAACCCGACTCCACTTGTAGCAGCACGATCCTGGTCAGTAAACTACTATCCAAAAATAACTGAAACTACAGCAAACCATACTGCTGTAACATGAAATATGATTAAACACAACGGATGACGATATGGCTAACATCGCCTGACCGTGGCAAAGTGCATTTAGCGCCTTGACAATGATGGGCCGACGAGGCTCTGAGAAACGTCAAGACTTCAAAAAACCTGTTCCAGGTAGGCCTTCTTAGTTCTAAAACGGCCAATTAAATTTTTGAGATGCCAGAGTGCTGGATAGAACAGAGACGCCCAGTGGACAGCACGCTGTCCCCGAGATGACTAAGCAAGCCAAAAACTGTCTGCCACTGCCGAAGGACTGGGAACACTCTACAGTTGTACTTGAGAAGACCGCATACCTTCAAAAGGCCGACCACCTATAGGGGGACCGCAAAACTTATTCCTAGTGTAACCGAGAACCGATTATGGATCTGGTACTGCGTCCCAGAAAGGCGTCAACCAACTGAACCGGACAAAGCTCTATGCTAGAACACATTGCTTTACCAATAAATTAGCCATTTTCGTCTTTGGGTCAGTCCTGTCATTACTCCTCTGCATACCCACCGTATGTAACCTCACTCGTGGAACGTGATGACGTAAACTGACATGACAAGTTTTAAGCAGCTAAAACGTTGTACATTTTGTTCATCTACCTGACCCGCCACGGAGAATGTTCTTTTTTCGTGCAGAGTATGTGTCTTAGTAATTTCGTCAGTCGAAATGTTTGCAATTTCAAGTGAAAATCGGTGTTACCTTATATTTTGATAATTGTCTATCTTAGTAGCATCTGAATCTGTTATTTTCCAGAAACGCGTAGATTAATTTACATGGTTTCATGCATCAAAACATGACGCACTTGGAAATAAATTCTTTGTCCTGCGTATACCATGTGAATCAAGTTACGAAAAACAGACATTTTTAGGAACCCTGACGTCTTATCCAGCATGCGACATTCGTTGCGTCAAGGGCTAAGGAATAATTCGTTTCCTTAGAACACTGAATGACTAGGCGATGCTGCTGAAGTATATTACTCAACAACCCTGAACATCTGATTCTAGCAGACCAGCCATTCCAGTAGTGTTCTTAACATTAACAATAATTAACTCCGTTTTACAGGCAGTGCCGAGGAAGTATAATTTACGGATCAGGCTAACAGTGAAGGCTTCCTGGGAAAGTAAATATAGATGACGAAGTTATTTTTGGATGGTTTGAATGGTTCAAGAAAAAAACATCTGAAGCCAGTGAAATTACGTTAGTCCATAAAAGAAATAGTTAATGGTGCATCGGGCGTTTTCAGTCTGTATTCCTTTTTATGGAATGGCGACTGCAACAAACAGAATGCATGGGTGGACCCTTTCTCGCTGTTGGCTGGAGAAACTGCCAGTAGTGTTGTGGACTGCAGAGTCGGCGCCATTTCTCACAAGATGCGGCAGGGTAAAGGGACTTGAGGCCTCGAACCCCATCAATACACAGGATTACTTCGGCGAATTCAGCATTTAAAAAGTGAGGGAGTGTTTCCGGATTCAAAAAATGGGTGATAATAAACAAAGTACGCGAATAAGCAATATAAGTAACTTGACCAGTGTTGGAAGGGTAGTACGGAAACGTAACAAGCAAAAGGAAACGGGATATGTGGAAATCAAGGAGGAAGTGGCTACCACGGCAAAGTTGGGCTGACCAAATTTTCAAGGTTATTACGTAGAACTGGTTTCATCCGTTGTATTTAATGGGGCGATAGGACGCAGCTGGTGACCCGTCACGCAATTTGTTCGTACCAATAAATTCTTCTCTGCACGCCCGCTTCGACTTCGAACCGGGAAGAATGCTTCAACTAACAGGTTAATCGCAGTTTCACAGTAGGCAGCGGTAATAAAGGAACGAAAACTTTTACCCATAGAATATTTGGAAAAGTATCTGGCTATAACCACATACCCTTTGTTGTAATAAAGAGTGTACCGCCTGGCATTCGATTATGATATTTTTGGCCCTGCTATTGTTCACAGGCAAAGGCAACAGGATATATTTCAAAACGTATGGTACTTGGTAGTTTGCTCAGAACGAAAACAAAATCTGACGTCTATGACTTCAGTTGCATAATACTTGAGTTCCAGAGTGAGAAAATGATGTAGCGGATAGACAGGGTAAGAAGTGAGACATTGTGTTTTATATGTTCTGCGTCCTTTCACTCTATAATTTTTAATGTTTGCATTTTATTTCTGAAAAAAAAAGAAGTTGGAAACTCTCTCGCCGTCCGACTTCCTGATGTGCGCAGAGCCAACTCACAGTGGACCCGCGCCCCGCAGTATAGCTATGAGGGAATTATTAGAGATCATAAGAATACAGAATAACATTATCGAAAATTTGCTACACGGCGATAACTATAACTCATGATGAAAAATTCATCATGGACCACAACTTACCAGTTCACCATTTATACAATCAGCTGAACAAACGGCATGCACCCCTGATGGGACCTGTTTTAGCGAAGAAACTATTGAACCAGCCAACAAACGACTTCACCACTCCGCCTTTTACTTGAACAGAGAAAATCCCCCTGTGAATACAAAAAAAATGGCCTATGTCCCTATATTTGCCTCTAACCTATTCTTATTACTCCAGGCGAATTCAATTTTTCAAACAGTTGGAACCACTCGGTCATCGGGCCGATCTTTATAAACTGGAACCGGTCTAATGGTCCAAGCTATAGCGGTTTTCACGTAACAAAAGCAATCACAAAAATCCTAGCAAAAAAATTATGACTAAATGTTAAATTACTTGAAAAACGTCGATCCCATTTCCCCTTATAACATGCTTATTTACCTAAAAAGTCATGTCAGTCCTGCCATCTCCTTTTCATTAAATTCATTTCCGTCAACAGAGACGATCGAGACACGGTTGCTACCATTTATTTTAACTTATAAAGACGTCTAACAAAATATCCCACAAAAGGCCGATATTTAAGCCACGAAGTCACGGGATCCAGCCTCCCTATCTTTAAAACCGATATACAGATACCAAACCTGGTCTCAGGGCCGTCTCCCGTAATCGGGGGAGTGTATCAGGACATTATAATGTCCTGTGTGCTGAAGAATGACCTCTCACTCGACAGAGCACTTCAGCCGGAAAAAAAGGCCGTAGACACTGACGATCTTTCCCACTCAGAGCCTACCGAATTAGGCCGAGGGATAAGGAAAAGGTAAGTGTTTGCTTTTCATTAATTTATCTTTGTAGGTTTGTCCGCCAGCTCACCTCAGACGACGACGAGGATGATGATGATGAAGAAATGGCTGCGCAAAGACCAAGACAAGATAATCAATTAACTGCCTGGCCCACGCCGCCACGCATTCTCCAGTAAGAATCCGTGTATATTATGCCAACTTTTAGACCACGCAATAGCTCGGAAAATACACCTTGGTGGAGAGACTCCAGCCAACCTACGCCACCAAGGGCTAATCAGTACGCCGTTTCTTTTAAAGTTTACTTAAGGCCGCCCCGGGAACCCAGCACGACCGCGTTTGACAAACGGTTATCACAGGTGCAGCACGATGGTGAATGCGTCCGGTAAGACTGTTCTGACTCTTGATGACATGCGAGTAGAAAGAAAGTTGATTACGTTGCTGAGGAACTCGTCGAACTACGGGCTGACATAACGCAGGTTAAGGCTACAATGGCCGAAATTTTAAAGGCCGTTCAGGAATTACGTCTGCCTGCTGAAGCGAGACCTCCTTCACTGAAGTTGCCTCTGTGTACGAAGGAGGCTTACAAGGCTTTCGTCAGTGAGCTTGAGGAGAATGCTAGTTTCGCTCAAGACGCGGTATGTACATATACTGACACTTTTTTATTTGAATGGATTGTAGATTAAACGTCTGGCGATTACAGACGGGCGAAACGAGAAAGAGTTTGTCAGAAATCTACTGACCACTCTACTCGGCCACCCCCTATGCCTCAGTTTCTGCTGGGGCGGAGCAAGAGATAAGCAGGCCTTCGTCGGCAGCCCCCTTTATGGCCTTGTTATTGGTAGGATATTTATTTTTAAGATTACTTGTTCAGCTGCAATTCGTGAACACGCCGCCTTCTCAAATTGCACCGTTGACACAATTCGCAAGAGTACAATTGATTGGTTCCACGGCGCGCGTGACAGATACGGTGGCCGATCAAAGCGGAGAGACAATACCACTGCAAATGCCACGGTAAATTAATTGACTTGAGTCTTTATAAGCTACTTTCAGCTTCCCGTCAGCTACAGCTCAGCCGAAGAATATATGATACAATCTACTTCCGAGGACACTGTAAGTGAGCGTTTCTTTATATCTATTAAACCTGCATTTATTCGAGCCTATCAACTTCAAACTACTTAGATCATAAAATATACTACTAAGATGCCTTATTTCAATAGTATGTTTTTGACAATTTAATTAATAGGACGCTGTGCTTTATTTTATTGTAGATACCCGCCACCGACATGGACGGATTACCAAATATGTCCCTTGAGGAAACATGACTATTGTACGTATCAAATTTTCATCTTTATCGATCAATAAGTTTTCTTTAACCAATAAATGCCGTTCAAGTGTGCTGATGGATATGGTTCGTTGGGGGGTTTGCAATCACGCGTGAAGGTCCGCTAACGGTCGTGGGAGATATTGGCTTTGGGAAGGCGAGCCGGAATGAAACATGACATATTTGGCGAAATGGGGTTCGCTAGAAGGTAACAAGGGATAAAATAGGACAGATACCGGGAAAAATCTGTCTAGGAAAAGGGTGATCAGGATTATAACGCGAGTAATTAGACGTTAATAGATCGGTATTACGGTCAGACAGTCGAATATGGCCATGGATGGGGGCAAAAAACGATAACTATAAGGCGTCCCCCTGCGCATTTTTTTGTCGATGAGGGGGCCAGAGGGGGCCACATCGGGGATTTGCCCCGCCATAGCCCCCTCTCCAGCTCCCTCATAGCCCCCTCTGGCCCCGCCATAGCCCCCTCATGAGGCGGGGCCATGAGGGGGCCAGAGGGGGCTGGTGCTGGCAGGGTACTCCCTACTTCTCGTATATACTCACTGTAAGTCATCCACATTAATCTCAATTAAGACTTTATTGCATGCAGACGACCTAAAAATTGCATATGCATTTAACGAGCATACAGTAGTCAGTATTCATAGGGCAACCAAGGCAGATCATAAAAGATTCTATGAATGGAGTAATCAGTGGCAAATATCTTTCTCACCGACAGATTCCAATCTCATAATTTTTGGAGCACAAATCTTCCTTCCAGCATCTTTTATCAGCACAAAATAAGGAAGCACTATGAATAAAAACTAAGGTCCGAGCCATGCAAAGGTTTCCCGAATTATCCTTACATCAGTATCAGTATCAGTATATTTCAGGGAAAGTAGGTGTGTATCTTTGAAATCCCTATTGGTTACATGCAGAGGATATATATGGAGGAAATGGAAAGGAAGTAACATGAAAGAAATGCGAGGGGAATAGCAAAAACTGCACAGATGAACACAGAATGTCATGCGTTAACATAATTTAGAGGCGCATTAACTTGCTTTATTGATTACCTACAACGCACAGATGAAGCACACTTAAGATACGGGAAAAGAATTAAAATTTTTAAGTCTACAGGCATAGTGGTGAATGCGAGCAGCGGTGTGCGACGTGGTCCAAATTAGTTATTTACATAAACATATGTTACTCAAATATTGGTGTTAGCATCGTCATGGCACTAACTTGTCAATGTTGGCCATCAAGGTGACGGTAGACCGGCGTTATTGTGGTCCGCGCTCCAATATTGATCTAGCCTCCGTTTAAATATATCAACGGATCCCGACATAAAAGCATCCTCAGGCAAGGCATTCCAAGCTGCAACCACTCTGTTGGAGAACTTTCGTGTTTCTTGCCGGGCACCAGTCACACGCAGTTTAAGTGGATGGCCTCTCAGGTTAGTCGTAGTCGTCAACTCGAAGAAGTCTCCTGATGCGAGACAACAACCCTGATTGCGCACGATGCGCAAAGCTTGCATCAGGTTAAATAAATTTCTCTGAAAGCCACCCACTTATGCAGGCTCATATATAATAATTTTCCCATAAACTCACTAAACATATGGTAGCAGGCAGACCACCTCCTCGACATGAGCCATCCATGTGCTGGGCTCCGAAGACGGTTCTTCTTCTGGAATGGCCTTGGTCGTACAGTCGTTCTTTAGATCTGTATCGGGAATCTTAGTGGTGCCGTTAATCACTCACCCTCAGTAATTTAAACGGAGCCAAGGTAGTCAGGAATGGTACGTGAGTTAAAGTGATTACTGTCTATTGTGCGGTGGGGAACAAAGAGATGACGGATAAGTCTCAACTATAAAATAAGGAGTAACAAACTAATCGAACGAAGATCGTATTGGAGTTCACTGTTGACTATCCCAGGACCTGATTTTTACAGGATTCACCTTAGTAGATGTAACTATATCGGCATACTTGCCTCCAAGACAAAGAGATTCATGTTCGTAATTCCAACTCTTCAAATGTCGTCTGCTTTAGACAAATAATGTTCCATCTGCCGTTGCAGTACAACTTTATGAAACGTACTTTATGCCTTCCGAGATCACATTTCAATTTTCTTTGACACATTATCATTAGAAAGCACACAAACCCGGCAAGCAGTGAAAAAATTCCTGTTAACAAGGCGATAAAAATAAGGTAAATGGCGGTTTTTTTCATAGTTTAGAGGGTTCAGGAGAATAAAACTGCTGACCATGAAATGCCGATAGTCAAGAAAGGGAGGGGTAGCACGGTATCGGATATTATTAGTTGCCAATTATTTTAATAAAGTTGGGACTGGTCCGAACAGGAGCACCGAAGAACAGCTGCAGCTGTTGGCTAAAGAAATGGTTACTGATGAGACCGGACATAGAGATCAGAGACCACAAACGCCATCGCTACAGTATAGTCGATCAGTGGATTCAACATCCAAAAATTGTGGGAGCTTTTCTGAATGCATAAACTGAGTAATAGTTCACTTAAACTAAGAATAATTTTGTAGTTTTCACATTCCTGGGTAGTTTATTCAAAATATCAATTGCATTTACGGAGAAGAACCGACAATATTTAACAGTACGTACCAGAGGAAGAAATAAAAATGCCTCACGGTAACTGTTCCATCGGGAGTGGACAAGATGTCTTAAAGTAGTGGGTGGGCTAACGGTACGATTAAATAAAGGCTTAAACAGTAAAAATAGTTCCATTAGTAATCTACAAAACCATGAAGAATCAAGGCCCCTAAGCCCGCAACCTTCTTGGTAAGACAAATGTCGGTGCTCCGGAGTTAAAACTCTCTTGGTGAAGAAAATGTTGGACTGATTCTATTTTCTTGCGCCCAACAGCATGCATGAGGCTAAATAAAAACGAACAGTATTCCAGGAGAGGTCTAACATACATTTAATATAGGCGCATTATATTATCGCTGGTTTTTAAAGTTTTGGAGGATAAACCCGGTCATTCTACGTGCTTTGGAGACCATCATGGCACAGTACTCCGAAAGATTAACGCTCTTGGAGTATGATACGCCCAGATTCTTAATAACCCCAGGCACATTTAAGGCGTGACCGTCAATAGTTATTTGAAGTTGGCGGTCGTCGCCAACCACCATGACTGAGCACTTATGCCAAGAAAGAGAAAGGTGCCATAAGCGGCACCATTGGGTAAAGGCCTGTAGATCGGTCTTTAGGAGTTCAAGCACGATGTCACGATCCGCCGGCTTATACCTATATGCAACATTCAGATCATTGGCATACATGAGGGGCTTGCTGTTCTGAAATAAATCTGGTACAGCGTAAACGAAACAGCAACATAACAGCGGGCCGAGTAGACTTCGCTGAATGACTCCATTCCTCTCAAATATGGGGTTGGATATAGAATTGAAAATCCCAACTCGTTGTTTACGATCGTCCAGGTAAGAGGATGCAAAATTCAGAAGTTTGTCACTTATTCCGAAAGAGGACAGTTTCAAGGAAGAAGGGTATGGTCAGCACGAACAAAAGCGTTAGTGAAATCGAACTATACTGCGTAAAGTGCAAAACCATTGTCTCTAGATTGAAAAATATAGTCAAAGAAAGAGAGTTGACAGGTGTCACATGACCCAGCTTTAAGGAATCCATGCTGTTCAGCGCTCAGAATGTTATTTTCTGTTACATGACACATCATCTTATCTTTAATCAATGCCTCTAAGATCTTTGAAACTGCGGGGACGATGTTTATTGGCCGAAAGTCATCAAATTTCGTAGATTGGCCATGATTGGGAATAGGCGGAATGTGTGATTCCTTCCACAGGGTAGGATAGGTTTCAATTCCAAGAGAGGGATTAAATATCTTGCACAAAATGGAAGGGAAACTAGCATTTGCATGCGCTTTTAGAATGCTTACTGGGACATCATCGGGTCCATGGCTACGAGATTGACGAAAACGCCGAATTGCTACAGTCACATCCCATCCGTCACCGTGAATCATCCTACCAAAGGCAGTCTAATTATTTGTAAATCTGCGAGCAGGAATGTTGTGGGACACATTGGTTTGAATGTTAATCGAAAGAATATGCGTACTGGTACGGGACTACCACTGAAGGCTGGATCGGCCTACTCCTCGCCGGAGTCAAAGTTTTACGGATAATTCATTTCAAGAATTAGCGTCACGTCGTTACAACTATCCGGATGCTAGCATCATTCGTTCTATGAATGAATAACATAGGCTGTGCTAGAATATAGCTGAAATTCATCGCCTGTGAGCTTGGTATACTGAGTGGGAAAAACATGGTTAACAATATTCACAATATCATGCATATGATTGAGGATGTTTAATGTCGCGCAACATTGGACTCATAACCTTATTTTAACCTTCTGAATTACGCGAAAACTGGCAACACTGACAGCTTTTAAGTCCTGCAGGGTACTACTATTATCAGTATCAGTATCAGTATATTTCAGGAAAGTAGGTGTGTACCTTTGAAATCCCTATTGGTTACATGTAGAGGATATACATGGAGGAAATGGAAAGGAAGTAACATTAAAGAAATGCGAGGGGAATAGCAAAAACTGTACAGATGAACACAGAATATCATGCGTTAACAGAGTTTAGAGGCACATTAACTTGCTTTGTTGGTCAAAATACAGCGGACAGTTGAGGCACACTTAAGACGCGGGAAAAGAAGTAAAATTGTTTAGTCTACCGGCATCGTGATGAATGCGAACAGCGGTGTGTGAGGTGGCCCAAGCTTACTAAATAACATAAACATATATTACTTAATTGTTGGTAGTAGCATCGTTATAACACTAAATTGTCCGCGTTGGCTGTCAAGGTGGCCGTAGTCCGGCGTTATTGTGGTGCGCGCTACAATGCTGATCTAGTCTCCATTTAAAAGTATCTACCGATAACGGCCCAATATCTGTCGAGTTTAGTGCAGTTCTGTTACTTAAATGCGTTAGAATACTCGCGCCGGTAAACTAAATAATAAAACATTTCGCAGTGTAGTCAAATTTGTTTTACACATTAGCAAAATACCACCGTCTCTAAATTCGGCTGTGTTGCAACTGTAGTCTCATGTGCCTGCCTTGTGCGTATTGAATCTATAACTGTTTATGTGTACTTGCCCATGTTTACCTCCAATTTAATCTTTTGGTAAACCTTCCTCATCCACTCTGATTTTTAAACCACGGCTGGGATAAAGCTGTCGTATTCGTAGACGCAATTGCGTCTAAACAAGCCGTCTCGAGCCGGGGACGACTGCTGATGTATAGGGCAGCATACTGCTGCAAATATTAACAACAAGTTATTCCAATGTTTATTACACGGGACGCCCTCCGGATGGGTTATATCCCTTGACATTGGAGACTGTTGTATTTATGTTCCCTGAAACTTACGCCGCTAATAGATCTATTAGGTAGACCCAGCTCGTTGCCAGAACTGCCTCGATAGGCACGCATTGGTAGGTCCCAATCATCATTGGCGATGTAAGCCGTTGAAACTGGCCTTCCAAACGTATTTATTTGAGCTACTAAGGGACAAGTTAAGGAGCCCCTTTATAACAACTAGGTCCTCTAAATAAAACGAATCCATTCGAAATAAATATCCATTCTATCATCACAAGTAATCAAGCAAAAAAATAAATACCTGAGCGCTGACACTCATCTGTTGGCAATGAAGTCCTCCTTCACTCCATCACATTAACTCCGTGGCAGGTCACCGTGCCTGTATATCGAGCCGTGACCTTTACCTAGCTGGCGCATTAAAAATGGAGCGGCATTTAGTCGATTGCGCCGACTCACAGACCACTATGAGTCAATATTGCTAGGTCGTCAACCAGTAGCATACAAGACGACCCTTCATCAGACGGTTTACCATGGCCACATACAGCACTCACAAAAGACTGCATAATTCTACGTAGGATTGACTAAAATCCTCGTTCAATCCTTCTGTTAATGGCAGCCCCTCGATTGCTAGGTTCACCACTACCCCACCTAGAATGCGCAAGTTAAGGTCACGTACCTGACAGTTAAACTAGTGTACGAGTCTTAAATTAACGTACCCACCACAGGCCGATGCAAATACCGGGAGAGTACTTCACCTAACAGTGTTCGCGCATCTGAATGCATATCCGGCGGAAGTAACTTCATTATTTCCAGGAAACTGTTAAATTTAAAATGCGGCTTTTATGACCTCAATATCCAAATCACAGCATATTAGTTATGGTCAGCGGGCTTTCTTTGATCTGTCAACTTGCAGGTTCGTCAGACACGTTGAACAAAAAAAATATCGCCAGCTAATTCTCGTCTTTATTAGAAGAAGACGTTTTCACGCCCGAGGACGAACTTTTCATGATGGAGACCGTTGTGTCTGATGCACGATTTTTCCCCACATCTTTCACTTCACGTAAAGCTTAGTGTACTTCTCGGTCTACACGCCGCATAATTGTTCTCTCAAGCACATAATGGAGTGGTATGGCACGTGAATAGTAACCCCTGTAATACAGGTGTTTGTGCGTTAAATTCGAGGAAGTGTACAGTTCACATGTCCAAACCCCACACCTTAACCCTAGCCCAAACTTCGCGGAATACGGCCCAAGTCTATCTTTGTTACGATGGTACGTTCCTACCCCCTTATGCGACCGTGCAAACATACTAAGAAGCAGATAAGAATTAGCACTAAAGGACAACAAAAAGACGCCAACTAGAGTCCGTGTGCTCAACGCCGTGACAGAGCATGAAATGACGTCCAACCATGAGCGCGGGAATGCAATCGCGCCGTCAAATCGATTGTCCTGTCAACATGTAAGCATTCGACCTTCGCGTACATTATGAGATTGTAAAGTAAATAGACAACCAGTCAACGACAAATAAACTAGGACAGTGGAGCTAAAATCGAAGCCGCTTACTATTGGGTTGGTCGAATTTCGAAAATTATGTCGGCTAGTGCTGTATTTGGACGGGTCTTTTCGATGATCCTCACAGAAAAATGTTGTTACCTGCTAATTATGTTGGGCAGAATCCGAGCTCATAATCCGTAAGGCAAGTAGATGGAGAGTTTCGCCTATACTATTATTCAAATCACTGCTGTCTGAATCCGATATCAGGCCGTCAAATGTGCATATTTTCTCTCCGAGTCATCCCATTCACTACGAAGATCCGCTCATGCAGTCTGTCCACAATAGTTTCGAATTCCAGCCTCTGCGATAAGGCGATCGATAACTACAGCCTTTCCAATACTGTTGCCTAGGAGCAATTCTGCCGGGGTTGCATACCGCATACTTCTCGAATGAGACAGTCCACAGTATCTGCCACGACGTTACGGTAATACCTCGGGTCATCCACAAGAAACGACGGATCTGGTTTGGGTTGGTTCTTTGTCGCCAACCTAATAAGTTGTTATCCAAATCCTACGCTATTACTTACTCGGAGGCAATTGAAATGTCAACTTACATGCCGACGCCTCCATATACAGAGTTGGTCCTCGGGCCTACGTCATTCGGCCTTCGGAACTAGAAAAGATGGTCGATCCCACTATTTACTGGTCCCTTGGCACTGGCTGTATCAGATCTGATCACATGCATACCAAGTCATTAGTGCTAATTATAGTAACCATCTACGACTGCTTGATCCTCACCCAGTCGGTTTTTATTTCCTTCGACACTGCCGTGCCAAAATTACTAATCTGCTAAAACCAAAATCGCAAATGATTACACTGCCAGTCACCAGTTTCGATGCGAGAACCGTGAATGACGATCAACACCGCATTTCTAACAGCCTACCAATATTTAGAACTGGGTTAGACGAACATACGCAGTCTGACTAACTGTTGTATGTTCCTTATTTTTGGTGACTGCCGTATCCTAGGTCTTATGGAAGTAAATGTCCCTATGCCCTCTGACACTTATTTGATTGTTCCTTTGAGACACTTCACCCACATCTTCCCCGTTGCCGCCACTATTAATGACTGAAGAGTTTTATCTCAATGTGTTTCAGAACCGCCCCGCCACCTAAATAATCACGTCCGCGTTTCAGGACCAGCATGAATCGCCTGCTACGTCATTCGCAGAAGCTTGCTGCACTGGGCTTCGCCACCAGTGCCGTCCTCTCCTGGACTCTGCAGCCCTACTCTGAGGCATTCACGCGCTGGAGCCAAATGCGCATGAACAGGGATCGGGAACTGCCACCAACGGAAAGGATTTGTCGTCTCTGTGATCAGGTCTGCACCCGTCTAGGTCTACCACCTCATCTGCGTCGGCAGTTGGATCTCTTCTTCACTGAATCGGCAGAATCCGTAGCCCTGGGCAACCTCAACGGCGATCCTAAAGGCTACGCCTTTGTGGGACTGCCCTTCTTTTTCCGATATGCTACAGAGGCGGAGATTCCCCTGCAGAACTTCGAGTTTGCCACGTAAGACGTCCGGTACCTTTAGGTGCAATAGTAGTAGTAACGGTCGCGTATTGTCGTTCGCCTAGAATCCTCACCACTTCTTCCTCCCAAATTTTTTTATCGGGGTATTTCGGCCAGACAGTAAATGTGCTATCTCATAAAGTACTAACCGAAATCCTGAAGTAGGTTTTCAATTCGAAAAGTTTACTTAAGCAGTGTTGTTGTGCAGCATAATTCCAAGATATTTCTGTCACACCAGGATGTCGACTTTTAAATAAATTTCTTTTCGGTCGTCTGTAAAAAACCACTTTCTGCAAAAAATGGCTTCTTGTTAGGTATGGTTTTCGTTGATTTTCGATGTCATTATAAACCCGTTTACATTTTGTAGAAAATGGCATAAAAATATTCTTTTACGCAGTTGATGACCAATGACGTCGTCTCCAAATTTTTAGTCCTAAAAATCTCCTAATAATGAAATTTCTTAAGACCGTAAGATATCCGTTCATACAATATCGCATCGGCACATTTATTAAAGCGCAATTCGATGAGTCCTATACGACGTCTTCAAAACAGCTCGGAGGAATGTGTGATAGTTCTTTGGCGGAGCGTATACGGCATGTGGTTTGAAAATCCCGAATGCAAGTGAAACGGCAGGTGGGACAGAAGATTATTCGGGAATTCAAAAACAATCCTCAAAAACCAAGAGGTGCCTTCTTTTCAAGTGGAAAATTTGAAAAAGACGAAATTTGCTGCCACATGCTTGTACGAGAGAGTATTTTTGTCCATGTTTTTTATGTACTATAACTGAATTTACGAGGGCATCGGGAATCGATAGGAAAAATTAATATATAGTAGTCATTTTCCAGTGTCGCTTTTGTTGACAGCCGAAATGAAGCTTATTCGACAGCCGGCATCCTGGTGTGACTGAAATATCTTGCGATTGTGCTGCACAGTAACTGACACCACAGCACTACTCAAGTAATATTTTCGAATCGAA
Source organism: Spirometra erinaceieuropaei (assembly GCA_902702965.1). Classification (NCBI taxonomy): domain Eukaryota; kingdom Metazoa; phylum Platyhelminthes; class Cestoda; order Diphyllobothriidea; family Diphyllobothriidae; genus Spirometra; species Spirometra erinaceieuropaei. The sequence goes on along the minus strand of CACRXP010000135.1, from coordinate 642,897 downwards.
TACATATTCCAGAATTTCGACTAACAATTCATGAATAGCACATCTAGTGTATTCAACATACGCATCCAGAGGTGAGCATATATCCAGTGGCATGAAAATTAGATGTCTCGCATGCTCTCATTGGCATAAAATCCTGTTTTATGTCATTATCTTTCTAAGCCAGTAGTGCTTTTACCGCGCTACATCTTCAATTTCTATTTTACATATCCTTCGCTCTGGTATGACAGCCCTTCAGACAACGCCGCGCAGACTGAAAGAAGTTAAAGCTTGGCTGCGAAGAAGAGGCGATCGTAGGCTACTAGTATAGATTTTGAAGTCGCTAAGCGTTGCTCACACCTGCGCTCGACTTTGGCTGAGTTGCCGGCATGGCGGAGTCACGCAGTGCAGAAATTCCACTGACTTTGTAAGTAGGTTGCTAGAGCTTCTGCGTATCGCTGACGTTTAAGGCTTTCTCCATGCTGGTCGCCATTTCGGTGCGAATAGTTATTCCCAAGATCTCTATGTGACTGGGGGAATCATGATAGCATGACCTTTCCGAAATATCTGGGCAGACAGGGGTACTTTTCTTCAACTGATCCACTGATTACGCCGTCAGTGTATGAGTCCTAGAATTCTTTCAGTTGTCATTTGAACTGAGGACTCCAGTAATGGCCATCAGCTGTTCCTTTCTCATTCGACTCGGCTTGTGGAGTAAGACTGAATTTCGGAGCACCGAAACAACGCATATTGACGGGTTCCGCGCCGAGCAGTGCATTAAATCGCACGTCGTCCCGTGTCTACCAGAGTCAAATGGGCCGACGTGAAGTGAACCGAAGATGAAGTGGCAACTGAATCCAGGGATCTGGAGTTGGGAATTCTGTCTTCACACAGGCGGCAGGCATGCATGTACTGATAAAAAATTGTGCACCGTCCGACTTTGGTTACCTGAGTTGAGGAGAATTCGCGCACTCCAGCATCCAGAATGAAAAATCCGTTCCAGATTGCGTAGTCAAGCTCGCATAGTATTCGTTCGCACCGACGGACTAGGCTACCTGCGGCGCCAAAGCATATTTTCATGAAGTTATTTCGGTATTTTTGGTAAAGGCGTGTCCATATCAGTCGCCCATGCTGCCTTATGGTGACTTTTCCTCCAGAGGTTTAGATCAAGAACATAACATAAGCAAGTGTATCAGATTATTGCGCACGGTTTTTATGCCATAGTGCAGTCAGCGGGTCGCGCGGTAATACTTTATCAGGCGCTTGATGTGCCAGACCTCGTCTCCGCGTTATGGTCCACAGCGGCTGATTTGTCAGACCCAAAAGCCTGATTTTTCGCTGCTAACCTTCACTGGAAACCGTTCCGACATCAACTACCGATGAATGCATCAGGTAGCGAACAATTGGACCAACTGGTAAACTCTTATTCCCTGGTCCTGGTAAATCGCCTTCGGCAGATAGGGGCCACTTCGTCGATTGGTACGTTATTGAAGGTCATGGCAGTGCTCCTTCATGTGCTCACGAAAGTTTTCTGAGGCTTAGGACGGGCCATTCTGACTGACCCGCCCTTACGTCGCGCCGGCTCCAGACAGGACTAGAGAGTTACCTAACCAGTCAGATGAGTCAGAAGTCCGGCCGACACGCTAGTCACTATCTAACTGGTCTAACTGAAGTCCGACCTTGGACATTCTCGTATGGTCGTCCTTATTCCCCTTACATACGCTGTTAGAATACATCAATAGACCACTCTTCTGCCGCCTGTTAAGCTCAGATTTTGAAATTTGATTGAGGCGAGTTGTTTGACGGACAACCACTGGTGCCTGCGGCAAGTTCATAACAGCAACTACAGTGTTAATAGATCTTGGCGTCGTGTCTACCTCGTTGCGCATCACAACGATCTGCCGGCTCAACTCTTCGGGCACTGTATCTTGAAGGCACTGAGTCACGACGTAAAAATGTCGTCCACTCACCCTGCGGACGAGCTGTTCGGCGCCCTTGTCCCAAATGCTGCGGATTCGAAGCGTTAGAACGTCGACTTTAGGTTCCTATTCCTTAGCCACCCTAAGCCCCAACATGATCCAACTGTCTTTTCAATCGAGGACGCACTCCAGCGCGTGAACAACCGTCTGCAGTCGTTGCATTTGACGACGGACTGCCGTTCACAATTCCAAAATTCACTTGCGAATTTCTGACTTTTATAGCTTCACCTGGGACTGTCAGTAACTACGGAGCTAAGATTATGGTTTTCGCAGCCTTGCATCCATTACTCGAAGCACTTCCTTCTTGTTTATAGCTTCCTTCATGTCTTTCC